>OX336389.2:1178457887-1179057887 GCA_946902985.2 Meconema thalassinum
GAACGAGAATGTGTCGTCGAACCAGGACTGACTTACAGTGATGCGCCGATACTGTAAGCCCAAAATGAATTGTTAATAAAACAAATTATGTGTGAAACGCAGGAAGTCAAAGTAGTTGCTGTCATACAAATACCGGGATATGCCAATCGCACGGTATTGTCACAATAGTAAAGTAGTTAAACCCAGCGTCAACTTCCATTCCAGTGATGTTGCAGGAAGTCAAAGTAGTTGCTATCATACAAATACCGGGATATGCCAATCGCACGGCATTGTCACAATAGTAAAGCAGTTTAGCCTAGCGTCAACTTCCATTCCAGTGATGTTGCAGGAAGTCAAAGTAGTTGCTATCATACAAATACCGGGATATGCCAATCGCGCGGTATTGTCACAATAGTAAAGCAGTTTAGCCTAGCGTCAACCTCCAATTAGTGATGATGCCTGGCCTTGTAACATGCTTCCAGACACGATGAATTACTTATCACACGAAGCATCATCATTATTCATACGCGTGAAGACAAATTGTTAGGCAGTAAATGAAGATAGAAGTAAGCACATTACAACAAACTATCCGACGCCGCGGATTGAAGAATTCGTCGATATGGCGCGTAGCACCATCAAGCATGGTGATGATGAGATCGAAAATCACCGTAATGTCACTGCCCTAACAAAATATGAATCATGTGCATAGGACATGATTGCTAAGCACGGTTACTATGAAGATAGCACCAATTATAGAAAAGATTAGCTGGATACTTGTTGATATCACAACCAGCGTTGAAGCACAGCATTGTGTCATGGCTACACTTAGAGAACAACGAAGAAGAAACACGTGATTGGTCGCTACAAGCAGCAAGAAGGCCTCTGATAGGCTGGAAGCAGCTAATCACAGTAGAGAGTTTAAAAACCAAGAAAGAGGCCTCTGATAGGCCGAAAGCAGCCAATCACAGTAAAGAGTTCAAACAAGTTAAAGAAGAATCAATGTGGCCAACTTAGAATACAAAATTACCTTCTAAGCCAAAATATCCTACTGGAAACACGGCAGTGGGAATACTACATGCAATCAAAACAAATAAATCATGACAACTAATCAACAGAAACAAAACTAACTTGACAATGAATAAATACAATGAAGACAAATAATACAGATATGTACAACCACACAGAGTGGAAACAAATGGGGAAACACAAAAACTGGTTTGCCAAGACAGTGGCCGAACCATATTGCCCGCACAGAAACAACAGGCAGGTTGTTTATGAAAATACAAGAGTGTTTAGTTCTGCGGCAACAAGGGAGACACCTTGACGATGGGACGTTTCAAGAGTCCAGAGGTGGTATGTAGAGAGACCACACGAGCTAGGCCGTCCTTACCACAATGAACCTCAAGAATACGTCCAAGTCGCCAGTAAGTAGGAGAAACATTGTCGTCCATAATAAGCACAAGCGTGCCAACCTTGAGGTTAGGAGACATACGGTTCCACTTGCGACGTTGTTGAAGGGAGAGTAAATGATCTGTGGACCATTTACGCCACAATGAAGTCATAATCTGTTGAAGTAATTGCCATCTAGACAACCTATTGATGGGCACTTCAGAAGCGTCAGGAATGGGCAAGGCATTCAAAGGTCGTCCAACAAGAAAGTGACCTGGCGAGAGATAGCACAAGTCAGTAGGATCCTCAGTCATAGGCGAAATGGGTCTAGAATTTAGAATGGCTTCAATTTGCACCACGAGAGTGGTCAATTCTTCATACGTAAGTACTTGAGCCTTCATGATTCTTATTAAATGAGATTTCAAAGATTTGATGTTTGCCTCCCAAATTCCACCAAAATGCGGAGAACTAGGAGGAATGAAGTGCCACTGAATTAGTAGCGATGACGTAGAATCTTGAACAACAGATTGAAAATCTGCAGAGGAGAGCAACGTACCAAGATCAGCAAGGTCAGACTGTGCGCCTTGAAAGTTGGTACCATTGTCGGAATACACTTGAGTGGGAACGCCCCTTCTACTGCAGAAGCGAGTAAAGGCTACAACGAAAGCATGACTGGAGAGGGAAGTGACGACGCCGTAGGTATCAATTGACAATAAATAGAGACAAGCTCCATAGGCCTGCTGACTGCTGTCGCAAAAGCCATGAAGTCGCATAGATTTGATTTCTGAAGCAGGCTTAATCAAACGTGGAGTAGAAATCTCAGAAATCGCAGGTAAATTGCTATAAATGTTCAGCCAAGCTTGCGTGATTTCCATTGGAAGGGGGTCATCCCAACCGAGTTTGTGAATCCACAAATCTTGGAAGAGAATCTTACAAGCAACCACAATAGGTGACACTAAACCCAAAGGGTCAAAGATAGAGGCAACAATGGACAAAAATGAACGCTTAGTAAAGGTAATTGAAGTGTCACAGTTCACGATAGGTGACTGAATCCGCAACAAGTCATCGATAGGTTGCCAATAAAGTCCTAGCGTTCTGGCGACTGTTTCTTCACCATCGCCGAAACTACGGAGTTGTTGTTTCTCTTGATGAACAAGAGGAATGTTATCTATTAAGAGTCATGGAGTTTGAACTCCACTTACACAGTTCAAAACCACCTAATCTCAAAAGAAGGGTCAATTCATCATACAGAATGAGTGCGTCATGCTCGGAATCACATCCCGAGATACAATCATCAACATAGAAGTCGTTTAAAACAATCTGAGTGGCAGCTGGAAAAGCTGTGCCATCAGTGAGGGCGAGCTCCTTTAGCACACGAGTGGCTAAGAAGGATGCTGGGGCAGTACCATATGTAACGTTGTTTAATTGATATTCTACCATTGGGTCTGAAGGAGAGTCTCTCCAAAATATTCTCTGTAAGTCACGATCCTTGTGATCTACAAGAATCTGTCTGTACATTTTACTCAGATCAGCTGCAAACGCTATCAAGTGAGTACGGAACCGAAGCAAAATAGAGAACAAATCCTGCTGAATTACAGGGCCCACCAACAAGGTATCATTAAGGGAGCACCCAGACGTAGTAGCCATCGAAGCATCAAATACCACTCTGAGCTTTGTAGAAGTACTGTGCGGCTTGAAAACAGGATGATGGGGAATGTAGTAAACTTCACCATCAGTCGGGTGGGGGGCGACTTGCATATGGTTTAAGGCTAGATATTCATGCATGAATTCAGTGTATTCTAACCTTAACTCAGGGTTACGAGCCAAACGTCTTTCGAGAGAGTGAAAACGATTTAGTGTAGCGTAGCGAGAGGCACCTAGAGGCTCCGAGTCTACCTTGCGAGGGAGTCTAACCACAAATCTACCATCGTCTTGGCGAGTGGTAGTAGCAACAAAGTGTTCTTCACATATGGATTCGTCAACAGACAACACTGGGGTTTCAACTTCTTCAACGTTCCAAAACGCTTCCAGCTGTTGTTCTACATGAGGGCGTGAGAGTGTAAGTGCTGATACCACGTGCGATGGTTGCGAGGTGCTTGCACTGGGCAGCTTCCCAGAAAACACCCAACCCACAGAGGTATTTTGAATGATGGGCAAATCACCAAATGGTATGATTTTATCAGGACATAACAGGTCAAAGAAATATTCTGCACCAAGAACAAGATCAATAGATTTAGTGCAATTGAAATCAGGATCAGCTAAATCAATATGTGATGGAATGTTCCATTCAGAGGTATCGAAACCAGCAGCGGGTAGCTCAAGTGCAATATTGGGAACCACGAGACATTCAAGCTTAGCAGACCAATTAGTAGCACAGGCAAAAACGTTCACATCAGCAACAACAGTAGCAGTGCTTTGATTTTGACCAACACCGTGAATGTGTACCTTCATAGGTTTGGTGTGGAGTCTTAATTTCTTAATTAAGTGTGACGAAATTAAGTTACAATCTGATGCAGAGTCAAGTAGTGCAGTGACAGGTACACGTAAGCCATTGCCAGCTAATATATTCAACTTGGCAGTGGGTAATAGCGTCCTTGAAAATTGATTGTCACGACGTTACTGCAACTAGTGTTTACCACGTTAGCATGAGCTTGAGAAGCATCATTACTAGTGCCACTGGAGGGCTCATAGTGAAGAAGAGTGTGGTGTTTTCGGGAACAAGTGTTACAAGAGTACTTCGAACATTGATGATTAGGCTCGAAATTACGCAAACAATTATAACACAATTTACGAGACCTGACAAAATTCCATTTGGCTGTGGACGAAAGTTTAATAAAGGTACCACATTTCGACAATTGGTGATCAATGCTCCTACAATATGTACAACAAGATTTGGTAGTAGTTAACATGGGTTTCTGAGGCGAATGACCTTCAGCTTTACGTTTGGTTACAGCAGTATGTAATGCAGGCCTGGACCCATTCTTTTCAGTTATTTCCAGTACCTTGCATTTTTTCTCTAAGAAGCTAACCAAGTCCTGGAGAGTGGGAATTCTCCCAGAATCAACATGATTCTCCCATTCACGGATGCTATCATTATCTAGTAGCTCCAATATAAAATGTGACAATAACAGGTCTTGAAGGGGAACCCCGTTAAAGTCCAAAGCTTCTAACGCATTGACATGAGAAACAAAGTGGTCGATGATGGCACGCAATGACACTGAATCATTACCGTATGCGGGGGGCTTAAAAAGCTTGGTGACATGATTATGCGCTATGAGCCTAATGTTATTGTATCGAGTTGTCAGCAAGTTCCATGCAACCATAAAGTTATCATCTGACACAGTAATGTTCTTTAAGAGGAGTTTGGCCTCACCACTAAGACTAGAATTAAGGTAGTAGAACTTAACAATATCAGACAGAGCATGGTTATCAATTACTATAGCCTTGAAGCTATCTCTGAAATTCAACCAGTCTGTGAAGTCGCCACTGAACTGCGGAATTTGAATTTCAGGCAACTTTATATGAGCTGCAGCTACGTTAGCAGTAGGAAATTGTGCACTCTGCAAATTATTCAAAGGGTTATCACTGTCTGTAGTGTTGGATTTTTTGAAATTGTCACAATGTAGTTTAATTTTAACCAGCAACTCAAAATATTTATCTTCGAAGTCACAACGTTCGGCTATTTCTTCGTCGATATTGTCTGTAATATCCTCTAAAGCGACTTGCGCTTCGTTATATTGTTCACAAATTTCGTCGCATTTGTGATTGCGTAACACTAACATTTGATATTGCTCTTCTGTAATGTCCTGAAAGTTGCTAATTACCTTTTCTTGTGAGGTAAGCATGCCCTTAGCGACTGCACGCTTCCTAACTAAAGGTCGTTTTTGGGCATCCTCCATAATGACCTTAGGATTGCCCGCCTAGATGTAATTACCAGAGTTGCACACCTAACTAACACAACAACTAACTAACACAAAAAATAAACACTGAGACAATGGTCTCGATTAAGTTGTAAACAAACATCTGAACATAGAATACTGTATTGTGTCCTTGGGAAGTTAATGGGAACGTATACAATTTAAATTTATGGCCTTCCTGGTGAAATAGCAAGAAACAAGGGCCCAAAGTGGCCAACACAATGCTTAATAATTCAAAGTAGTGAACAGCTCAATATCCGGCCCGGAGAGGACCAAATAATGTATTGGCCAACGCGGGAAGTCAACAACCCACCAAGAGTATTCTGGTAATAGTGGACAATGTATAAAAATTTGTTGGCCAAAGCATTAGATAATGATGTGATAATACAAAGAGTTGACTTTACAAAGGTCGCTTGACAATTTAGCAAACATGTGGAGGACCAGACAATATTATTGTCACTAAATAAGGAAATCCAGGAAGGCATAAAGGACACGACACCACCACTAACTAATAATAAGATATATTATCAAATAGGTGGCACATAAAACATAATATCCAAAGGTGACACATAAACATATGAGAAACACTAGCACAAATTTACACAATTGAAGAAACACTCATTAAGAATTAACACACGTTACGTCTTGAGCCTAAAACACACATATTGTCTTGAACGTAGCTGCAGATCAGTACATCATAGAACGGCATGCAATACACGGCGGTTCCAAAGAATGATATAATTTAAATATGCAACACAAGTGGAGTTGCAACAAATAATGAAAAAACAGGTCGCATGGAACGAGAATGTGTCGTCGAACCAGGACTGACTTACAGTGATGCGCCGATACTGTAAGCCCAAAATGAATTGTTAATAAAACAAATTATGTGTGAAACGCAGGAAGTCAAAGTAGTTGCTGTCATACAAATACCGGGATATGCCAATCGCACGGTATTGTCACAATAGTAAAGTAGTTAAACCCAGCGTCAACTTCCATTCCAGTGATGTTGCAGGAAGTCAAAGTAGTTGCTATCATACAAATACCGGGATATGCCAATCGCACGGCATTGTCACAATAGTAAAGCAGTTTAGCCTAGCGTCAACTTCCATTCCAGTGATGTTGCAGGAAGTCAAAGTAGTTGCTATCATACAAATACCGGGATATGCCAATCGCGCGGTATTGTCACAATAGTAAAGCAGTTTAGCCTAGCGTCAACCTCCAATTAGTGATGATGCCTGGCCTTGTAACATGCTTCCAGACACGATGAATTACTTATCACACGAAGCATCATCATTATTCATACGCGTGAAGACAAATTGTTAGGCAGTAAATGAAGATAGAAGTAAGCACATTACAACAAACTATCCGACGCCGCGGATTGAAGAATTCGTCGATATGGCGCGTAGCACCATCAAGCATGGTGATGATGAGATCGAAAATCACCGTAATGTCACTGCCCTAACAAAATATGAATCATGTGCATAGGACATGATTGCTAAGCACGGTTACTATGAAGATAGCACCAATTATAGAAAAGATTAGCTGGATACTTGTTGATATCACAACCAGCGTTGAAGCACAGCATTGTGTCATGGCTACACTTAGAGAACAACGAAGAAGAAACACGTGATTGGTCGCTACAAGCAGCAAGAAGGCCTCTGATAGGCTGGAAGCAGCCAATCACAGTAGAGAGTTTAAAAACCAAGAAAGAGGCCTCTGATAGGCCGAAAGCAGCCAATCACAGTAAAGAGTTCAAACAAGTTAAAGAAGAATCAATGTGGCCAACTTAGAATACAAAATTACCTTCTAAGCCAAAATATCCTACTGGAAACACGGCAGTGGGAATACTACATGCAATCAAAACAAATAAATCATGACAACTAATCAACAGAAACAAAACTAACTTGACAATGAATAAATACAATGAAGACAAATAATACAGATATGTACAACCACACAGAGTGGAAACAAATGGGGAAACACAAAAACTGGTTTGCCAAGACAGTGGCCGAACCAGAAAGCATATGACAGTGCATGCAGAAACAAAGTATGGAAGTCCCTGGAGGATAGAGGAGTAGAGAAATGGACTATAAAGAGGATAAAGGAGATGTACAAGGGAAGCGTGAGCTGTGTGAAAGTGGGAGGATAGAGATCGGACTGGTTGGAACAGAGAAACGGCCTGAAACAAGGAAGTGCACTGTCACCGTTACTTTTCATTGTGGTGATGGATGACATAATGTCCCGAGTGGCACAAGTAATTGGGGAAGGAAAGATGAGAGCAATGGTGTTTGCAGATGATTTGATGATTTGGGGAAACAAGGAGGAGGAGGTACAGGAATAGTTAGATGTGTGGGAAGGAATAATACAAGGATATGGGATGAAATTTAGCATAAATAAGAGTGAGATGGTGATCACAAGAAGGAAGAAGGAAAGAACCACAACGGGAATAACAATTGGTGGGGAACAGCTGAAGAAAGTGGAGAGTTTCAAGTATCTGGGAAGCCTGATACAAGATAATGGAAGAAACGATAGAGAAATAAATGAGCGGGGGAGGCAGGCAGAAGCATTTCGGAGGAGTGTGAGAAGCATGTTATGGAGCAAGGATGTCCCTCAGAACAGCAAAAAGATCATATATCGGACGTACTATGTCCCTATCCTGACGTATGCCTCGGAGACCTAGATTATGAAAGGAAGGGAGAAGAGCAAAATACAGGCCAGTGAGATGAGGTTCTTGAGAAGCAGTATTGGAGCTACAAAGATGGACAGAATAAGAAATGAGAGGACCAGAGAATTAATGAAGGAGGAACCATTACAGGATGGTATAGAGAAATCTAGACTTAGATGGTATGGACATGTAAAACGAATGGAGGAGAAGAGGATACCCAGGAGGGTACACGAGACGAAGTGGGAAGGAAAGAGACCGAGGGGAATACCGAGAGACAGGTGGCTGAAGGGGGTGGAAGAGAGGAGAAGACTGGACAAGGGTGGAAGCTGAGAGATGGTGGGAAGACAGAAGACGTTGGAGAGGCTTGTGTTCCAAACAGACCCGGCCAGTGGCTGGAAACTGTGCAAGATGAGGATGATGACTTACAATTAGTTTTGAGAAAAGCAAAATAGAGAAATAATAATTTATAAAAAAGAACATTCTTTGTTCGTTCTTTGCCTGAAAATTTAATCTCAGATCAATCTTGAATGTTCATATACAAGACTAATACCATTTGAACTCGGATCTGCTTCAAGACGGTTTCTTTTCTTACCACCAAATTGCCAGCTGCACAGTACACTCTTTCCGAACAAACTGCTGCTGGTCTGATGCAAAGGTACTATTTCAATTTGTCTTTAAAGCACTGTAGAGGAGCTAAGGCAAAACGTATAATTTTTCTTTTTCACAATCTTGCAATTTAAGTTTAGGTCTTTTAATCAGCTCATTTTTTATGCCTTGTAGACCACCACTTCCACCCTCAGATGAATTTGAGAGAAATTCAAGAAAACTGTTGATCAAAGGGATTATTTCTGAAGCACTATTTTCTTTTGTACTAAGAAGTTTGGTACCGGTAGCTTCATATGGTTTGTTCCAACTTTTCAATAGAGTTCCACTGTGATTGTGTCAGTTCTGCTGTTACTTCGAATCTTGATGAAGCTAAAACAATCGCTTGACGCTGTTCAATAAATCTCTCAAACATAAGATAGGATGAGTCCCACCCTGTGGGTTCACTTTGTATTAGACGATGGCATGGTACTTCTGCAGCAACTTGACATTCTTTTAAAACTTTTGTACCTTTGGAGGAGTGATTAAAATGTCTAACAATGCATTTACAGATTGCAATTACTTTGTTCTAAGAGTGTTCTGTAATGACACTATGATGAACCACTGTTTGTAATTGATGAGCAAAGCATGGAATGTGATCAAACGCAGTCAAATTCATGGCTGCAATCATATTCCAAGTAGAGTCATGCACGACTGCAGCAATTTTATCTTGTAAACTCCAATCTGAAACCCAGATTTAAAAAAAAAATGAATACTCAAAGCACTGTGGCGAATTTTACTGAAGAGAATCACTTCTGTTGTCAAATCTTGCAGCTCAAATTCATCATCAATGAAATGGTCAATAAAAGACATAATCCTCCTCAGCGACGGAAGTCCTGGAGTGCAAGGTGCAAGAACCAAATTATGCTTTCTCCACGACCAATTTCACTGTTGAATGCTCTCTGCGATACAATCTAAGTATTGCGTCATTGGCTAAGTATTTTCGGCTTACTATAGGGTAGCGAGGTATCAATTGTTTGATAAGCTTTCGGAAGCCACAGTCTTCTACAATAGAAATCAGTTGTGAATCAGTGCAATCTCGGCAATCAATGTAGTGATCTTGTCTCTTCTTTTGTCAGCAACTGGAAATGGTTTGGTTTTATCCAAGGCTTGTGCAAGAGTTGGTTGATTAGATGGATTTGTTTTCATTCTTTAGGGCGTTGCTATTGTGAATACTGGAGATCTAGGAAGCACTGGAGATGGGGTTGACCTCCCTCCGAGTTTGTCGAGGCTGAATGTAGGCTATTGATTTAGGAGACCGACAGCAGTGGCTATGCTGGCTAAAGCGCAGCATTAGGTCACGGGAAGCTACCTGCTGACTCAGTAGATGCGTGGGTTCGAGCCCCACCATCGGCCGTCCTTGAAATGGTTTTCGGTGGTTTCCCATTTTCAACACCAGGCAAATGCTGGGACGGTACCTTCTGACAGGCCACGGCCGCTTCCTTCCACATCCCTGCCCAGTTTCATTCATCTTCATCCATTCCATCTCTCATCCCGACGCGCAGGTCGCCCACGGGCGTCGACTTGAAAGACCTGCACTCGGCCTCTCAGGAGGCTACACGACAAAAAAAAAAATTAAAAATATTTAGGAGTATGGAATGTAGATGGTGACAATAACCGTACTGGAGTTGAGAGTGCCATAGCATAACCTAAAGCAGGCGGACATGTGGTTCTGTCGAAAGTTGGTGCAGTCGCAGTACCACTATCTGAAGAGGATGGCAAAGGAATGTCTATATTAATAGGAGTGAACACATTTAAAGTTCATGGGCTTTGAGGAAATGATGTTACCTTTTGTTATAAGGTGGAGTGCTACTGTCAATTGTCTTTCGAAGCCTCGCTTACTTCTGGCTGAACTTCAACCACTGGTGGGTCGTCAGGATGACTAGACTCGATGCAAAGTTTCAGTTTCTGGGAGAGAAATGTTTTGTTCTGTTCATTCACTTGTTCTTTTGAGTGCTGCTTCCCGTAATTCCTTGTCAGAGTGAGTTTTCAGATGTTTTTTCATTGCTGAAGTTTTTTTTAGAAACACCAGCCCGAGAAATTCACATCACAAATTGCAAAATTAGCATTGAGATGATCGATATTAAAATGAATCCAAACGGAGCTGGAGGGCATGCTTTTCGAGTGGATGTTTTGTGATACAAAATCACACGTTAACTATGACGTATTCCATAAATGTACGGAACTTTACACACACGATATCCCGTAAATATTGGTACAATGAACTTGGAACACACGTAAACTACAATGTAGCCCATAAATATACTGAACTTTGAAAGCATGTAAACACCACTATAAATCTTCTGTGTGAGAATTCTAACCTCAAAAGTCTGAACGCAACTTGGAACTGAACTGACCGAACGCAATTGGCATGCGAATTTATATGTGTCGATACTCAGTGATTTAGTTGGAAAAAAATATTTACAGGAACTCGCCTTATTAATTCAGCAATTACCAAATGGACTCGTATTGGGTGTCAAAATCAGCGGCCTCGTGTTTCCGACAAGTTGTTTCATCAGCTCAACGTCTCCCCTTTCGTAGCCATGACTTGACATATGGTTGTGGGTTAAATAAATGCACAGGAGGTCCTACGCTGCTTATGAAAATAAGTCCGCTTGATCTTTCAACCAGCAGCCTATTTCTCTTTTCGGTGTGGATCTCATTCATGGTATTGAAAGCTCTTTCAGCTTCTGCTGAAGAGATGGGAATGGTCTGTACAGTCTTGATTAAAGGCATCAGCTCCACTGGAATTTCCTTGGTCTCGACATACTTTCTAAAAGCATTAATGTACCTCGTCTCCCACAAGTCCAACCCCTCCTCCACGTGGTGGGAGACGGGCAACGGCATGAAGTAGGGGATTGCCTGTAGGGGTGAAGTACAGTGGGGACTTTGTGTGCCCCGGGACCACTACAGTAGCTGTGAAGGCTCTATGGGAACCCTGAAAAGTGACGGCTGACGGGGCTCTGGTGAAGCTACGATAGGCCTAGCAAGCCAGTAGTGGATATCATATTTGCCTTCAAACCAGGAACAGGCCTCGGAAAGGACGGATGCAAACGACGACGACCCGGATATGCTAATGGACTACGAGTTGGGACATTAAACATACAGACACTGACAGGAAAAGTGGAGGAGATTGTAGATGTGATGGAGAGAAGAAAACTGGATGTATTGGGCTTGGCAGAAACAAGATGGAATGGAGAAGGTCGCAAAGAACTGAGGAAAGGGTACCGGTTGTACTGGAGTGGGAACAGTGAAGGAAGGAGCAGCGGAGTAGGAGTAGTTGTGAAAGATGGAATGAAGGAAGAGGTAAAGGGAATAAGTGACAGGATCATGAAGATCAGAGTAACTGTAAAGGGAAGAAGCCTGGAGATAGCCCAGGTATATGCCCCTCAAGTTGGATGTACAGTTCAAGAGAAGGAAGACTTTGAGGAGGAGCTACAACAGCAGTTGAATGGTCAGAGCATCATTGTCATGGGAGATTTGAATGCACATGTAGGAAGTGAAAGGCAAGGATATGAAAATGTATTGGGAGCAGAAGGATGGGGTAGCAGGAATGAAGAAGGGAGAAAGTTGCTGGATTTTTGCAAGAGAAACGGTTTAGTGGTAGGCAACTCCTGGTTCCGGAAGAAAGAAAGCCACAAGGTAACGTGGTACAGCAGTGATTTAACAAAGAAATCTTTGGTAGATTACATGCTGTACGACTGGGAAATGAAGAGAAGTGTCAGAGATATAAAGGTAATACCATCAGAGGCCTTAGATAGCGACCACAGATTACTTATAATGAACCTGGGAGTTGTTAAGGATAGCAAGAGGACAGAGTACCAGGAAAGGAGAATCAAAGTATGGAAACTCAAGGAAAAGGAAGTCAAGGAAGAATTCCAGAAGATAATAAGGGAAAGGATACCAACAGACAATCCTAAAACAGGGGAAGTGGAATGGAAGCAATTCAAAAACACAATGGTGGAAGCTGCAGTGGCAGTATGTGGAAGAACAAGCAACAGAAAGCGGTGTAAAGAGACACCATGGTGGAATGAGAGAGTAAAAGAAGCTGTGGGAAGGAAGAACAAGGCTTTCAGAGTGTGGTTCCAGGAAAGATCTGATCTGGCAAGGGAAGATTATAAGATAAAGAAGAAAGAAACAAACAAGATTGTCGCAGAGGAGATGAAGAAGTGGATGGTAAAGTGGACAGAGATGATGGAGGAAGACAGCAGAGGAAATAAGAAAGTACTTTATGGGATGGTCAAAAGTAAGAGAAGAGGTCTGCGAGAGGATGTGGTAATGATGGACAAAAACGGAAATGAGGTACACAACAAAGAGACACTCAAGACAGTGTGGAAAGAGTACTTTGAGGATTTGCTGAATCCAAATGGTCATAGGGAGGAAGACAATGTATTGGAAGATGGAGAAGACAACACAGGAATGGAAAAGGACCTGACTTGGAGAGAACTGGAAATGGCTATAGACAAGATGAAAGGAGGAAGGGCACCAGGTGTGGATGAAGTGAGTGTTGAAATGGTGAAGGCAGCAGGGGAGGTTGGGAAACAGTGGCTGTACTGTGTGATGAGGGTGATATGGAAGGAGAAAAAGACCCAGAAGATTGGAAGAAAGGATTAATTGTCCCAATATTTAAGAAAGGAAGCAGAAAGGAGTGCAGAAATTACTGGGGAGTCACACTCATACCTCACTGTGCCAAGATATATGAAAAGATATTAGAAAGTATCCCGGTCACTCCATGTGAGATCTGTGCTGGACAAAACGGAGGCAGACAGGTTTTTCTCCGGGTACTCCGGTTTTCCCTGTCAAAATTTCATTCCAGCAACACTCTCCACTATCATTTCATTTCATCTGTCATTCATTTAATCATTGCCCCAGAGGAGTGCGTCAGGCCTCGGCAGCCGGCACATTTCATATCCTTGCCGCTAGATAGGGGCTTCATTCATTCCATTCCTGACCCGGTCGGAGACTGGAAGCAGGCTGTGGATTTTCATTTTCATTAGAAAGTAGAATGCGAGCCAAAGTGGAGAAAAAATTGAGAGAGGAGCAGTATGGATTCAGACCTGGGAGATCAACAGTGGGTCTCATATTTTCAGTGAGACAGCTCCAGGAACACCACTACGAATTTGGAGAGGATCTGTTGATGGCCTTCCTGGACATCGAAGAGGCCTATGATAGTGTGTGTAGGGAGAAGTTTTGGAAAGCAATGGAAAACATGGGTGTGGAAAAAGAGACTGTAGGCAGAGTGAAGGAGATTTATTGTGGAAGTGTGAGTTGTGTGAAAGTTGGAGGGGAAAGAACAGACTGGTTCAGACAAATGAGTGGCCTGAAACAAGGTAGTGCGCTGTCACCCCTTCTCTTTATTGTGGTTATGGACGAGGTAATGACACGGATAGCAGGAAAGATAGGAGAAGATAAGATGAAAGCAATGGTGTTTGCAGATGATCTCATGGTCTGGGGAAACAAGGAGGAGGAAATTCAGGAGCAACTGAAGGCTTGGGAAGAAACAGTGGGAGAGTACGCATGGAAGTTCAACATCAGTAAATGTGAGATCCTGTTAACGACCTGGAAAAAGGACAGACCAATGAGTGGGATAACACTTGGAGGTGGACAGCTGAAGAAGGTGGAAAGTCTCAAGTACTTGGGAAGTATAGTGGAGGAAAATGGGAGAAATGACAAAGAGATTACGGAACGTGGCAGACAGGCAGAAGCATTTCTGAGAAGCATTAGGAATAAAGATGTCCCACAAAGAAGCAAGGAAGTGTTATACAGAAGCTACTATATCCTGATACTGACCTATGCTTCAGAAACGTGGACAATGAAGAAAAGAGACATAAGCAGAATACAGGCAGGTGAAATGAAGTTCCTGTGAAGTAGGATCGGAGTAACAAGAAGAGACAGGGTGAGGAATGAAAAGGTCAGGGAAATGGTGAAAGAGGAGCCCTTGCAAGGTAGGATTGAGACATCAAGACTGAGGTGGTATGGACACTTAAAGAGAATGGATGAGAAGAAGATTCCCAAGAGGATACATGAGACGCAGATGCAGAAGAAACGACCAAGGGGAAGACCAAGAGATAGATGGCTGAAAGGAGTGGAGGAATGTGTCAAGAAGAGAGGCGAGGACTGGACCAGAGTGACAGCGGAGAGGTGGTGGGAAGAAAGAACTAAGTGGCGAGGCTTATGTTCCAAACAGACCCAGCCTGGGGCTGGAAACTGTATAAGATGATGATGATGATGAAAGTACCTCCTCTTGTCTGACATGTGGAAAAAGTCACAAAGGTTGCCGACACTCTCATCACCATAGCAGATATCCAAAGTAGAAGTGGAGGGCCAATTATTTTTGTATAGTACCTTTGAATCACTGATAACTTTTGTCATTCTCTCATGTCTCTGCTGACTAGAGTTGGAACCAAGATGAGATGATGTGGAAACATTTTCTATAAGCCTGTTATTTAAATTGTTCACAAGACTTCGGAAAAACTGCTTTCTGTCAATTTTTACAACTTTTTTAGAATCATGTAATCCTATGTTTCTAAACTTTTTGTTTTCTGCTGCTTTAAGAACTGTTCTGTAGTATTCTCCAGAAGCTGAGTTACACATAGACTCAAACACTTTTATAGTGCGCTTGATTGCATTTTGAGCCTCTGTCAGACTTGTCTCTCTTTTCTGCAACTCTAATGACAAATTAGCTAACTCAACATGAGCATCATATATAATTGCAATATTTTCTAGAAATTCTACAAAAGTTAACATATTTTATAGACCTTGGAATTTTGCCCTTTCTTTGGAGCCTCTCTGGTGGTCATTTTTGGCCTCACTAAAATGTTTTACTAGAGCACTGTAGTTTTCCCAGACAGCTTTTACAGTTCTCTGGCTTGAAACTACCTATCTTATTGTAAATATTTTCCCAATCTTCTTAACTCTTTGTTCCAGTGAAGCAGCACAAATTTTGAGTTCCCTTTGATTTTTGGGAGACATGCTGTACAAAGAATACAATTTGTCAAAGAAAGAATGGAAATGGTTAACACCTGTAACTTCATTCCTTGTATCAGAAACGGCCAATTCCAAGCGATGGTTTAAACAGTGCCAGATTACTATATCTGGAAATAACTTTAAAAACTGTGCTCCAACTCCATTTTTTCTACCTAACATTACAGAGGCCCCATCACATGCTAGACCAACTAAATGTTCTGCCAGAAAGTTTTCATTCATCCCATATGAAGAAAGATTCTTCAATATCTCTCGAGTAATAACATCTGCTGTAGTTGATTCAAGTTCTATCAAGTCCCAGAAAAAGGAAACAACTTCAGAGTTATCTGAAAGAGCACATCTCAAACATAATACTAACACAGATTTTGCACTAACTGTTGTTGATTCGTCAATCATAATACTGATTTTCCTCTGATTTTCTGTTATAGATTTTGCTATTTTATTTCTCATTTCCTGTGAAATGTGTTCAATAATATTAGCACAACTAAAATTTGTATCAAGAACTCGTCCCACATCTAAACCATTTAATTGTTGAAGTTCAACATAAGCCTGTAGGTCTACGAAGGGTCTATTTCTTTTCGCAATTGAGTATGCTGTTCGAAATACTCGAACGGTGGTTTCTAGGTGTTTGACATTCATAATGTCCAAGCAACTTTCAAATATCTTTTTATTGGATTCTGATTTTTGTAACATAGCTTTTTTGTGAGATTCTGAATTTTTGTGCTCAAATATTTTTTTCCTAAGGCTTGTTTGTTGTTGATTAATATTATTTCCGTTGGGATGAACCTTGCATTCTACCCATACTTTCATTAGCTTAAGTCCTGCCCCTTTAGAAACTCCTAATCCTAATTTACTTTCCTCTTTACATATATTGCAGCCTAATTTTTTATTACCTGCAAATAACCACTCGTTCTCTGACAAAAAATAACGGTACTGAGACTCATTCCAACAGTCTGGAAAATCTTGTTTTCGGTAGATGGGTCCTTGAATTTCACAGTCGATGGTAGAAGGTGTAGAACCATAACCTAGATTCTCCCTTGAATCTGCATCACACGTTTCAGCAACATTTAACCCAGGGTCTATCTCTATACTCACGTCTTTAATGAAACTAATGTTCTCGGAACTCCATTCAGTTTCGTTTTTACTTGAGCCATCACACACCTTTTTAGTATTCTTTGATTCTTCATCTTCATCCCCAGCACGTTTTTTTGAACCCAGCCACTTAAGTAAACTCATTGTCACAAGTTGTGACTCACAACTCACTTTCACAGTCACTGGAAAACTTGAAAGGTACTACGGGGCTACTGATGTTCATTAACTGCAGAGAGATTCCGTAATATCTGCTTCTCAACAACACATCGAGCAAAACATAAAATAAATCTTGGATTCACACAAACATAACGAGCGGAAGAAAGTTGTTGTGCTCACTTCCCGCTCTCCGTATCCAATAGCAGTGTAGCCAACCTTAGAGAACCAGAAAAACGCCCAGGAGTGTAAAAGCGACCGTATTTTATGAACATAAAACCGTAAGGTTCGATATTAGTCCGCTAGAGTACACCCGTGACGTTTCAGCGCTATGTATAGATTATAAACGATTTTCTTACTGAATGTAAAATTGTTACGTCATTCTAAAGCGGGAAGATATTTTCTGGAACGGCGTTCCGGTCCAACTAAACCACTGTCGATACTCGATCTAGAAAATTTGAGAAACAACATTTTAGATACGAGAAAATTTGCTATTGTTCGGTGTATCACTTGCTACTGTTGGGAATTTTCAGGAAAGATCATGAATTTTACGAAAACACGTTGTCTCCGCGTAAATTTGTAATTCCCGGTTTAAATCGGTAATTGATAAACCGACTCTACAGGAAAATGTTGGACATTATCTGATAAGGTAGGCAAGTTTGTTGAAAGCTAAAATGCAACCATAAATATGTACAGTATATACTCGCTGTATATTTTATATTCTCTCAATATATTCAAACACAAAGAATAAATGCTGTTCGCTTATGGAACCCTCCCCTTATTTTGGAAATAAAAATAGAGAAAAGGGGAGTCCAATGACCAAGTAAATACAGTAAATATTTGATGAAGGAGAACGATACTATTTTAAAGGAAATAAATTAGTTTTTCAATAAACCAAAATATACCTAGTATTTGTTTAGCAGAAAAGTAATTAATTTGTGTCAATTTTGAATTTTATTGCAATTTTAAATCCATGAACATATGCAAGTGGTGGTCATAAAACGTGAAGATGCTTCTAATGACGAATTATGGATAAGTTTTATATTTTTTTATCAATACTTAATTCTACAAACTGTGCCAGTGCACTGTTGCAACATCTTTTGTCCACTGCCATGGTAGCAAAGGCTATTGAATGACTATGTTCTATGATAATAGGCATATCGCCATGGCAAGTTGTGACTAATTCTGTTCTCTCCTGAGAATCCTAAGTTGCTAATTCATTTTCAAAATACATTTCTCGAAATGTAGAGTAGACCATATTTTTCAGAAAATTCCTCTGGATGCTGAGCAGAAAGTTGAAATGTAGGGCATATTCAAGATTGTCGGGTTATCACTGTTTGGGGTAAAATAATAGAGACTGTAGTCCACTGGAGAGTGGTAACGTTCTCGCCTGCTGGACTAAGGATGCAGGATCGAATCCTGGCACAGTCAGTTTGGCATTTAGGGAGCCTTGTCAGTAGATTTACTGGCATGTTAAAGATCCACTTTGGGGCAAAATTCCGGCACCCTGGCAGTTCAAAAAGCCAAAGTAGTTAAAAGGGATGTAAAACCATTATTATTATTATCATCATCGTCTTTTCATCTTCATGATCCTCTGCATCTTCCCGTGTCACTGGCTCCCATCCGCGATGCAGGATAATGATAATTTCCTCTACTACAACATGCAAAACTGCCCACAGCTAAAATTCAACTCACCACTATTCCCGTCAGTCACTGTACCAGACAACTGGGAACTTGCATCATGCAGACCATCAAGAATCTCTTACTTCTCTTCTTCTCCTCCTCCTCCTCCTCCTCCTCCTCCTCCTCCTCCTCCTTATTCTTCAACCTCTTCTTATTTTTTTACAAGGAATGGAAAAAGAGACTTTTGAAACTCCGGAAACTTGTCTAAACTGAGAATTGATATCCGTTCAATATTTACACATAAAAATGAGTAGGCTAATGATGGTAACCTCTATAGTCTTCTGAAGTGGCTGTTATTTCCCTTCGTGGCAAGTATGCTCTCTAATTGAGGTGTTATTGTGATCCAAAGCACTGTTTTTAAACAGGCCATGACTGTAAACATAATGATGTGAATCATCATCAACATCATCAAATTCCAGCTCCAGTCGCTCGGGTGCTGTTAACAAGCCCACGCCACCTTTTCCTGTCCATGAATAGTTGTTCTTCATGGGTCCTTCTCCAGTCTAGCCCTTTGTCTTCAAGATCATCCTTGATTTGGTCCAACCATTGCCTCTTTGGTCTTCCTACTGGTCATTTTCCTGGGATAATCTTGTTGAAATAAGCTTTTGGTGTCCTCTCATCTCCCATTCTTTGATGATGCCCATACCATCCTAATCGTTGCTTCTGCAAATATTTTGTAGCACTGATATCTATGCCAGCCTCTGTCCTGTTTGTTTCGTTCCTTACTTTGTCTCTCCTTGTCCTTTGAAGCATTGTTCTTATAAACTTCATTTCGGATGCCTGAATCCTACTTTCTTCTCTTCTGGACAGGGTGCATGTTTCTACTCCGTAAGTTAGAATAGGGATGTAGTATGTCTTAAACAGTATATGTTTACACTTCCTGGGCACTAGATTATCCCACAGTAGTGTTCTAACTTGTGCATAGAAGGAGGCTGCATTACTAGTTCTATTTGTTACTTCACTGTTGTTGTTGTTGTTATCCTTACACACTGTGCTACCAAGATATTTAAATTGATCAACAATTTGTAGAGGCTGATTATTCAGGTAAATGGTTGCATTAGACAGTCCTGTTGTCATCACTACTGTCTTACTTTGGCTGATTTTCAACCCATACTCCTTGAACAGCTTGTCCCATGAATCCAGTTTTTCTTGTACCTCTCTGGCACTTTCTCCCCAAATCATGACGTCATCTGCAAAGACAAGAGCATTTGTTTCATTACCCTGTTCTTCTTTTATTCTCTTCAGGATTATGTCCATCACTGTGATGAATAGTAATGGAGACTGTGAACTTCCTTGTTGGACTCCTTGTTTTGTTGTGAACCATCTGCTTTCCCCATTACCTATTCTTACACATGCCCTTGTGTTCTCATACAGCATTTTGATCTTGTTTATCAAGCCTTTTGGGACATTGTGCCTTTCTAAACATTCCCAAATTTTTGATCTTGCAATGCTATCATAAGCTTTTTCTATATCTAGAAATACCATTACTAATTCTTTCCCTTTTTCAAGATGTTTCTCAATAAGCATTCTTGCAGCAAAGATCAAGTCAATAGTACTCCTTCCTGGTCTAAAGCCATGTTGTTTTTCTTCTAAAGCCTTTTCTAAGTGTCTGCGTAGTCTTTTCGCAATTATTTTTTCCAAGATCTTTAGACCATGGGATAACAAAGTAATTCCACGATAGTTCTCACACTTTTTCCGGTTTCCTTTTTTAAACAATGGCACTATTACACCTTTAGACCAGTCATCAGGGATCTTATTGTCCTTCCATATTGACGTCCAAAATGGGGGAGGAGCTTACGGTCAGCTGATTCCAATATGGCGGCGAGATAGTGACGAGAAGTAAGCAAGACAGTGATTGGGTGTGCGTTTGTTATGGCTTCTAATTTATGATGGCAAAATACTACATATTTTCTTTCATTGATAGAAATATTTTTATAATCAATTTAAATGCAGTGCTTAATTACTACCAGTTAAAAATATTACCCACATGTAGATAGTTAATTTACTCTCTGCTGTTACATATATGAAGCCTGTACTTGGGAGCCTAGCAGTATTGATGTTTTTTTTTAAATTAATTTCACAATATATATATATATATCTCACATAACACAAAGGACGACTCCCTGATAATAAATTGAATCCAGCAACCCTGAATTTGCATGAATGTTTTGGGTTCAAAGAAGCGTTAATTGGGATGCTCAAATCATACTTCAATATTGCTTCTTTTTTTTTCGTGTGGCCTCCACGGAGGCCGAGTGCAGGTCTTTCTATTCGACGCCCGTGGGCGACCTGCGCGTCGGGATGAGAGATGTAATGATGAAGAGGAATGAAACTGGACAAGGATGTGGAAGGAAGCGGCCGTGGCCTATCAGAAGGTACCGTCCCAGCATTTGCCTGGTGTTGAAAATGGGAAACCACGGAAAACCATTTCAAGGACAGCCGACGGTGGGGCTCGAACCCACGCGTCTACCGAGTCAGCAGAGAGTTTGGCCCCATGGCCTACTGCTGCGCTTTAGCCAGCATAGCCACTGCTGTCGGTTTCAATATTGCTAATATTGACCTACATACTTGCTGTTCAAAGACAAGAATATACATTTATTAATCTCTTGCCACAGGCAAGTTAAAATGGAGGCATCTTCTTTATCAATATATTTAATTAAATATTTAAAATACAGATATTTAACAAAGCTGGAGTCCCCATTTGAACTTGTCATAAGCAAACGGAACAGATAAAAAACTACACTTTAAGCCAAATCAAATTCACTCCTCAGCTCGACATAAACCATAATACCAAATAAAACCTATAGAAAACATACTCTCCTTACTGTTGTACAACTTTCAAACCAACTATTCGCACTCAAAACTGAAAAACCCTGAAATGGGAACTAATTAAAGTTAGAATAGCCTAGGCCGATCAGGTCTCCTGCTACATTACCGCGTATGTATACTTACATCACTATAACTCCCAAATTACGGCTAAGTGACCTATCTGCCTGTGTAGTATAGGTGTTACTGGCCTGCCTGGGATGATGGGTCACCAAACCGGTACTTAAAACTAAGATTTTACACATGAATTAAAATCCACAGCCTGCTTCCAGCCTCCGACCGGGTCAGGAATGGAATGAATGAAGCCCCCATCTAGCGGCGAGGATATGGACTGTGCCGGCTGCCGAGGCCTGACGCACTCCTCTGGGGCAATGATTAAATGGATGACAGGTGAAATGAAATGATAGTGGAGAGTGTTGCTGGAATGAAATGTTGACAGGGAAAAACGGAGTACCCGGAGAAAAACCTGTCTGCCTCCGTTTTGTCCAGCACAGATCTCACATGGAGTGACCGGGATTTGAACCACGGATCCAGCGGTGAGAGGCCGGCGTGCTGCCGCCTAAGCCACGGAGGCTTAAGATTTTACACATAAATCAACTAAATTCAACAGTAAGGTGATCATAGCCAAAACCACAATTTAAGCCAAATCATACTTCAATATTGCAAATATTGACCTACATACTTGCTGTTCAAGGGCAAGAATATAAATTCTATGGCAAATTAAGGCTAGGAACAGCATTTTTCTTAAGTTTTCTAACCATTCGGCTATTGTCAATCGGAAGAACCCCTAAAATAAGTTTACGAAGAGCGGATTACATTCTATGTAGGCCTACGGCACAGAAGTATTAGGCTACAAGTTTATCAGTATTTTTGATGTAGCTAAATCCTTGTGAATACAAATTAGAGACAATAACTATCAATAATCAACAGTACCGATGCTTACGCTGTGGAAAGAAGTCGTCTTCACAAAAATGCAGGCTGCACACTGTCATGTAACGTGTAACACGTTTTCCAATTGACAGCGCCGAAGCCCATCTTTCTCTCTGAACTTTTTGTACAGGAAAGTAGTGAAGAGATTTCGTACCCGCTTTATACGATTTGCAACCGTATACAGAGCAGTACCTCCTTGAATTTGACAAATTCCTTTCTGTTTCCATCACGACGTCAATGCTTCACCATGCTCACCAGTCACTATGTTACAGCTTCAACATTCTACCGCGTGGCTGCGCCATCTAACTTTTCTGACGTCAATAGCATGTAATACTCTGTACAACCAATGTATCCCATTAATTCCTGCTGCTTTTATCATGTCTGAACTTACTTCATCAACTCCAGTGGATTTCCCTTTGATCATGGCTTTTAAAGCTTCTTCCACTTCAGACCAGGTTGGGGGTGGTTCTTGGTGGTTTTCATCATTGGCCCCTAAATTGATGTTCGTGTCCCCACTGTCATTATTAGATGCATCATTTAACAGTTGATCAAAATACTGTCCCATTAATTTCCTGATTTCATTTATGCTTCTTATCACTTCTCCATTATTTCCTTCCAAAGCTGTAACTGATTCCTGATGTCTTTTATTGTTTTTCACCGTTTTATATAGTAATTTCTTATTACCTTTTGTATCTTCCTCCAGTTTCTTCGCAAATTCATCCCAAATCTTATCCTTCTCTTCATTAATTATGCGTTTAATTCTTAATTTGTGCTCTCGATATTCTTGAGCAAGAGATCTGATTTTATCCTCATTTCTGTCATTCTTTTGTCTCTCCACTTCTAATTTTCTCTTTACTTTGTTCCTTAATTGAATTATTGTCTTGACTTCCTTATTCCACCAGGCAGTCTCTTTATGTCGAACTTTACTACTTGTTTCGCCACATAATTCTCTAGCTTCTTCAACTAAGACATTTCGAAAATTTTGCCACTCCCCTCTGCACTTTTGGTATCAGTTTTTGGAACTTTTCCTAAAATTCTTCTCTGAAATTCCTCACGTTTATCAGATTTCTCCAGCTCCCAGACCTTGATCTTTTGTTTCTTGTCCATCTTATAATTAATCAGTTTAACACCAGTTATACTAACTAGAACAAGCCTATGGTCACTGTCGAGACTTTCACTGGGAACGACTTTGACATCCACAACTTGTTTTCCTGCTTCACCCGCTGTTATTACAAGGTCTATCATTGATCTATGTCTTCCATCCCAGCTGTATCTAGTTACTGTATGGCTTTCTCTCTTCTTAAACCAGGTATTTTGAATTTGAAGACTATTTCGACTGCACATATCAAGCAGGTCTTCCCCTTCTAGATTTCTGTTTCCATAACCAAATGGGCCAATCACTCTTTCTACACCCTCCCTTTTGCATCCCACCTGAGCATTTAAGTCACCTGTTATCATAATGTTCTCCTTATCCAATTGGTTCTCAAGCTGTTCCAAGAACTTCTGTTTTTCTTCATCCTTGCACCCCGTTTGTGGGCATAAACCTGCACTAGGGTTGGGATTTTTTCGTTTGATGGTACCTCTAATCTAATGAATACCGTATGTTAATTGCATGTGGATTTACCCAGTTTTACCATAAGATGTAAAGAAAGGGATAGGCTGTTGTAAGAGAGTGTAATGGTGGTTATAATAAATTTACCTTTGGTCCTCCCTTATTTAGCATCAAACCCTTGATTTTTGGACTTGGAATATTTAAGCGAGACAGCTTGTCTCATAAACATTATTTGTGGCATTGAGGAATCATACCTGGCTATCATTCCGTGTGGACATCTTTAATTTTCTGAATTGTGATCTATTGTTGAATGAAAATCCACAGCCTGCTTCCAGTCTCCGACCAGGTCAGGAATGGAATGAATGAAGCCCCCATCTAGCGGCGAGGATATGAACTGTGCCGGCTGCCGAGGCCTGACGCACTCCTCTGGGGCAATGTTTAAATGAATGACAGATGAAATGAAATGACAGTGGAGAGTGTTGCTGGAATGAAATTGTGACAGGGAAAACCGGAGTACCCGGAGAAAAACCTGTCTGCCTCCGTTTTGTCCAGCACAGATCTCACATGGAGTGACCGGGATTTGAACCACGGACCCAGCGGTGAGAGGCTGGCGTGCTGCCGCCTAAGCCACGGAGGCTCTGTGAACTATTGATCTCAGGCCCAATTTTATTAATGAAAGATTCTTTCCTCAATAATAACAATAATAATAATAAAAGTAAATGACTGCTATATGTAGAGTAGCTTGTGAGCTACAATAAGTCGCTTTGGCTACATGGGAAATTAGCATTATGGTGATTGGCTATTATCCTTTATTGTCATAATGTTCATGACCCTTATGAAATTCTAAGCAGTTTGGTAGAAATCTTCGTTCTTCAAATTGCTTCACCCTGAAATAATAGCATAACATAAGGGATGTTTGTTTTGTTCTCAGACAAACACTAAATTATTTTTTTTACTACATTAGCTGTTTGTTGTATTGGGACAAGAGTTTATTAACCTTACCTTCATACAATGTTTTAGCACTATTTGATTATAATAATGAATTCTATAGGAACATAGTATTTGTATTTTTATCTTTCGTTCTTTTTTTAGGGTCTGGAATGGCTGGTGTCATTGTACAACAACAATCTGAATGGGATATTGGCTGATGAAATGGGATTGGGTAAAACTATCCAAACCATTGCTCTCATAACCTACCTCATGGAAAGAAAAAGGGTTAATGGACCCTATCTGATTATTGTCCCTCTGTCGTAAGTAAGCTTTTCATTGAGAATATATCTTGTAGGATATTGCAGTTTCACGAGAACGAACCACACACCGCTCACACAATCAGCTAAATTCACAATTCAGTCTAACCTGACCATTTAATATTGACAGATAAGTTCATAACCCACTCTAAGCTGACCATTTAATAACAATCATAGATATGACACTAAGTAAGCACACTTGACAATATTCTACAAATAAATCACATACAACTAACAAATCTTGACTACTGTAGATGCGCTAGTTTAACACTCTCAGTACCGAGCCATTATTTTGCACCTGGTGTTGAAAACCCGTCAATTTCATCGATAGTCATTTACTTTTATCCATACAATGACAAACAATAGATCCGCCTATTGAATAGGCTGATCTATTGTTTGTCATTGTATGTACTATAGTGAATATGGACTGGTCTATAGGCTGATCTATTGTTTGTCATTGTATGTACTATAGTGAATATGGACCAATTATGAATGGAATTACTCCCATACCTGCCAACCCTTCCGATTTATTTGGAAACTTTCCGAATTTTCACCTCGTCTTCCGATCTTCTTAATTACGGTACTGTTATTTCTTCCGAATTTCGGACCCCAGTGATATATTGTAAGAGAAAAAGGAACTGCAAATAATTTCCATTCTAAAGGAGATTCTCTCGTAAGTCGTAATTGCTTTTGTGATTTGCGTAACCTTGGTTTTTTGTGTAAGTTCCTCGCTTGGCAGTGAGCTCCATAGCTGCGATCTTGGAATGGTGAGTCAGCTGATCGGCCTACCGCATACTGATTGGTGGTATTTTACGGACTAACAGGTGTCAAGCCTACGCTGATTAGTCGAGGCTGGCCACGTGATTGTACAGAATGGGATTGAAACCTTGTATGCTATGCGCGGCGATTGTAATTTGCTCCGTTTGACGCCACATGTTTTTACTCTGCTAGCGTCACGTTTAGTGCATTTAATTGAGATATTAATGTGTTCGTCGGTAGATAATTATTTCAACGAGTTGTGTCGATGATTGTTTCGTGTCGTGTGTCTTAAGTTTCTCTCGTCACGTTATGGTGACAAAACCTCGGAAACGTTATCTCCAAGTGTTCAAAGAAAGCTATAAAACTGAATTTCCATTTATTTTACAATCTAGTAAACCGTTTTGCTCTTTTTTCCGTGTGTCGTGGCGATATAAATATTTCTCATGGTGGAAAAACTGTCATTGTAACTCACAGCAACACTCTAAAACACAAGGACAGTGCTAGTTGTTTACAGAAGAACAAAAAATTAGGTACGTTTTTTGTTCACGGGAATGAAGACAATGCTGCCATTCGAGCAGAAAGTTCGTTCACGGCGTTCATTGTAGAACATAACCTCCCGCTATCATGTTCCTATCATGTGTTCCCGGATTCTGAAATTGCGAAGAAATATGTCTGTGGCAGGACAAAAACATCCGCCATTGTTCATGAAATGACACGTGACCCGATTCAAAAATGATCAATATTTTAAAATATGGGCCTTTCGTGATCTCCACTGATGGTAGCAATGATAGGGATAGTAAGCTGTATCCTGTCGTCGTGTCATTTTTCAACAAAGAATCGAAGATGATTGATTGAAAATCGTTTGCTATCCATGGAAAATTTGGAAGGTGACTCGACTGGTGCCAACATTGGTAATTTGCTTCTGCGTCTTCTGGAAAGACATACCATTCCAATGGCAAACTGTATTGCTTTTAGTGCAGGCAATGCCCCTGTTATGATAGGGAGGAAAAATGGTGTTGCTGCAAAATTAAAAGAGCAGTGTAAAAACACCATTGTTGTAGGATGCCCATGCCATTTAATTCATCTGGCTGCTGAGGAAGGTGCTGATTCCCATCCTGTGAAAATTGATGAGATAATGATTGATATTTATTATTATTATTATTATTATTATTATTATTATTATTAAGCCTCCGTGGCTTAGGCGGCAGCACGCCGGCCTCTCACCACTGGGTCCGTGGTTCAAATCCCAGTCACTCCATGTGAGATCTGTGCTGGACAAAACGGAGGCAGACAGGTTTTTCTCCGGGTACTCCGGTTTTCCCTGTCACAATTTCATTCCAGCAACACTCTCCCCTATCATTTCATTTCATCTGTCATTCATTTAATCATTGCCCCAGAGGAGTGCGTCAGGCCTCGGCAGCCGGCACGTTCATATCCTCGCCGCTAGATGGGGGCTTCATTCATTCCATTCCTGACCCGGTCGGAGACTGGAAGCAGGCTGTGGATTTTCATTCATTATTATTATTATTATTATTATTATAATTATTATAATTATTATTATTATTATTATTATTATTATTATTATTATTATTATTTAAACAAAAGCTGCAAGAGGAAAGATCTGAAGTTATATCAAGCTCTTCACCAAACTGATGTTAGGAAAATACTGAAGCATGTGTGCATGCGTTGGTTGTCCTTGGGTAAATGCTTAGAAAGACTGATTTCACAGTGGAAGCCACTGCTGATTTTATTTAAGGATGAGGTGAACCAGTCCACTGGCACAAACACATCTCTCAAGTATTTCCAAATTCCCAAAGTAAAGGCATATGAAGATAAGCCTGCAGAAGAGGAATTTGTTGTTTGTGTGAACAACAGAGTACAAGATCAAGCATGTGTTATCATTGGCAAAAAGAAGTTGGAGAGCAGTTTTTCTTCTCTGTCTGTAAGGAAAAAAAAGTGACGGAACCAAGTCAAACTGTTGGTATTTCAAGATAGGAGAGACTATTTCTTTTTCTGCCATCTAAGTTAAATGAGGCATTTTGCTTGTTTCTGGCATTTACCATCCCTACATTTGAAAAATATAACAAAGTTCTTCAATCGCAAGCACCTCACATCCATGTCCTAAGATCCATACTGATTGATTTGCTGACGGAAATTCTCTGTAGGTTTGTTAAGCCAGTGGCCATAAAGAAATATTGCACAATTTTAGAAGTGGTCTATCACACAAGAGAGAATCAGGAAGCTGATGATGATTTGGTAATTGGTTCAACAACATCTAGTTGTGTAGAAAATCTGGCTCCTGAGGAGAATGTCTTTTATTTGCACAGCAGGAACTACATCACTGCAGCCTCTGATTATATTATTCATAAATTTAATTTGGACAGTGAGTTTTCTGTTAATGCTCAAGTGGCACAGATAAGGTCTTTGTCTACTGCTTCCTTTAGTGCCGTGAAGTATTATATCTCTAAGTTTCCAATTATGTTGCCAAAAAAAAAGACGGTGAAGTTGAGCACCAAGCAATGGATGCATTACAATGCCAATTTTGTGCTCTCCAAATGGAGAATTTGCCATCTTCTATTGTGGAAGGAAAAAGAGCAGATTGTTCTTGGTCTGCAATAGGGGATATACGAGGTGTAGATGGGTGTCTGAAATATGACAGACTAGCTGGAGTAATGCTGTCAATATTAACAATCCCACACAGCAACGTTGAATGTGAGAGATTGATTAGCCAGGTGAGGAAGACAAGGACACAATTCCGATCATCTCTGAATGACGAAAACCTCAACAAACTGTTAGTGGTTAAATCAAGACTAAGTGGAAATTGCTACGAGCAGCAGTATGACACAGGGCATTTTTGAAGAGAGCAAAGTCGGCTACTAGGTCTGCATTAAATCAGTAAGCAGTCTCAAGATCTACTTGTATCTACATCACCTAATCATAATTAGGTAAGTTGTTCATGGTAATTAACTTTAGTCTGACAAAACGTGAATATGTGGTAGCGAATGCGAAGTGTAATCCATCAGAATTATGTTCTCTTACGTTTAAATATTGGCCATACATAACTTACTACTCGATAATTGATGATTGTTTGCATTTTTGTGAATTTTATCCTGAATTTATACTTTGCCAATAAAGACACGCAGGTCTTGTACCCTCTTTCGCCCACGCCACGTTGTACTGCGCATGATGAAATCTATAATTTTAAAAATCTTCCTATTTTTGACTTCCGAAGGTTGGCAGGTATGTACTCCTGAAATTTACTTTTATCACCACAACCAAGACATAATTTGCCAAAACTACCGTATTTCCTCGCATAATTGTCGCAGATTTTTGGCCTAATATTTGTTTAAAAAAAAGCGGGTGCGACGATTGTGCGGGGAAAAAAAAGACAAGTAATCTTTAAAAAAAAAAAATTTGAATAACTATTTACTACACGTATAAAATTAAAATAAACAAATAAAAATAGGTCATCTATAGGTTATCTTCATCCATGGCGGCCATCTTGCCGATCTGAAAAAAATGTCGTGATTACGTTACCGATTTTTGTTGAAAATTTTATATTGCAACTGTTATGGTGGATTGTTCAAATTTGGAGAACTTACCAGATCTAATCATCTGCATCGGAAGAATTTTCACTCTCCTCGCTGCTCCCCGAGAGCGTTTGGTCGTCGTCTTGCTCCTCGTCACTCTGCCATAATTTGTCGTCCTCAGTGCCATTTAAAGCGTTCGAAATTCCGGTCTTCTTGAAGCTCTTCACAACTGTTTCAAGTGGAATAAGAGCTCCTAACAACCCACGTGCAAATGCATTCCAAGGACGGCCGCTTACATTTTCCTGCTGGCGTCACCTCGTGGTTGTCACTGATCATCCATTCATTTGTAAAACTGGTGCAGATTGTCCTTAAAAGGTTTATTTAAACAAACGTCCAATGGCTGAAGGTTGGAAGTCAATCCGCCGGGAATAACCACCTGCTGAGTATTGGTGTCCTATAGGATCTCTTTCACCACATTCACAAGGTGAGCCCTAAAACTGTCCATTACTAGCATCGCTCGTTGTTTTAGCAGCGCACCTGGTCGTTTGTTCCACACAGTCTTCACCCAGTCCACCATGAGTTCCTGGTCCATCCAACCTTTATGTTGCATGCGCATGTGAATGCCACGTGGAAATTTCACGCCCTGCGGCATCGTCTTTCTTTTAAAAATTACGTAAGGCAGCAACTTTCTCCCGTCTGCTGTAACTGCGAGCATAACCGTGCAGCGAAGTTTCTCGTTGCCTGTTGTTTTAAGTGGTATGCTCGCAGCACCTTTCTCTGCAATTGTCCTACTATGAGGCATATAAAAAAAACTGGCGTCTGGTCAGCATTTCCAATTTGCGACAGAAGAAATGGAGTTTCCTGGCGCTGACGGATCACAAACCGTCGGAACTCTATCACTTTGTTCGTGTAGTCTGACGGCAACTTCTGACAAACAGTCGCCCCCCTATGCACAGATAGGCCTTCTCGTCGCATAAACCTCATTACCCAGCCACGACTAGCTTTGAACTGGGTTTCGTGACGACTCGCTGCTTCACGCCCCTTCATTTGAAGCATATCGTACGTAACACTGCAACCGTTGTTGCGCACTTCTCTAACATACTCCAGCACTTCCTTATCAATTTTGGGAAATTTTCCAGATTTCGGTCCTCGAAATGCATGTCTGTGCGGGTTAGTGTTTTTTAACTTATTTTTAAGTTTCCGCCAGTCCCGAACTAATTTTTCGTTAACTGTGAATTCACGTTCTGCAGCTCGGTTCCTGTGTGTTTCAGAGTACGTTATCACTTTTAATTTAAAGTTCGCCGTATAATTATTATATTTGCCCATTGCGAACACCTATAAAAACACAACTGAAAAACTGAAAAAAGCACACACTGGTCCTCGTTACGAGAGTCCGCGAAAGTGTCTGACAAGGTACAGCTGTATTTCGAAATAAAGAATTCAAGAATGTGGCGGGAGCAATATCAAATGACCACCGGCGAGCTCCGGTTACACAAGACATTATTGTCAATTATTCAGTCGAGTATTTGCCATTGTTTCCCATCATAGTGTTCTAATATTACCGCCTGACATCGAATACCACTCGACAATGCAAAAACACGTCAGCAATATCGCCACAGTGTAAATATTCTTTTAGCAAACTTATGTTGAGTGATTGTCTCCCACAAGTCCAACCCCTCCTCCACGTGGTGGGAGACGGGCAACGGCATGAAGTAGGGGATTGCCTGTAGGGGTGAAGTACAGTGGGGACTTTGTGTGCCCCGGGACCGCTACGGTAGCTGTGAAGGCTCTATGGGAACCCTGAAAAGTGACGGCTGACGGGGCTCTGGTGAAGCTACGATAGGCCTAGCAAGCCAGTAGTGGATATCATATTTGCTTTCAAACCAGGAACAGGCCTCGGAAAGGACGGATGCAAACGACGACGACCCGGATATGCTAATGGACTACGAGTTGGGACATTAAACATACAGACACTGACAGGAAAAGTGGAGAAGATTGTAGATGTGATGGAGAGAAGAAAACTGGATGTATTGGGCTTGGCAGAAACAAGATGGAAAGGAGAAGGTCGCAGAGAACTGAGGAAAGGGTACCGGTTGTACTGGAGTGGGAACAGTGAAGGAAGGAGCAGCGGAGTAGGAGTAGTTGTGAGAGATGGAATGAAGGAAGAGGTAAAGGGATTAAGTGACAGGATCATGAACATCAGAGTAACTGTAAAGGGAAGAAGCCTGGAGATAGCCCAGGTATATGCCCCTCAAGTTGGATGTACAGCTCAAGAGAAGGAAGACTTTGAGGAGGAGCTACAACAGCAGTTGAATGGTCAGAGCATCATTGTCATGGGAGATTTGAATGCACATGTAGGAAGTGAAAGGCAAGGATATGAAAATGTATTGGGAGCAGAAGGATGGGGTAGCAGGAATGAAGAAGGGAGAAAGTTGCTGGATTTTTGCAAGAGAAACGGTTTAGTGGTAGGCAACTCCTGGTTCCGGAAGAAAGAAAGCCACAAGGTAACGTGGTACAGCAGTGATTTAACAAAGAAATCTTTGGTAGATTACATGCTGTACGACTGGGAAATGAAGAGAAGTGTCAGAGATATAAAGGTAATACCATCAGAGGCCTTAGATAGCGACCACAGAATACTTGTAATGAACCTGGGAGTTGTTAAGGATAGCAAGAGGACAGAGTACCAGGAAAGGAGAATCAAAGTATGGAAACTCAAGGAAAAGGAAGTCAAGGAAGAATTCCAGAAGATAATAAGGGAAAGGATGCCAACAGACAATCCTAAAACAGGGGAAGAGGAATGGAAGCAATTCAAAAACACAATGTGGAAGCTGCAGTGGCAGTATGTGGAAGAACAAGCAACAGAAAGCGGTGTAAAGAGACACCATGGTGGAATGAGAGAGTAAAAGAAGCTGTGGGAAGGAAGAACAAGGCTTTCAGAGTGTGGTTCAAGGAAAGATCTGATCTGGAAAGGGAAGATTATAAGATAAAGAAGAAAGAAGCAAACAAGATTGTCGCAGAGGAGAGGAAGAAGTGGATGGTAAAGTGGACAGAGATGATGGAGGAAGACAGCAGAGGAAATAAGAAAGTACTTTATGGGATGGTCAAAAGTAAGAGAAGAGGTCTGCGAGAGGATGTGGTAGTGATGGAAATAAACGGAAATGAGGTACACAACAAAGAGACGCTCAAGACAGTGTGGAAAGAGTACTTTGAGGATTTGCTGAATCCAAATGGTCATAGGGAGGAAGACAATGTATTGGAAGATGGAGAAGACAACACAGGAATGGAAAAGACCTGACTTGGAGAGAACTGGAAATGGCTATAGACAAGATGAAAGGAGGAAGGGCACCAGGTGTGGATGAAGTGAGTGTTGAAATGGTGAAGGCAGCAGGGGAGGTTGGGAAACAGTGGCTGTACCGTTTGATGAGGGTGATATGGAAGGAGAAAAAGACCCCAGAAGATTGGAAGAAAGGATTAATTGTCCCAATATTTAAGAAAGGAAGCAGAAAGGAGTGCAGAAATTACAGGGGAGTCACACTCATACCTCACTGTGCCAAGATATATGAAAAGATATTAGAAAGTAGAATACGAGCCAAAGTGGAGAAAAAATTGAGAGAGGAGCAGTATGGATTCAGACCTGGGAGATCAACAGTGGATCTCATATTTTCAGTAAGACAGCTCCAGGAACACCACTACGAATTTGGAGAGGATCTGTTGATGGCCTTCCTGGACATCGAAAAGGCCTATGATAGTGTGTGTAGGGAGAAGGTTTGGAAAGCAATGGAAAACATGGGAGTGGAAAAAGAGACTGTAGGCAGAGTGAAGGAGATGTATTGTGGAAGTGTGAGTTGTGTGAAAGTTGGAGGGGAAAGAACAGACTGGTTCAGACAAATGAGTGGCCTGAAACAGGGTAGTGCGCTGTCACCCCTTCTCTTTATTGTGGTTATGGACGAGGTAATGATACGGATAGCAGGAAAGATAGGAGAAGATAAGATGAAGGCAATGGTGTTTGCAGATGATCTCATGGTCTGGGGAAACAAGGAGGAGGAAATTCAGGAGCAACTGAAGGCTTGGGAAGAAACAGTGGAAGTTCAATATCAGTAAATGTGAGATCCTGTTAACGACCAGGAAAAAGGACAGACCAATGAGTGGGATAACACTTGGAGGTGGACAGCTGAAGAAGGTGGAAAGTCTCAAGTACTTGGGAAGTATAGTGGAGGAAAATGGGAGAAATGACAAAGAGATTACGGAACGTGGCCGACAGGCAGAAGCATTTCTGAGAAGCATTAGGAATAAAGATGTCCCACAAAAAAGCAAGGAAGTGTTATACAGAAGCTACTATATCCCAATACTGACCTATGCTTCAGAAACGTTGACAATGAAGAAAAGAGACATAAGCAGAATACAGGCAGGTGAAATGAAGTTCCTGCGAAGTAGGATCGGAGTAACAAGAAAAGACAGGGTGAGGAATGAAAAGGTCAGGGAAATGGTGAAAGAGGAGCCCTTGCAAGGTAGGATTGAGACATCAAGACTGAGGTGGTATGGACACTTAAAGAGAATGGATGAGAAGAAGATTCCCAAGAGGATACATGAGATGCAGATGCAGAAGAAACGACCAATGGGAAGACCAAGAGATAGATGGCTGAAAGGAGTGGAGGAATGTGTCAAGAAGAGAGGCGAGGACTGGACCAGAGTGACAGCGGAGAGGTGGTGGGAAGAAAGAACTACGGTAAGTGGCGAGGCTTATGTTCCAAACAGACCCAGCCTGGGGCTGGAAACTGTGCAAGATGATGATGATGTTGATCGATTATAAGCAGTGAAGATTATGACCCGTTATTTCTGTAATATTATTTTCAACAGTGTCGGGGATGGGATGTTCTTTGTTTGAAATACACCACAGAGTGTAGACACGTGCGTATGCCGGCTGGCCGAATCGCCGGCTACCTGCCGCATGGCGTGAGTCATAGGCCTATGCACCAAAGGAAAGAGAGACTTCTTTCTTCAAACAAGGTCACGGCTGGTTAGCTATAGAGCTCGCGTACCATAGAAATACGGCAGGATGTGTAACGGACTGGCGCGCAAATACAAATGTGCTATGCGCTGAGTACTTCATGAAATGCTATGAACCAAATTTTCATTCGAAAGATACGGTGCGACGAATATGAGAGGAAATTTTATAAACCAAATTTTCATTCGAAAAGTAGGGGTGCAACGATTATGCGAGGAGATACGGTAATTTTATTTTATAGATCAATCTTTCTACAATACTATACACATCAAAATTATTGAAAAGAAAAGAACACCCTTGATATGAAATTTCTTAAAAGGTGGCTTTTCACCGATGTCTCAGTCTCACTCATGGCTGTGATTATATGGAAGCTACTGAGGTATGGGTGGTGCTTAGTAATGGCATTCGGGGCACAGTCAGTGCCTGTGAATGCTGTGAAAGGTTCTACTCATAGGGTTAGGACTACTGTTCTGACTCAGTGAGGAAAGCAATGGCAAACTACCTCACTCCTCTTCTTGCCTAGAACGCCTCAAAATAGCGCTGCCTTGGGTTTTTGTGGGTATCTACTCACATAACGTAACGGCGGTGCTTTTTGAGGATCCAACCAGCCTTCGGGCTGACTACCTAACAGACAGACAGACATGTAAAAGTTACACAAAAATATGTCATACAAAAAATTGATGTTCACAATTTTGTTCAAATTGATTTAACTTCACCTTAAAATGTTGTTAGCAACGATTTTGTCACCTCCTTTATGTATCTTGAACACCCATTTATTGTGAATCATATTGTCTATTCGTGTGAAAAATTTTAAAGAGTTTCTCCATACACAGCACAACTTTGTATTGTTCACAATGGTAGCGAGTCTCTTTAGGCGAAGCTTTTCCGGTTGATTTCATGCTTCCGGAGCGGTAAACATGGTATATCCTAGCTGCATACTGTTTTGTTGTAGACGGGACGCATTGCATAAAATACCTTGCTGTTAGTCAGCCTACAACTCCAGCAGATGTTTGTGTGTCTGGCACACCATCTTGAACAAGTTGGTCAGCAAGCTTCGTGATGAAATCGGTTAGTCATTTTCTTGTTGTGAACCGAATTATACAATTATTCGACATTACCAGAAGCAATAAATGAAAGTTCAATTTCCTCCACCATTTTACAGTTCTGTGTTGAATAGGGTTGTACTCTATTCGTTAATCACTCAAATCAACATCAGACTTGTGCTTGTTGTAGTCCAATACATTGAGCGGTTTGAGTACCTTTTTTCAATTTTGTGGCTACCAGGTCTTTGGGACAGACATCCTTGTTTTATTTACTGTTCCCACAGCACCGGTGCCAGTTCTGCAACTAAATCTGGGCTAGAATAAAATCTGTCCAATTATACAGTGTGCCCTCCGTTCTACAATCCACCTTCTTCCAACAATCTCAGTACAACAGCTGATGCTGAAATATCAAGTACGTGTTAGCCAGCATAGACCTCAAAATTCAAAACATAACCACTAGTTGCTTCAGCTGCCACGTATAATTTCAGACCATACTTGTGAGGTTTACTCGAAAGCTAACATGGCCACGAAATGGGCACTTACCCTCATCGGTTGTCACCTTTTCTGAAGGACTATAAGCCTGTATGCACCTTTCTCTGAGACCGTTGTAATAAGGGGATGAAATCCAACTTCTCCAGGTACTTTCTGGTTTGCATTATCTTCAAGATTCACGTAGGATAATATCTAGGAAAACCTCCAACAACTCATTATGTGTGGGCAAAAGTTGCAGCTCAATACAGGATTTGTCGTCCAGTGATCTGCTATTTTGGGCTTTGGACACACACATGTGAAAGAATATTACCAAAAATCGCCTAATTTCATGGAGGGTCACTGGCCTCCATGAAGAGAGAATGGAATGTGGCTTTAGCTCATTCTTTCTTTGTTTTCTTCAGATTACCTGTGATGCATAGAGATTTGTTTGCCTTGATATCATTGTCTGTTAGTAAGATCTTCCTGCAATCAAGCACAGAACTGAAGTCATCTAAATCCACCAATACCTGTCTAGGTATGGTATTTACCGGAATTGATGGATTTTCATCAATAGTCGTCCATGTATTTGGTTGCGGACATGGGACGAGTAGCGAATAGTATGGATAATTTATCAATATATTTTCCTGTGTGCTCACCAAATCTACCACCCGAGATTGTTTATATGCAGACTTGCATGATATGGAGAGCCTCAATATTTCTCACCCTTTATGAAACTGATCACTAGGGCCCGGATGTTGATGAAATGTCATCTTTTTACTGAGCTGTCTGAAACAATGCTGAAGTACATAGAAACTCTGGACGAGCTTCATGTGTCATTTTTATTTTCCATCTTCTTGCATTTTTTGCTATTTTTCCATTTTAAGAGCATTTTTCTAAGTTTGGTAGATTTTTTGGTCATATTTTTGAGAAATCGGCCTTTTGAGGTAATTTTTTTCCTAATTTAGTCATGTCACAGCTATGAGGGAGTTACGTCTCTCAGAGTTAAGAAGAAGCTAGTAGCTACGAACCTTTTGTTAAGTGCTAGAAATCTATTTTGATTGACTTTTGTGTTTGAGCTTCAGATGTCATTTTTTAAATATTGGTGAGTTTATTATTATAAGATCATTTTCTCCATTTTACAGTGAATTTTTCGAATTTTTGAAATATTGGTGAGTTTATTATAAGATCATTTTCTCCATTTTATAGTGCATTTTTCGATTTGTTAGATCATTTATTACAGTCATTTTTGAAAATTTTAAGAGTATTTTTTAAACTTTTGTACGGCATCAACATCTGGGCCCTACTGATCACCTAGGCCGGGCTCGAACTAGTGATCTTTGGAATAGGACACTCTAAATATGGTTTCTCAAGGCAACTATTAGTAATACGATCATAAATAAACTCTCTGATATTACCTACTGTGAAATATTTTTGCACACTCGTATAGGCCTGTAATCGAGAATTATTTTTGTGGCCTTCATACCTTCATTTCTGATGACTTCAGGGTAATCCACGCAGGCAATACCAAAGCCGAAAATAGTGGTGTAGCAATTGTATTAAGAGGGAAATGGGCTCACAACGTAGTAATCACTTATCACATTAGTGACAGAATTCTAATGATACAAGTTAAAGCAATTCCAGTGATTTGGTGATAATACAAACATATTTTACCACTTCAAATGCTGATGATGAAGAAATTGAAGAAATGTATGATCAAATAGAAGAATTGTTTGTCATAGTAAAGGAGAATTCAAACATTATTTTAATGGGTGATTTTAATGCTTCCGTTGGCTCTCATCATCATCATCATCATCTTGTACAGTTTCCAGCCCCAGGCTGGGTCTGTTTGGAACATAAGCCTCGCCACTTATTTCTTTCTTCCCACCATCTCTCCGCTGTCACTCTGGTCCAGTCCTCGCCTCTCTTCTTGACACATTCCTCCACTCCTTTCAGCCATCGATCTCTTGGTCTTCCCCTTGGCCGTTTCTTCTGCATCTGCATCTCATGTATCCTCTTGGGAATCTTCTTCTCATCCATTCTCTTTAAGTGTCCATACCACCTCAGTCTTGATGTCTCAATCCTACCTTGCAATGGCTCCTCTTTCACCATTTCCCTGACCTTTTCATTCCTCACCCTGTCTCTTCTTGTTACTCCGATCCTACTTCGCAGGAACTTCATTTCACCTGCCTGTATTCTGCTTATGTCTCTTTTCTTCATTGTCCACGTTTCTGAAGCATAGGTCAGTATCGGGATATAGTAGCTTCTGTATAACACTTCCTTGCTTTTTTGTGGGACATCTTTATTCCACACTAAGCTCCCAATGCTTCTCAGAAATGCTTCTGCCTGTCTGCCACGTTCCGTAATCTCTTTGTCATTTCTCCCATTTTCCTCCACTATACTCCGTTGGCTTTCATAATGCTGTTAAATATGCTGGTAAGTTTGGCATGGGTGATGTCATTGTGAGAGGAGAAAGATTACTGGAATTCTGTGAGCAACATGAGATAGTAATAACCAATACCTGTTTCGAAGTTCCCAAGAGAAGACTTTACACCTGGATAGCACCTGGAGATAGAAGAAGGTTTCTAATTGACTACATCGTAGTTAAACAAAAGTTATAGGAACCAAGTGAAAGCCAGCCATAGTTACCCTGGGTCGGAAATTGATAGTGATCACATCCTAGTTGCAGCTAAATGTGATATAAGGTTCAAGAGGAATAAAACATTTAGACTGAAGAGATAGTGTTTAAATAAGCTTCAGGATCCTAATGTAGTACAAAAATTTAAAGATGTTAGCAAGTTGGTTAAGGATGAGACTTAAGATGGGATGATATAAGAAATGACTTAGAAACAGCCGCCACAGAAGTACTAGGTAAAAGAAAATTGGAACCGAAAAAAAATGGATGACCCAGGAAATCCTAGGGCTTATTGAAGAAAGGAACAAATTTAGAAATATAGACACTCTAGCGTATAAGTCTCTAAAGAATCAAATAACAATGAAATGTCGCAAGGAGAAAGAAAACTGGATGAAGGAGGTATGCGTGGATATTGAGGATGACCTGAAGAATGAGAAACCTGACAAAGCTTATTTTAAAGTGAAATCTTTGAGTTATCAACAACGTATCACAAGCAACATAGTTAAGGATTCCAAAGGGAAGCTATTGTTTGAAAATGAAAAGGTATGTGAGCGATGGAAGGAATACCTTGAAGATTTGTATGATGGGCCAGATATTACTGACAATAGTATTTTTATAGAAGATGAAGAACTAATTGAAGAAAATGATAAAGGTCCAACTATAACTATGTCCAACTATAACTAAAGCAGAGCTTTATACAGCACTCCTAAACTGAAGGGAAATAAAGCAACTGGTGTAGATAACATTCCTGCAGAGCTCTTAACCCTTTCCTTCTCAAAGCGCCCGAATGCGCCCGGATATGAAAGTCACAGCTCCCTGCTAAAGCGCCCGTGTATGTTCTGGCATTCTCTTGCCACCTCTCGTTTTGGTATGGAAATAGAACTAATTGTGAACTATAGGTAACTAGCAACCCGACCCGGCTTCGCCCGGGAACAGTTATGAATGCAATACGTGATAAGTGCTTTTTTTTTTTTTTTTTCAATGTCGATGAACAACGACCAATATCCGTTTTACGTCTCGGCATGATGGGTTAAAATCACTGACTGGACTATTAATTATATTATCATGGAGATACATGTGCAACAAATTCTTGTCAGACGTAATTTAAGAATGGCGAGGTGCATGAAACAAAAATCCCCCTTCCGTCCAATCTTAACTTGACTGTGAATTTTTCAGAACGAAAAGCTCACAGGCGAAATGAAGAAAAGCCGAGTTGCACTTCCAAACTCCAAACACAACCACTCTTCTCTAAAGTTTTTAACTCAACACGACTCGACAGTTCGCTGCTGGCTGTATCTGTGGCAATAAGCTCGTCCGCTAGCTAAGCTGGGGTGATAGACTCGCCCCTAGATAGCTAGTAAACTGTCGCCTCAGTAACTGAATGGAGATTGTTGGAAGAAATGAAAACGTAAAAACACTTATAGTAGGCGATGTATTGTAGATAGAGATATGCTCTCGCAGACTTTTTTGTAGAACTTTTCATGCTGAACAATTCTTACACTCATAGTATTTAGATATTTTTAACGGTTTGCCCAGCATAAGCTTACAAAACGCTCGGACGCCAGTTTTTTTTTTTTTTACTTTTCCACTGAAATCGTTGCTGCTCGGCTTCCTTTGATCATAAATAAATTATTTTGTACAGAAATAATCCTCGAGATATCCTTTACAGAATGGTGGAAACCGTATCAAAATCCATCCAGTGGTTCTCGAGTTTACCCGTAACATCCAAGAATCGGGGACTTTGTTTTATACTAAGTACAGATGTGTCAGGCAGGCATAGGACAGCATTTAGAAGGCATAGTGTTGCTTTTAGCGGTAACAATAAATGTTTGTTCCTTGACCTTTCTCCCAGCTGTTGTTAGGAAACATGGCAGGTCTCTCAGTTGTCGATGTCCGAACAGAATTGAATAGAATCAATATTAGTGATTCGGAAAGCTCATGTGGAAGTGATTTTCTGTGTGATTTAGATGTCATCATCGGCTTTAACTCGAATCCGAGTATAAATCTTCTTCCTTCAGTCCAGTTTGTGGATGTGTTTACGGTGACTAAAGAGTCCAATCCTGGCATGGAACAAGCGTCCACACAAGTCATATAGTATTGCTGGAGGAGGACGTGGTTGAGCTGCTCGAAGTTTCCTAGCTTGACACTTGGCCTCTTCATGTGTGCGTCGATCCCTTTCAAACGTCTTTACAGTATCTGAGATGGTACGGCGCCAAGTTGAGCGGTCTTCAGCCAGCATGTCCCAGGTTTGTGAATCAAGACCTGTCAATTCCAGGGTCTGCTTAAAGTGGTCCTTGTAGCACCTCTTAGGACCGAAGGGAAGGAAGGAAGCTTGTAGTTTAACGTGACCGTTAATCTTTAGATCATGAGCCACGGGACCTCCTTTTTACGTGGAATCCGAACCACAGGACATGGCATTTCACTTCGAAAATCTCACATGCATTGACCGGGAAACGAACCCGGACCGCCTTGGTGAGAGGCATACAGCTAGAGGTCTGGTGCCATAGCATAACTCACCATATAGCATTTGACGAGGTAATCTCACATCATCCATCCGATGGACATGACCAATCCATCTAAATTGGTGACCTATTATGGATGATTCTATGCTGTTGATTTGAGCCTTTTCCAGAACAGCAATATTGGTAATGCGGTCTTCCCATTTAATCCTCAGGATTGATCGAAGTTTTTGTAGGTGGAAACGCTCAAGCTTCCTAAGATCACGTCGGTAAAGGGTCCATGTTTCACAGCCATACAACAATGTAGAAATTACTACTGCTTTGTACACCATAAGCTTTGTACTCATAGACAGATCTTTATTCATGAAGACCCGGTGCGCTAATCGTCCATATGCTGCATGGGCTGCGCCAATTCTCTTATCCACATCCTGCTCACAGGTACAGCTCACAGATATGGTACTGCCCAGGTACGAGAAGTGATCTACTTAGATGTAAATGATTAGTTAAATGATAGTGATATTGATGAGGATACAGTAAACCAGCGTACTGTAAATGCCGGTGGTGACGGTGGCCTACAACCAAGCATTCAACCTTCCCTGCCTTTTACTCCGCCAGTTGATTTTACTGGCGATGGGAATAGACATTGGGAACTAAGGACTCCATGGAGCAGGCTACCGAGATGTATATGCATATTTAAATTAGTATGGGCCAATGCGATCAATTCTGGGAGAAATAAAAAGATGCTGAAGTTGTTCTGAACCAGGGACCTCAGGAAATAAAACGGTAAACAATGTAAATAACGGCAAACAACCTTAGGAAAATAGAAAGCATTAAAGCCAGATTCCTAAAACGAGCCCTCTCGATCTCTAAATTCACAAGGAACAGCTACGCGTATACAATAGCACGAGAGTCATTCTTCATAGAGGACATAAAACTCTGCTTCGGATTACCGGAAACACACGCATACAAAACAGTCATCAAGGAAAGACAGAACAAAGCCAATGAGGTCCCAGAGCAAATAATGGACACAGAAGCGATGAAAACAGAAGCTTGGAAGGGACCGAACTATGAACTTCGCCATCTGTACACAAGATTCGCCGCCCACGGGTTCCATGGGAAGATATGTCGGAACAAAACATACCGCGAACCGGAGAACGACTGCGTCTGTGAATTATGCAACAAACCATGCCCCAAGTATCACTTGCTGAAATGTGGAAACAGAACCCAGCCACTAAACACGCTAATGAGAGACTGGTGAAACACAGAAGTAAATATGTAAACTAATGTTTGTAAATTAATGCACACATTGTGTTTAATAAATATTATAAACAATGTAAATATGTGTACAGTTTGAGAAAACTGTGCAAATTCCATTACTGACACATTATTTTAAACTTAGTTTCATAATTGTTTATGTGGCCAGATCATATAGTTTTAAAATTGTGACCAGATTATATGAGGGGAGACTTCAAACCAAGGACCCCAGGTGAGTGTGATTTATTGTGGGTCATTGCAAGACTCTTGGTAATTCACGTGTAAAATTTTATTTTATTTAAATATACTGTATTTTGTATTTCCAATGTTATGTGCAAGAGTTTATACCCATGTCCACAGTACTTGATATTCTAAAATAATAGGGTCATTTCTGGGGATATGATGCCTGTAAATACCACAAGGAAAGGATTAAAATGTTGTGATGTAGGCATTAAAGAATACCTTTCTCAAATCATTACTAAATGCTATTAGGACGGAATTGTACCTCCTGATTTTATTAAAAGTCGAACAATCGAATCACACTACCCAAGAAAGGAAATGCTTGTGAATGTTCTAATTATAGAACTTCAGCCATTCTTTCACATGCATCAAAGATAGACTAAGCAAGAAAATTGAACAACATCTGGATAGTGATCAGTTTGGATTTAGAACAAGGAATGGGACAAGGGAGGCTATCCTAGCATTACGTCAGATTTTAGAAAGAAGACTGGAAGTTAATCGAAAAACCTATATAGTATTCATCAATATAGGCATTTGATAATGTCAATTGGAAAATCTTATTTCTAATATTGGCCAAAGTCGGGATTGATTCTGAACTTATATAAAAATCAAACTACTGAAATAAGAGATAATGGCAATAAAAGAGATGCAAAAATAAGAAGAGGTGTAAGGCAGGGTTGTCCTCTATCACCATATCATTTTAATATCTATATAGAAGCTGCAGTAAATGCATTAAAAGAGAAAACAAAAGAATTAAAATTTAATGGAGTACAGATTCATAGCATTCGCTTTGCAGATGATATTGCACTTTTAGCAAACTCTGCATGTGAAATGAATAGAATGTTGAATTTTTTCATAAATCCTTAGTAAAATTCGGGCTAAGAGTTAACTCTCAGAAGACAAAATTAATGGTGGTTGATAAAAAGGAAAGGAAAGAAAAATTCATGGGACACATACTGAGACATGACACTCTCCTCCAGGTAATTTTTGAAGGAAAAATTTTGGGGAAAAAAACAAGGGGACGACCAAGACAATCATAACTCAAGAACGTTGTCAAGGAGATGGAATGTGACTCGTATGCCAATATGAAGAGAACTGCAAAAGACCGTAAGAAATGGCTGCAACAACAAGGCTTAGCCTTCAGAAGCTGATGATGATGATCATACCTTCAAATATTCCAGGATCTGATTAGTCATGTTTGAGATCGTCTATATCGTCGTCAGAATTCACTGAACAATCTTCAATCTGATGACGTGATATACTTTTGCGAGGCTCCATTGCTATTCGGTAGAATGTCCCGTTCTCAGTGGAATGACGAATGAGATGACCGTGCCCGTGGTCTTAACCTTGAGAACAATCACGGTAAATCAGACATAGGATGCCATCCGTGGATTAAAGTTGTTAAAAACAGAACAAGGACGAGATTCCGCTACCCAGGCTACGGGCTTGGCAATCTTCAAAATAATTGAGACCTGTAAGAACTACGGGGTTGGTAGGGAGTGTGTTCATAACTACTCCAACTAAATAAGTCTATATATTGTAAATACCATAACCCATACTTGTTAACATAGATTTAATAGCCTAAGTGTAAAGGATCTAATGATCGCTTGACGATCGAAGGTCAACCAAGTACATTTATTAATCTTGTGTAAATTTTTTTCTGTATTAGGGAATAGCTCATCACAATTGGGTACAATCGTGTTGACCGACTGAGAAACATTAATTCTTACCTTTTGTTTCGTTGGTTTGAAGCACTCCTGTAATTTTTGCATTAGCGTTATTAGTACTAGTTAATGTTGAATGTGAGACGCCAGACATGCAGAGAAGTTACGCAAACAGCCAAAACGGTGGAGGAAAAAAATAGAAGAAGAAACAGACATTACTATGGCAAAAGTGGAATGGGCAGTTAGGAAGATGAAGATGGGGAAAGCTGTGGGAAACGACGAAGTGGCAATAGAAATGATCAAGGCGGCAGGACCAGTGGGACTGCAGTGGACATACAGACTTCTCAGGAGTGTGTGGAGAGAGAAGAAAGTTCCTGAAGACTGGAAAAAGGGAATAATATTGCTAATATTCAAGAAAGGAGACAGGAAGCTGTGTGGTAACTACCGAGGAATCACCATCATCTCGCATGTTGCCAAAGTAATGGAAAGAATCCTAGAAAAAAGAATTAGAGTAAAGGTAGAAAGACAAATAGAGGAGGAGCAGTTTGGATTTAGAGGGGGCAGGTCAACAGTGGAACCCATTTTCATTCTGAGACAGAACATTTAAAAGAGTTGGGAATATGGGAAGAATATGGCAATGACTTTTATTGATCTAGCAAAGGCCTATGATAGCATCCCTAGAACAAAAGTTTGGGAAAGCTTAACAAATAGGGGGATAGGCATGGAACTGTGAGACATGATAAAAGGAATGTGCATGGGTTGCTACAGTAGTGTGAAGACTAGAGTCAGGACATCGGAATGGTTTAAAATTGTCACTGGACTAAAGCAAGGAAGTATGTTGTCACCATTGTTGTTCTTAATTCATTCATTCATTCTTAATGGTGATGGATGACATCATGAAGGCAGCAATGAAAGACTATAGTAGGGCAAAGATGAAGGTAATGTTGTTTGCTGACGATGTGATCTGGGGCGAGTATGAGATGGAGGTACAAGAACAGTTAGATGTAATAAATGAAAAGATTGAGCAATGGGCATTGAAGATAAATGTGGAGAAGAGTAAAACAGTGGTGGTGAGTAGAGGTAAGAAAGAAGGAAAAGGAGCGATCAAAGTAGGAGATAAGGAATTGGAAGTGGTGAAACACTTCAAATACTTGGGAAGTGAACTGACTGAAGATGGAAGACTAGATTTGGAAATTACTAGAAGAATACAACTCGGGAGTGCACACCAACAGGTACGGGGACTAGTATGGAACAAGGATATACCAATTAAGGCTAAGGAAGTTATGTACAAAACATAAATATGTTCCTGTAATGACATATGCAGCAGAAATTTGGACAATGACTAAGAGGGATGAGAGCAGAGTACAGGCAGCTGAGATGAGATTCCTGAGAAGTATGGTCCAGAAAACGAGGAGAGAAAGAGTGAGAAATGAAGATATACGGAAAGAAATGGGAGTACAGAAACTAAATGACAAACTGGAGCAAAACAGATTAAGATGGTTTGGACATATCAAACGGATGAATGAAGTAAGGCTACCAAGACGAGCACTGGAACGACGGATGACAGGGAAGAGAGGACGAGGAAGACCAAGAATGCGTTGGATGGACTCGGGGAAAAATAGCATTAGTAAACAGGACCTGGATTGGAACACAGTGTCGGAAGAGGAATGGTGGAACGACAGAACTAAGTGGAGAGGAACCATATTTGCCCCCACCCAGTGTCAGCTGGAAAAGGGGAAATGATGATGATGAATACTAGTTATCGAAATTTATGCTTAATGTGTGTTTAGGTTGGATAGGTTGTTTTCCTTAGATAAATAGATTTCTATGACTTCTTTTATGTCACGTGCCCAGCACTTTTGTCTCATGGTCCAAATCTGTTTCTATGTTAGTGAAATTATACCCGCTGTTAAACATGAGCTCGCTGCATAGAGTGTGGCATTGAAAGATATATTATTTTTATTAAAGTAAGCTGATTAGTTAAATATAATTATATTTTTGTACGAACTGGCCGGCCCCGTGGTTTTGGGGTAGCACGCCTGCCTCTTGCCCGGAAGCCCTGGGTTCGTTTCGTGGCTCTGTCAGGGATCTTAGAAAGTGGCGTTTGGGCTGGAACGGGGTGCACTCAGCGTCATGAGGACAATTGAGTAGCTGTCTGGCAGTAAGGCAGCACCCTGGGCAAGAAAACTAAAAATAGCAGTCAAGGAGACCTGACGGGGTGACCACGCCTCACCCCACAATCTGCAGGCCAAATGGCTGGGCAGCGGCCTTATGGTAGACCAAGGGCCTTCATGGTAGACCAAGGGCCTTCATGGGCTGTAGTGACACAGATTTCTTTTCTTCTTTTGTGTGAACTTTTGTGATCTAGTGTTAAAAATACTGGAGTGACAAAAGTGTCCCTTAGATGACATTTGGCCAGGCTGAGATGAAACCTGCTATCGTGGGTTGTGAAGGCCAACAATTAACCACCTGTGTCACTCAACCTGACTTCTAAGATCTCGTCATAAATCCAGTAGCATAGCCAAGATCCCTAAGTCGTGCTTCACAATTGCAGTGGGAATCAGCTGTTAGTACATCCAAGGTTCGAACGTAGTGCTGGCAGTGGCCATCGCAATGTGGACTTTTTCTGCATTGTTCCTTGCTTACTCCAGGCATATGCCAGAATTGTACTTTACTTTAAGCCCTGGGCTACCTACTACAATCTGAGATCCTAATGATAACAATTAAATTACGCATACAACCAAGTACCAAGGGCTGATGACTAAAGATCTCTCAAGCTCTCAATTGAAGCTGCACGGCCGCTTCCTTCTACATCCTTGTCCAGTTTCATACATTTCATCACTCATTAACTCGTCTCACGAGGTTGGCGTCAGGAAGGGCATCCGGCCGTAAAAGAAATACCACAGAGAATTTCATCGCATCTCATCCCCGACCCAGTTCAAAACGGGAATAATAAGGGGTAGACATACATACAGTACCGTTTGTAGAAAGTGAAACACCCGGAAGAAATGGTCGGAGACCCTCCCAGAACAGGGGTCGTGTAGGCCTGCGGTACCATACTAAGTGATTGAAATCGCAGGGAGATGGCTTGCACATTGGCCCACCAGTGCCCTCTGCCATGGGACTGGACAGGTCAGTGTTCCGCACAGTTCTGTTGGCGTGGGGCCGTCATACCAAGTGGAAACGTGTAAGCAAGTGCAACGATGCCTCGCCGACATCACAGGGTGGACTATCCGCATGTGAGTGCGGTTGAACGGGGCAGAATGCTTGGGCTCCGGGAGGCGCGTCTGTCGTTCCGGGACATTGCGGCTCTTACAGAGCACGCTGCGTCAACAGTTAGGCGTATGTGGATCTAATGGAGAGAGGAGGGCCGAACACAGCGACGATGCAATGTGACCACAGCACGAGACGACCGCCATCTTCTCCGCATGGCTGTATCAGACAGAACAGTGTCGTCCTCAGTGTTGGCTCGACGTTGGAGCACTGCAACGGGGGTGGACATGTCTGCGGCGACGGTGCGGTGCCGTCTTTTGAGGGCTGGACTGGTAGCACGCATGCCACTGCGTCAGCTTCCATTGACAGGGCACCACCAACGCCTCCGACTACAAAGGGCACGTGCACGCCGACACTGGCAGGCTGAGTGGCGAAATGTAGTGTTTTCGGACGAGTTCCGCTTCAACCTGTCCTACAGTGATGGCCGCATATGCGTTCGACGCTGCCGTGGAGAATGCAGTCAGGCAGATTGTATTGTTGAAGGAAAGGCGTGGTGGCTCAGCGTTCTAGCTGTGTGCCTCTCACCAAGGCGGCCCGGGTTCGATTCCCGGTCAATGCATGTGAGATTTTCGAAGTGAAATGCCATGTCCTGTGGTTCGGATTCCACGTAAAAAGGAGGTCCCGTGGCTCATAATCACAAGATTCACGGTCACGTAAAACTACAATCTTCCTTTGTATTGTTGAGCGGCATAGCGGACAGACACCAGGTGTAATGGTTTGGGGCACATAGCGCCTGGTACGTCTTGGGGGCATTCTGAACAGTGACCACTACATCTGGGAAGTTTTACAGCCTGCGGCACTGCCCCACAGGTCATATTTCAGCAGGACAATGCCCGCCCGCATGTGGCGAGGAATGTGCAAGCCTTCTTCGCAGAACGACAGATACGTCTGCTTCCCTGGCCTGCCTGTTCGCCTGACATGTCGCCCATCGAACATGTCTGGGATATGGTTGGTCGGCAACTTGTTCGTTCAGGTCCACCTGCCGCCACTGTTGATGATTGTGGACGCGCCTACACAAACCGCGTGGGACGGTATTCCCCAGCAGCGCATTCAAACGCTGTATGATTCCATGCCACGACGTCTAGCGGCTCTAAGTGCAGCACGTGGTGGCGCGATGCCGTACTGAAGATCGACCGTCAACGTGCATGTACCGGACTGTCCTTCTAATCAGTAATGTATTGTCATGTCCCTAATCTGTGGTATAAACTGCAATGTGGTCACATCTCTTGTTCTTGGTGTTTCACTTTCTACAAAGAGTAGTGTACATACATATTCCTTTTTCAAGCTGAGGGGCCATAGTGTTTGAATAGCTTATGAATGCTGTGCAGTATTGAAGTCATGAGAATTGCTGATTTTCTTACCTTGGGAGGAATGATAAATTTGAGTATTATCATTGGAAGTAAGTTTAATTTATGTTCATGATTTTATTTATTTAAATTCATTTACTCCTTGAACAGGAAGAACATATTTTATTTGATTTCAGTTTCAATATGTGTTCATATGGGCCTATGGAAGTACTGTGATTAAATGCTGTTGAAATATAACTATTCACAATGCAGGATAGTTTTTAATGTATTGGCCTTCTTTGTACACACATCAAAAAAAGTTTTGCATCACCTCGGTTCCCAGATCTCCGGCATATAGACGTTGACTGTGTATATTGTATCCAAGATACAGTCCCTTTGACTGTTCATAGATGTCACTAAAACTGCTCAAAGATGTAAACAACCATGCATGAGCAGGGCCTATTAGACGGAGGGGGTACGACAGCCGATCAGTTCCAGTCATTCCACCAGGATGAAGGTACGCTGCTCATGTTGTCTGTAGTTCTACCATGCCTAGAAGGTCAATACCGCAGTTCGATCGCGTCCGCATTGTTACTTTGTGTCAAGAAGGGCTCTCAACAAGGGAAGTTTCCAGGCGTCTCAGAGTGAACCAAAGCGATGTTGTTCGGACATGGAGGAGGTACAGAGATACAGGAACTGTCGATGACAGGCCTCGCTCAGGCCGCCCAAGGGCTACTACTGTAGTGGATGACCGCTACTTACGGATTGCCGCTCGGAGGAACCCTGACAGCAATGCCACCATGTTGAATAATGCGTTTCGTTCAGCCACAGGACGTCGTATTTCAACTCAAACTGTGCGCAATAGGCTGCATGATGCGCAACTTCACTCCCGACGTACATGGCGAGGTCCAGCTTTGCAACCCCGACACCATGCAGCGCGGTACAGATGGGCCCAACAACATGCTGAATGGACCCCACGGAATTGGCATCACGTTCTCTTCACCGATGAGTGTCGCATATGCCTTCAACCAGACAATCGTCGGAGACGTGTTTGGAGGCACCCTGGTCAGGCTGAACGTCTTAGACACACTGTCCAGCGAGTGCAGCAAGGTGGTGGTTCCCTGATGTTTTGGGGTGGCATTATGTGGGGCCGACGTACGCCACTGGTGGTCATGGAAGGCTCCGAAACGGCTTTACGATACCTGAATGACATCCTCCGACCCATAGTGCAACCATATCGGCAGAATATTGGAGAGGCATTTGTCTTCATGGACGACAATTCTCGACCTCATCGTGCACATCTTGTGAATGCGTTCCTTCAAGATAACGACATCGCTCGACTACAGTGGCCAGCATGTTCGCCAGACATGAACCCTATCGAACATGCCTGGGATATGTTGAAAAAGGGCTGTTTATGGACGTCTTGACCCACCAACCACTCTGAGAGATTTACGCCGAATTGTCGTTGAGGAGTGGGACAATTTGGACCAACAGTGTCTTGATGAACTTGTGGATAGTATGCCACGGCGAATACAGGCATGCATCAATGCAAGAGGACGTGCTACTGGGTATTAGAGGTAGTGGTGTGTACTGCAATCTGGACCACAAATGCTGAAAGTCTAGCTGTATGATGGTACAACATGCAATGTGTGGTTCTCATGAGCAATAAAACGAGCTGAAATGTTGTTTGTGTTGATCTCTATTCCCTTTGTATTTAACGGTTCCGGAACTCTTGGAACCGAGGTGATGCAAAACTTTTTTTGATGTGTGTATTTGTGTTTTCCCTTTGCATCTTAAGTGCATCTTAAGTGATGTTTATTAATACACGAGAGTTAATGCTTTTCAGACACCTCAATGTAGTTGCCAGTGTTTTGCTTCAGTGTACCATTGAGTCCTTCAGGTGGTATAGTTCACTTCAGCAAGACTCTAACCAGTACATGCTGAGAAGGCTACTGCAAGGCATATTATAAACCACAAGCAGTGGTGTGGAAAATAAAAATCCACACTTTTGAAAATTGCTTGTCGGCAGTTTAAAGGGGGAAAGTCTGTTTCTTAGTGCAAACGACAATTTTTGCATTTTGATTGGGGATATCTCTATGTATGAAAGTGTATCTTTCACAAAACTCAAATACCTAAATCAGATGGGGTTAGGAGATGCAGTTTGCACCAATATATTTTAATTGCCTGTTAAGTTCAGGAAAATAAATGAGAGTGAGGAAGGTATTCAAAAAAGGTGTGAGGCAATGCTGCAATCTCTTGCCATACTTTTCAATCTGAATATTGATCAAGCAATGAAGGAAATTAGAGAGGAATTAAAATTGGGAATAAAGGTTCAAGGTGAAATTATTACAACTCTGAAATTTGCTGACAACATTGTCATCTTAGCTGAGTCATTAGGGGATTTGAATGAGTTTCTAAATAATTCTTGGTGAAAATCAAGAAATTCAAAATAAAAGTACTGGAATGCAGCCATAAGATATCAGACAACCCTATTGACATTGAATTGGCAGGTGAAAGGCTGAAGGGAATAGATGAATTCTGCTACTTGGGAAGCAGTGATGGACGAAGCAAAGAGAATATAAAAAGTAGGTTAGCACAGGCAATGAAAGCTCTTTTTTAAGTGAAACCTGAACAGTTGTGCAGCAGAAGAAAGGACAATAGGAGCATTGGAAATGTGGTGTTATATGGGTAGGTAGAGTAAGAAATGATTAGCGGGGGAGGTGAGATATTCATGGCGAATACTAATGGAAAGAGGAGATAAAATTGGTGTGGGTATATACCAAGGCATCTGGGAATGTTGGAGAACAAGAACCCTAGGCGAAGTCAAAGTTAGAATATGTTAAACAGATTGCCTTGCATGTAGGGAGTGGTAGCTATATAGAGACAAAAGGATTAGCTTGGAACAGGGGACCAGCTTAAAGACTGATGATTCAACAACAGGCCCATTAGCTTGGAAAAGTGTTGCTGAAATTTGATTCAATGTAGTTTGATTCAATCTCTCAATGTTTCATTCAGTTTATAGCTCTAAAAGATTGGTTCTCTCCTATAAGTATGTTTTTGAATTATAATTAATGTTCTTGAATTGTGAAGGAAAAGAAAAAGGAAGAATACTGTGTCTAATTAACTTCATTTCTTGCCAGAACCTTATCAAATTGGGTGCTGGAATTTGAGAAGTGGGCCCCATCAGTTATAGTTGTCGCCTACAAAGGTTCACCAGCAATGCGGCGCCAAATTCAGGGACAGATGCGTGCTACAAAGTTCAATGTGTTGCTAACTACGTACGAGTACATTATCAAGGACAAAGGCGTTCTTGCTAAGGTGAGACATTATTTCCACATTATATTATGAGCAATGGAGTGATATTTAATTTTTTAGTCCAGTGATTGAGGACACACATCATATAATTCCAGAATTTTCAGATGATCCTCCATTAACTTGGTGCACAAGACATAGTAATGCTAATTGGGAAGGTCAGAGGGGTTAGGTTGGGAAGTGAAATATTTCAAACCATTCAGGCTGAAAGCCGTCATCTGCATTTTTAAAGTACAAGGTTTTTACTTATATGTTTTCATGCTTGATTTGTATGTGTAATCCCCCCCATTAACCCCAGGGTTGAGGCAGCAACAAAAATTATACCAGAACTAGCCTATTTGGCCTTTACCCAAGGTCTTGACTAGGAATATGATGTAGGGTTTTCTTTCAGAAATTTTTTGGTAACTAAACTACAGTACATAATGTTTACAAGGATAGAACGGTGCTAGAACACGATTCAAATATCTAGCCTAATCAGTCTTAATTACTACAGATACACAAAACTATGCCTAGCTAACCCAGGATGTTAGTGAACAACCTAACCTAATAATACATTCAATCCCCTCCCATTACGCCAAGACAAAATCCAGAAATTATCATAACCTGTTGTCGCTGCTGAATGCTAACCTATTACCCCTAATAAGTCACAGAAATCAAAACTGCCAGCAGTTAAACAAAACAACTCCCAGTAAAAATGAAACGTTCAACTCCCTCCACAATCTTCACCATGAGGTGAAGTAGTCGCAAGTAATTTAAGCAACACTACTGGTTGAAAATCCGACAAAGCTGGGTGGCCTCTTTATAAGGAGACCACATAAGACAATCCCAACAGTAAGGTTCCACAACCCTGAACGAAGAAGTTACGTCCCCTAGCAGAAGTGTACTACTACGAGTGACACGTTAAGTTCACTAATTTAAAAGAATCACTAAAATGAAGACGTGTTACACTAAAGGAAACTTTAACCCCAAAACGCAATTACATAATTTAAACGCAGTAAAACAACCCGTTGGCCCAAGAATATGAAATTGAAAAGAAAGGGGACCAACTTCACCTTACAGGTTGGAGGCCTGTGGAAGACTAACTTGCACGAGGCTGGCCACCCACGCCAGAGGCCGCAAGCCCAAATGAAAACTCACACCCCCATCCTCTGTTCTTACATGAGGAGAGAACCACTTAAAACTTGGCAAGAGTAAATATCAAAATTTTGAACAGGAAACATTCATAATTTGCACGTAAACGGTGCCGTCCTGAGATGCGCACTTGATCACAATGTGGGACAGTTCAAATATATAAGCGCTATACTCTCTTACAACACTGACCATGCGGTCTCATTTCCAAACACAATTCACAAAATAGTAAAATTAAAAGAAGGAAAAGCCAAACTCTGAAATCAAACTCCACTAGGATAACAACTTTACCACCTTGTCAGACCAAAGAAAGAGAATAAGACTCTACTGACAAGGAACAAAAAGCCAAACTACCAATACAAAACAAACCGGAATACAAACCCGTAAACTTTCAATGCCTAAGATTACACATATTACTTAACCCAGGCGACTAAGTCTCCCAAATAAATCAATAAGGAATTACGACCACGTGCTTAGCGAAACAGGTTAACTTCTCCCCCCACCCAACTTCTCCCCACCCATTTTAACCTCAATAACTAGGCCATATTAATATAATTTTGACACGAATATTTTTGTTCTGAACATCGAGCGATTATGAATTAAGTTCCCACATAGTTTGGAGGGAGGCCCGGTGAGGCACCTAGCCCCCCTGTGATCGGAGCACACACACACGTCTGAATACCTCGGTGACTAAGTTACAAGTTTCCGCTTCCCTGACACTGACCAATGTTAGACACTGCAAGGCACACTTGGTGATGCTAACAGTAATTAGGCGTGAGATTCAAACGTGAAGGCTCCTTGCCTAATGTGTATTTGGGCAGGGTTGCTCCCCCTGTACCGTCACTTCAGGAGCCATGTTTTGAAACTGTTGCATCTAAAAGGCAAAATAGCTATATTCATGCAGAATGGAAACTTTCCATTGTCCGTGACTGAGCGTGGGATTTGAAAGGGAGTGACGTGCTGAGATTGTGTGTTGATTGGTTGTCGGGAGGAAAATGTGAATTAGATGAACGAAAATTGCAGGGTGGTCTGGACGCATAGGATTTGAAAGGGCGGAAACATTTGGCATTGGTGTCGAGTTGAAGGGACAGAATGTTGGTGGGAAACTCGGCGGGTGGTCACGTGCACAAACAAGTGTCCTTCACCCCATTTCACAAGTATGGAGCCAAATATGCATTTACGAAGACTGCCCGAGGGGATATCAATACTATAGTCCGTGTCACATTAAATAAGTTACCGTACTAACAAGGTGACCTCCATCACTACAAACATACATTTGATGGCATAGCACACTGTTTCAACAGACGAACCATGACGCAGCGAGACGAGTGCACTTGCAGAGGTTATGGAGACGAGCGATATACACTCCACTACAGCTGGGAACCAACTGTGTGGCTGTCTCCCTGCCTTCATTACACCCCACTCCACCAACCCCAGGTGGAGAAGCCGCGGGCAGCCTGTCCATCTGCGCGGGAAAAATCCAGTCCGACTATTCCAGGACAGACTCTGTATCCTATATCTTTCCCTGTATCTGTTCTTGGAATTGCAACTTAATGCTGTCATGTTTAAACTTGCCGACATCGAACATTTTACGGCCTTGAATAATCGGTCTCTTCTTTTTGAGGATCAACTTAGACTTCATTAAAACAAGATTGTGGTCAATCGCAATGTCCGCCCCAGGATAGCTTTTGCATTGTTTGACTTGGTTGCAGTATCTTCTTCTTGTTATTATATAATCTAATTGGTAACATGCTGCATCGCCAGTGGCGGTCCACATATACCGTCGCCTCGCGGGATGTTCAATCAATGTATTAGCAACTATGAGATGTTTACAGAAGTCTACTAAGTGTTGACCTCTATCATTTCTACTGCCAAGTCCATATTTACCAACTGTTTACCCATCTTCTGCTTCGCCCACAACAGCGTTCCAATCACCTAATAAAATGAGGTTCTCATTATCTTTTAGTTCATCCAATAGCTCTTCTATTTGTTGATACACCTGATCCACTTCCTCATCAGTATGTCGTGGAGTTGGCATGTGTACCTGAAGTAACACTATACCTACTGGGTCATTTTCTAGCCTGATCATTATTATTCTGTCGCTATATTGCACATAGCTTTTTACCTTATTAGCCACATGTCGTTGGAGGATGATGCCTACACCTGCATAGCTTCCTTTTTCTCCAGAATGTATAACTCTCATATCACCACTCCAAAAATCCCATTTTCTGGCCATCGTAATTCACTCACCCCTAAGATGTCTATCTCGAGTTTAGTCATTTCATACTTTACATTCTCTAGTTTTCCACAGATCATGAGCGATCGTACGTTCCGAGTTCCTATTCTGAGTGGCCGAATTGGAATTCTTATCTTCGATACTGTCCTCCGCCAGAGAGCCGAATGGAGGACTATTTTACCTCCGGAATTGAATTTAGTTACAAAGCCTGTCATATTTGCTGCGTAACAAAGGATATCCATAGGATCTTTAATGAAATGGTTTCCTCTTGCCTTTTTCATACAGTTGGCCTTACCGGTAGGCTCATCCGCCTTTAGGAGTTATTTCTTACTCCAAGGGCAAGAGAGTACCCATCCTTGACCCGTTCATCCACCCCGAAGGCTGTTGGCACTTGGTAAAAGGTGTCTCCTTATCCCGGGAGATATTCGGAACTGACATCTGTCCAAGTGTGCAGATGCCTTTTTACCTATTAATCCCGATAACTAGGCTGCCTTCTCCGCCATTTACGCTGTTCTAAAGTATAATTTCTCCACTGTAAGTGCCGTTAAGTTCTTCACCGTAACCCTGGCAAGGGACCCTTACATGGTACTATCAGCCGGGTCAGCTGGACCAAGGTTTTTTTTATTAGAGGTGTTACTCCTCTATAACTCCCCATTTTGTCGTGACTTGTGACAGGCAGAGCCTGGCTTCCCAATTATTGGGCCCACATATTAGTTAACTTGCACAACTCGTTTTGTTGTCACATGACGGCATCATCAGTGCAGCTCACTTAATAGGCAAAACACTCAATCTGTCCATGGCGTTATCACCGTAAGCCGTCTTGATCATATTGTGAGTCTCTTTCCCGGTTTTGCCGAGCCTAACACAACATTTGATGGCATAGCACACTGTTTCAACAGAGGAACCCTGACCCCGCGTGACGAGTGCATTTGCAGAGGTTATGTACACGAGCGATTTGCACTCCACTACAGCTGGGAAGCAACTGTGTAGCTGGCTCCCAGCCTTCCTTACACCCCCTTCCACCAACCCCAGGCGGAGAAACCGCGGTCAGTCTGTCCGTCAGCGCGGGAAAAATCCGGTCCGACTACTTTCAGGTCAGACTCTGTATCATAAGAAGTTTCAAATATTCTGGTGGTACAAACGTCTTACCGCAGTCAGAACATATGTGATTGATTCTTTTCTTCAGCCTTGCATATCGGACAACGATAAAATTTGGCATTGGTATGTAACGCTTGATGTCTATAAACGTTTGTTCTATGACTGAAAGTTTTCCCACATGTCTTACAAGTATATGGTGCTGTTCCTATATGAATTCACAGATGAGCTTTTAAATTTTCAAACCGTGTAAAAGACTTGTCACATTTAGTGCAAGTGAACGATTTCTGCCCTGAATGAACCAGAAGATGACTTTTCAGGTGAGATTGTTGAATAAATCCCCTACCACATATATCGCAGGTATACGCTCGTTGGCAAGAGTGTGTCAAAAAATGTTGCTGCATGTGATCATTATCAAACATAAAATGCCAGCGTTTCGCCCCAGTGTGCCGTTGGGCTCGTCAGTTTGTACAGACACACCTCATCAATACGCATGGCTACCACATACTAAGAAGGCCATCGCAAGACACAAAATACAAGTAGTACTGACGTCACGAGCGATGCCAATGTGCTACAGAATTCAAGCTCCATTTCATGTAACAAAAACCTTACCTTAGCAATCCAAATAGGTTATGAATATTCCCGAATGGGAATATGATGTTATTTCCGTTTGAGCGGATAAATGATCAATTAATATGGTAAAATTGGTCCGGTCAACTCAAACATAAAATGCCAGCGTTTCGCCCCAGTGTGCCGTTGGGCTCGTCAGTTGGTACAGACACACCTCACCAATACGCGTGGCTACCACATACTAAGAAGGCCATCGCGAGACACAAAATGCAAGTAGTACTGACGTCACGAGCGATGCCAATGTGCTACGGAATTCAAGCTCCCTTTCATAAAACAAAAACCTTACCTTGGCAAACCAAATAGGTTATGAATATATCATTGTGTGGTACATGTTTCGGGGGCAACTCATAATGCTCCCTTCATCAGCCATTGTTGATTAATTAAAACACTCATTGTAAAACACTATAAAAGACATTGATCAAAAAACAATTAAAACACTAAAAGTAACATATAATAACAACTTGTTAAAATTTGTATAAAAATAATGACAAATATTGATGAAGTTTTAAACCTTATTATTTGAACATATTATTTATGAGTCATATCATTGTTGTGTGGTGAGTGCGTCAGGCCTCGGCAGCCGGCACAGTTCATATCCTCGCCGCTAGATGGGGGCTTCATTCATTCCATTCCTGACCCGGTCGGAGACTGGAAGCAGGCTGTGGATTTTCATTTAAAAGCCTCCGTGGCTTAGGCGGCAGCATGCCGGCCTCTCACCGCTGGGTCCGTGGTTCAAATCCCGGTCACTCCATGTGAGATCTGTGCTGGACAAAACGGAGGCTGACAGGTTTTTCTCCGGGTACTCCGGTTTTCCCTGTCAACATTTCATTCCAGCAACACTCTCCACTATCATTTCATTTCATCTGTCATTCATTTAATCATTGCCCCAGAAGAGTGCGTCAGGCCTCGGCAGCCGGCACAGTTCATATCCTCGCCGCTAGATGGGGGCTTCATTCATTCCATTCCTGACCCGGTCGGAGACTGGAAGCAGGCTGTGGATTTTCATTTTTCATCATTGTTGTGTGGTAAACATTTTCATAGAATAAACTTTCTTCTGGTTTTAAAATGTTTTTTTTTTTTTTGCACAGGTTGGTTTGAAGAAAACCTTCATTCCTCGTACATGATTTGAAGAGTCAGTTTTATCACTTGCTGATCAATAAAAACTGAAGTACATTTTTATTGTAGATATCTAAATAATGACAATTATTCTTGTCTTTAGTGTTTATAATTATTCTGCGGACAATTGATTCTTGCATTGTATGGAGAGGAATTTCTATAGTGGGATGAATCTTCTAACTTCTAGCAAATGTTGTTCAACAAATCAAATCCTAAAATTGCCAAAGGTCATCGATAGATAGATAGATAGATAGATTTATTTACCATCAACAGGACAGGCACCCAATTACAGATGGATATAATTAACTTTAAAGGAACTATTTAACTAACCTAGAAACAAACATTGATTCAAGCTTATAAACTAAGTTCTCTATACACTTAAATTAAAATAGCAATTTTTACACACAATATACTGTATACTGTAACCGGTTAAAAGGATAACTAAAGAAAATCAAATATGTTATCAATTTTTGTAGTGGTTACTTGGGTTACAAACTACTCAAGCTACCGTTTGTACCCTACTACTCGGGATGATGGAAGAGAGCCCTAATCTCAGAGGTCCGGAAGAGGAAACAGGTTGCCTAGGGATAGTCGCTAACGAAAAGAGATGTTCATTTTAGCTCACAATCATATAATCCATAACAGTAAACAATACAAATAAATGAACCTTAATCTACGTCGTACCCATTTACATTTAATACAGTGTTAAATTGATATTTATAAGTTTGTAAGTTACATATTGGGACGATGCCTGGAACAATATCTACGAAGACTCGACGATAAAAGAAAATGATAACTACTTACGTGAGACACAAAACTTAACCTAACCTGAAAAGAAAAACACACTCACACTGCCGGCACATACACTCACCATACCACTAAACTAAAATGAATGGAAAACCCAACAAGCTGGAATGATACCCCCCTCCCCCCAAATGCAAATAATTTCAAGGAACACTAAAGACGAACAAGAGCTAGACGGTCCACGCGTCTGAGTAGAGGAATAACAGAAACAGTCGACAGGGGTAAAGGTTTACCTTCATAATAAAATGACAATCTTTCCATCATAGAAATTCCCCACAAAGCATAAAGAAAATACATTCACAAAACACAATAGTAAGAAGAATCGCCCTGGCAAGAACAAATAAAAGGAAAAGCACGAAGCTTCTTGCCAGTGGTCAAACAAACCTACTTCACATTTTCTAGGTCTTACAAACTTGACACCTATGAATTACTTAACCTCAAAACACATGCTAACAAATATATAGGTCTTACAAACTTGACGCCTATTACATACTTACTCAACATCAAATCCCCTGCTGAAGGCTAATTAAACAACCTAGATCCAATGATCCACCAAATTACTTGTTTGGACCTCGAAAGGCACAAACAAACACCATGCCGACAATAACTAATAACCCAGAACACATCACGCAAACACGCCGACCTCGCGTCGAAATTTAGCGACAACAAACCCCACAATTTACCAAATCAATCCCCATCAAAATGAATCGAGAACCATGTATACTTAGTAATTTAACCTAACTGCTTATCTCCTAAATCAAACCAAAAAATATAACTGGTGTTCTTCATAGTGTTAACTTTGCACGTGGTCAGATCTAAAGCGTCACCAACGGACGCGGTTTTTAAAACAAGTTTTGGCCTGCACGAGGCAAACAAAATATTTACGTAATTTAAACAAACATGAACTTGAAATGCAACGGCGGGCGATACACATTACTAACACAAAGCAAAGGTATTACAAATGATACATAGAATTAGCACTTTGAAAATACGGCCCGCGTTACTACGCAATTTAACTAAGTCAACTTTACATTCTGACCGCGCACACTAAATGGAATTAAATCAATACAAACAAGTTTACAAGGAATGAATTTTAAATGTTCATCAGTCCCGAGGCTGATCCACTTAAAGTACAAATTACTGTTCACATGGCCGAGTGCTCGGGAGAACCCGAGCCCGCCTGGTCGGCGTCCCCCCCGCAGAAATTTTCACATCCACCTACCTCAGTTGCTGGCGATAAAAGACACGGTTCTTCATGCCTCACTCACAGAGCTAGGATCCTCCATATTGGCCAATCCAGGCCTACCACTACAAATTGTCACAGATTAAAACAATGGCCATATGCCAATGGAAGTTTGGAGTGCTCTTAAGTTGGTACCTTGGAGTTATAACAGTTGCTACAGAAACACTAGCGCCCAAATGTTGCTGATCACAACCAGCACCTTGGAAATTTCCACGATGACATGGCCTGCAGGGTGCCACCAAAGTTTGGTCACTATTGCAACATGTTGTAGAATTGGAGTAATCACACAGAAAGTCACATTTGGGTGAAATGGGAAGTTGTTGGATCTTTATTTCAGCTGTTTCCAGGGGGTTTATTTTAGGAGAGCCCCCAATTTGCCAGGCTTGATTGTTCCAACGGTACATATACAACGAACACCTACGATCTTGAGTTCAACAATGATCTACGAATTTCAGTAGGCTTCCTTGAGCGCTGACTTGACAGTGAAACCGTAAATGAATTCTTTATGCCATGAAAAGGATAAAACTTTTGTTGTATCTGCATCAGAAAAGGAGGAAAAATGTCGAATTAGAACAATTAATAAATTATTCTTCAAGGAGAAATAAACAAAAACTTAAGACTTTGGAATATGTGAAAGCATGATGTCAAAACTTACTCTCTTCAAATGCCCCTTGCATAAAATTGAATGGGGGTTTGCTTATGTTGAGCTATTGGAATTTAGATGAATTCCTTAAAATTTATATTTTGTTGTCCAGAATCTAAGGGAAAAAAGAGAGTTTGAGTAAAGTGATTATCTTGTGAATACCAAACAGATTAATGGATAAAATTTTGATAGAGAAAGTGGGATACTTGTGAGGACTTACGTTTGCTGCTTCTAGCTCGTAGCGAGGTTGACGCTGTATAAGATTTCAAGTAGACGACGAACATGTATTGCGTTCGCTGAGTGGGTTGAGGGGAGAGGGGAGATGAGGGGAGGCCGCGCCTGCGCGTGAGCCGAGAGAAGTTGATGACCTTGTAAGTAGCGATCATTGTTGTTGATTTCAAGCCGTGTATGGGAGTGACTGATTTGTTATTGTTGATGTTTTAAGCTAAAAGAAATCCTTATATAATATAATGAATGAATTAAGGTAGTTTTCTATTGTTTGGTGTCATTATGTAATCTGTTAATGTTTCATATAAAATGTTGTTATTGTGTGCTATATTTATTTCTAACTCTTCGAGAACATTCATTGAGGTGCCCTCAATCATTCAGTCAGAATATCAGATAGTTAACCTAAATGGCCACGAGCTGGATATGTAGCCGAGGCTTGCTGGAACTAAATTTTATTACATGCCAAGAACAATGTGCTTGCCGAAATCTTCTATTTCACATGTTGTGTGACAGCCCCTTGAGATCTGTATGGAAATGGTAACGGCATGGGAACCACATTGTTGCACTGATTTTGAGCAGATCCTTCGTGAGATAACGCTTTGTATCGACACTTGGCAAACCATGAAATCCAATCGGACCTCTGCTATATCCTAATGAACGACCAAATATTGCACATATAGTCATTTTTTGATGTCGAGTAGCTGTTTTAAATAATATGGCTAACATGAAGATCTCTGTGTGTGATAAAGAAAATACAGCTAAGGAATCAAGGAGTCCTACATTATGGTTGCCGCTCATTTTCAGTGTAATATTGATACTGTGACGTTAAGTCGATACAACCTATAGTTGAATTTTATATACCACTGCCAATTACTTCAAATAAGGACAGAGCAATGTGCTTGGCATGTTTAACTTGTCAATACAAAATCAACTTCGATTAACACAATTATAGTACTTGTTTTGAACAGCAATGTGTTCTTTAATCAGCTTAAAAGTATAAAGAAATCAAAACATCAAGAGTTTGTTGTCACATTGAAAAACATTTGCGGAGCGGTGACTGCTTGCCAACAAGTGCGCCTGCATACTGAGAAGAAACTAGGAGAAAATTAAGCAGGAATGGACAAAATAATAATTTGACAGACTTGGATTAGGCCTGTGCATTGAGAAAAAGAGGCAAAGAGAAGAATGAAGTAGCTGCGGTATGATCAAAGAATGAATTGATGGTATATTCAAGGTGGTGCAAAATGGATGTTTTGGAATTTGTATGAAGTCTTCGTAATTTTTTAAAATAAAATGTTGTTCCCAGAGAGATAGACAAAGCAACACAGTTTATGTCATGTCAACATGTATCGAATTATACAGTAAGTTATATCTATTTCTTGTGATTCATCTGTAGTCCTACATATTTGCAAAGGAATGTTGGTGTAATCTGTCTTCCATTTTTTATTCATCTGTGTAGAATTTACAGATACTTAGGTTTACACCGGTTGGGAAAACTTGGTGAACATGGTAATATTAATAACAATAATGATGAGAATACGAATAAACCACAAAATAATTCCTCAACTACAAAGAATTGTATAACTGATGCCCTGGCCTGTTTGCCATCTCTTGATGAATGCAGTACATTTGCATTTGTCTGTTGGCACAGGCTATAGTAAAATGTGGCTTTTCACCACTGTCTCAGTCTTGCTCATGGCTGTGATTATATGGGAGCTACTGAGGTATGGGTGGTGCTTAGTAATGACATTCAGGGCACAGTCAGTGCTTGTGGATGCTGTGAAGGGTTCTGCTCATAGGGTTAGTACTGCTGTTCTGACTCAGTGAGGAAAGTAATGACCAACTACCTCACTCCTCATCTTGCCTAGTACGCCTCACTATAGTGCTGCCTTGGGTTTTTGTGGGTATCTACCCACATAACCTAATGGCGGTACTTTTTGAGGATCCAGCCAGCCTTTGAGCTGACTACCTAACAGACAGACAAGTGATGTCCATTAATTGCTACTGATCTCTTTATTGGAGGGGGGCATGGTGACGCAGCGGTCAAGCTGTATGCCTCTCACCAAGGCGGACCGGGTTCGATTCCCGGTCAATGCATGTGAGATTTTCGATGTGAAATGCCATGTCCTGTGGTTCGGATTCCACGTAAAACGGAGGTCCCGTGGCTTATGATCGCGAGATTAACGGTCACGTTAAACTACAAGCTTCCTTTGCTTTTTCTCTTTATTGGAGATGTAGCAATCGCCTTGGTGGTCACCCAGCATTTTGCAGATGTTAGCAAAGTAGCCAGAATTTATTCCAAGAGCACCAACTATCGACCTGACCACCTCAATATGATTGAGCTTGTTTTTTGTCTTAAAATGAGACTCAAGGTTGGTGGATGACATTATTATTACTGTTGACCTTTGGTTGATCTGAACTGACTTCGAATTGTGCAGTTGGTTCTAGTGTATAAGTTACCGGCATATATTTGTGTTCCCTGAACCCTGTTCTAGATCTTTTTATGGCATTTATCACTGGAAAAAGGGTGTTAAGTGTTCTCTGTGGATGTTTTAGTATTGTACTGTGTGTCCGCAAAGTCTCTCCGCTGCGCGTGTCTCGCCTTGCGGGACTTGTTGTGTTGGCAGTATATTCATGTTATGTTGTTGCAAGGAAAACAATTACATTAAATTAAGTAATGCAATTTTATATACAGTACTCACCACTAGCATACTATGCTCCATAAAGTATCCACCAGCACGGAAAACCTCTTCCAATAAATACACACGCTCTTCACTATAAGTATTCCCTCTAGACTCGACTTTCACAAGAACTTGACTAGAGCACAACTTACAGCGTCAACACTGTTACGCACAGGCACTGACTGTCGGCTATAATGAAGCGGTATTTCCCACCCTATCACTCCAGTTAAAGGTCGACATGGAACAAGTGCACGCTTATGCCAACCACTGCGGTGGGACTTTGCTTATACAGAGATATGAATGTGCTGCCAACCTGATATGTCCCGCGTAGCTTGCCGGTGCGGACGCTCTGTATGTCTGAGTGTTAATGGCGAACATGCTCCAGGACTTCGGACAGGGTACCATCTCAGTTTTCACCTGGACTGAGTGAAGGGAAATGTGAGAAAATCTCACTCGGGGAGAGTGCCTAGCGATGCTGAGGACAGAATTTGATCTACAAATTATTTTCTTTCTTCTACTCTCTTTGTAGTAAAGTTATTTTAAAATTCATCACCTTGATGTGTATTATACATTTTTTCAGTTGCGGTGGAAGTTCATGATCATTGATGAAGGTCACCGAATGAAAAATCATCATTGCAAGCTGACTCAGGTTCTTAACACACACTATATAGCTCCACATCGCTTGCTCCTAACTGGAACCCCACTGCAGAATAAGTTGCCAGAACTGTGGGCACTGCTCAACTTCTTGTTGCCTTCCATCTTCAAGTCTGTCACTACATTTGAACAGTGGTTCAATGCTCCATTTGCTACAACTGGAGAGAAGGTAAGTATACATTCTACATGCAAGATTTTCTATGCCATATCCCATATAAGTTGAGAGTCAATGACAACCCGCCAGAGTCGCGAAGATGAGCTCTTACGTATACGAGCACACTACCTTCGATTGAAATATTACAGACACCGTATCAATTGTAAACTGGCTTTAACTTCACGTCAGTACTGCAATACGGCAAATGTACAATGCTTCGTTTTATTCTCTTTAATCATGTAGATAAGCCCTTTGGTTTTAGTTTTAATGTGAGATAATACACGTTTCATCTTATTCCCGGAGGGAGGAAGTCCAGACATGGGAGCAGTGGTTGTTATGACGTCATGCTGTACAGTTCCGCCCGCAGACATCAATCCCACATGTTACTCGTGTATACTGTATATTTTTAATGACTTTTGCAGGGCAAATCCTGGTAGCACAATCCAAGAAGTGACAAAGTTAGTAGCTGAGGCTATGGGCGTTTCTGTAGCATATTTATCCTGCACAAAGAGAGCTGAAAAGTGCTGGAAGATTTTTTCGCCCAGTAATTCCAGTAACAAAGTGCAGTTGCTGGACAAGTGTGATGGATGCCTTTACAAAGGACGCGATTCACAGGAAAGCTCATGAGTTCTTTCTCAAGAAAAAAATGCCTACAATCGATAAGATTCTAGCATCTATTAAAAGTGTTGATGCATTGCCGAATTTTTCTTGCACAACACTTCACAGACTTTTAAAAGCACTCAAATTTAAGTTTATATCGTGCTGTTGCCAGCCACTACTCATCAAAAGGTAATTGTTGCATGGCGGAAGCGTTATTTGCGTGAATTGTATGATTTCGGAAGGGGGAAGGCCTATTTATTATACAGATGAGACGTAGGTAAACGCGGGATATGTTTGTGCAAAAGTATGGAATGATACGAGTATTGAATCCAGCAAGGACGCTTTTTTGAAGGGATTATCCAATTATTATCATTCATAACCCTAGAAGCCTACTTGAAGCTTCGTATGTTTCAAAATATGCTACCTTTAATAAACTGATATACTGTACGAGATGTTTCGTCCGAAATAACTATCAAATTTTAACCTTTTAGAACTTGGAATGACATCCTAGCAGTCATGAGCAGGCAGTTGACTGGATGTTATTGCACAGGTAGTATTTCGTTACGCACGTGGTTGAAGTTGTTTACCTTGACTCTCAACTTAGGCTATATGGGATAACTGGGGCATGGTGGCGCAGCGGTCAAGCTGTATGCCTCTCACCAAGGCGGACCGGGTTCGATTCCCGGTCACTGCATGTGAGATTTTCGATGTGAAATGCCATGTCCTGTGGTTCGGATTCCACGTAAAACGGAGGTCCCGTGGCTTATGATCGCGAGATTAACGGTCACGTTAAACTACAAGCTTCCTTCCTTCCTATATGGGATAACTATAAGGTATGAATGAAATCTCACATCCAGTGGTTCGGATGCTATGTATTAATGAGGTTCCATGGCTTATGATTCGGAGATTAATGGTCACGTAACACTACAAGCCTCCTTCCTTTTACTTACGGTAATATTTTCAAGATGCTGAACTTTCTTTGTGATGATTTAAGTCAGTGAAGTGATTTTTATGTTTGTTTTCTTACTTATATGTTATTGTTTTCCAGTTACTGGTTACTGCCTATGAAATTTCAAATTATTTCCTAATATGGAACAACAGATATGGAACTAATGAGATTGCATTTTTGAAGCACTAGACTAGAGCAAAGGGAAGGTTCCCTAATCACTGGAATTGGGTTGTTGTCCTGAAGCTTCTTCAGTGTCTGCAGGCAGACCTCGCTCGCTCTCCACACTTTATTCAATCAAAGATGCTCAATTTACTGCTGATTAGTTTTGTGGCGTGGCATTAAATCCCCTGAATATCTGCACATTGCCAATCGATTTCCTGATTTGAAATTATTGATGATACAGTAGGGGGCGGCCGCTCATTATGTGCTGAAGTGCTGCAGCACATTGCTTTATTTGAAAATAAATTATTTTAATAGTAGGCCTATTATGTACAAATACAACGCTTTAAAAAAGACGTCAAGCGAAGAATAGGAAATATTTCTACTCCCCTCACTACGAGGTACTGAAGAGGTACGGTACGAGGTATCTAGGCGTGCGCTCCACTCGGTGCACGGCATTAGCTGTGCAGATCACAGCCCAGCGAGAATTTCCAAGTTTATTGGCAGCAAATGTGAATTTTGTCTTCTGCGCATGCGCGCCCAACTTTTCCCTTGTGTTCTGGATGTGCTGTTGGGACAACAGCTAAGACCAGTCATCACAGAGATTCTTTGTTCGACCACGGAGAGGCAGCACTGGTCACACGGAATGTGAACGTGTATCTGGACTCAGCAATAGGATTTAAGAGGGAATGCTCAAAGAAAATGGGATGAAAAAGCAGAGGAAGCCATCAGCTGTTCCTGCCAGAAGGTCTTTTTCAATACTCCCAACTTACTTATTCTATAGCCACATTTTGTAAATCGATGTACTATAAAAATTATAATTTTTATGTCGTCAAAATAAGGACATGATTATTGTGATGCCTAGTTCAAAAAGTTCACTATAGCATAATAACATGTAATTTTGCATTACGGCATTGCTGGTTTCATTTTAATGCTTTTGGTAATACTGAATAGTACTGTTTTTATGCGGTCACACCAAGTGTTTCCGAGTTCGTGAATATTTTGTAATTGCAGGTGTTATTGTGTGCAGTGCTTAATTAATTTTGTATGAGGAATGAGTATATGTGTTGAGTTTGTTTGCGTGTTTGTGCAATATGGAAAACTCAGTGGAGAGCCTCTTGGAAACCCCATTTTCAACCAGAACTCTTGAAGAAAAAACTAAGGTAAAGAAGTTACGTAGACCTACCCCAGACTTAAGATATTGCTCAGAAAGCCACTTCTAACAAATCTGCATACACTAGACAATTTAATAGAAAAGTGTAAGAAAACGATGGGTGTGCGGGTGTGAGATTAGAAATGGCCTTTTCTGTTTTCCTTGTTTGTGTTTTGGCAATAGTGATTCTTGGGGAACAGTGGGTGTTAGAGATCTTGAGCATCTAAATGCTTTAATGAGAAAGCATAATGACAGCGAGAAACACATCAATAATTCTTTAAATTTAAGTGCTTTAGGAACAGTTAATATTGCAACACTAAGAAGCCGTGCTTATCATGAAGAAAAAGAAAAGCACAATCAACAAGAGGAGAAGAACAGGTATGTGCTATCCAGAATTATAGACTGCATTAAGTTTTGTGGTGCGTTTGAATTAGCTTTAAGAGGACACGACGAAAGTGATAATTCAGACAATCCTGGTGTTTTCTTGGGCCTAGTAGATTTAATTTCTAGTATAGACAGTGCAGTAAAGGAGCACATTGAATCTAATCGAGTTTTCAAAGGGACCTCAAAAACCATCCAGAACGAGCTGTTGGACTGCATGCTAGAAACCTGCAGGGAAGTGATAGCAGAAGAAATGCAGCAAGCAGATTTTGTTAGTGTGATGGCCGATGAAACTACCGATGTTTCTGAGCAGACACAGTTAGTGTTGGTATTTCTGTATGAGAAAGATGGTATTCAATACAAACGATTTTGGGGCTTCTTTAAACCGGAAGATCAGAATGCGGATTCCCTTGCATCATGTATTTTAAGTGTAATGAACAACATGTTTAACGCTACACCACACAAAGTTATTGCGCAGACCTACGACGGGGCAGCAGTAATGAGTGGTGGTAAAGGTGGACTGCAAGCAAAGATAAAAGTCTGCTATCCCAACGCACATTGCATCCACTGCTATGCACACCTACTGAATTTATCAACGGAACATGCAGCTTCGCAGAATCAGTCGGCTAGGCTGTTCTTCGCTCACCTGTCAGCATTCCCTGCTTTCTTTTCAAGGTCGCCACAACGGATGTCTGCTTTGGAAGCAGTGGCAGCTCGAAGAATTCCAACAGGACCAGCGACTAGATGGAATTTCAGGTCGTGCACCGTAAATGTGGTGTACGAGCAAAGGGAAGGGAGTGTTTATTAATGCTGGAGAAAACCCTATCCTATAAAACTTGCTTTCAGGCAAACGAGCTTCGTCACAGCTTAGAAGACGAGGAATTCATATTTTGGCTACATTTCTTTCATAAGTTGATGCCACATGTGGACATTATGTACAATCAGTTGCAATCAAGAACAGCTGATGCCGTGAAGATAAAATCCGCTGTGTCACACTTCATTCAAGTGATCAACAACATCAGGGAATCGGTAGAAAACATTGCCAGTACCGGTACTTCTGAAGAAACGTGTGCTTCAGAAAACAAGCGCAGAAAGTTATCATGTCAGCGTACTGATGCCAAGGAAGTATGTGAGAGAATAACACGAGAAGCCCGTGATCGCTTCCAAACCTTGGATCACCTAGAAGCAGCAAAACTGTTAGATTCCACCAACATTGAACGATTTTCCAAAACGTTTCCGAATAAAGAACTAGGTGTAACTGTTCAGGCCTATAGCATGCTGGAAAAGAAAAGGCTCAGAGCAGAACTGTCGGTTCTGTACTGTAGGCCAGATTTTAGGAATATTGCGTTATTACTGCATTTCATAATATCCAGTAATCGGCAAGGTACGTTCTGCCAAACAAGCAAGCTTCTGAGGATATTAGTAACAACACCCATGACTACCTCAGAGCCTGAGTGGTGTTTCTCATCGCTGAAGAGGATCAAGACCTTTCTGCGGAACACCATGGCACAAGAAAGACTAAGTGCCCTCGCAATGCTCTCCGGTGAGAAGAAGATGGTATCCAGTATGGAGGGGTTCAATGCCAGGGTGATTGACAAGTTCTGCAGCAAGAAGGAGCGACGTATGGATTTTTTGTCACTGAGTGAGTGTTCCTATGTGTTCATATAAAAAACAATTTTGGAGGGAGGATGGGTTACAGCACACAACTAATTTTCTACACCAGCCGCCACTGGATGCAGTCTATTAATTTGATTTTATGTTCAATCTCCGTCAATCAATACATTAAATAAGTGCTACACCGCACTAGTTGTGGGACATGTTTCGAACCTTAAAAACGGTCCTTCATCAGCCACAAATGGAAGCCGTTAAACATTACATATAAAAAAAACACTGAACAAATTAAAAGAACATCATGCATATACACATAGTCACTCCTAAAACACAATACAGTCCAGAACAAATTAAATATAATACACATTAAAACTTTAAAATCTTATTATATAGTTCATGAAACCCTGTCATCTTTGTTTCATAATTTGTGAATTATTAAATCTTGTCCACTTTAAGAGCTCCTCGCTTGGCATGGCACACTATGAGACGTTGTTCTTACAGTCAAAGGGTGTCATTATTTGGACGAAACCAACACTCAAACATTCCCATTTGAGCGGCTTGCAAATAAGAGTTTAATTTCCAAAGATTTAATAATTCACAAATTATGAAACAAAGATGACAGGGTTTCATGAACTATATAATAAGATTTTAAAGTTTTAATGTGTATTATATTTAATTTGTTCTGGACTGTATTGTGTTTTAGGAGTGACTATGTGTATATGCATGATGTTCTTTTAATTTGTTCAGTGTTTTTTTTATATGTAATGTTTAACGGCTTCCATTTGTGGCTGATGAAGGACCGTTTTTAAGGTTCGAAACATGTCCCACAACTAGTGCGGTGTAGCACTTATTTAATGTATTGATTGACGGAGATTGAACATTAAATCAAATTAGTACTTTGTCAATACGGACCAAAATGACACCAAATATTCCCAAGTGCAGTCTATTATGAATCTGGTGTCTGTGTGCTCACACAAAAAATTAGAGGTAGCTTAACTGAGATGAGGGTAGCATGAATGATTTTTGGGACAAATAGATGGGATCCATGGCAGGAAGGTACTCGTAATGAAGAGACTGAGGTCTAAATTGGAAATTAACACATGCTAGATGAAGTTGTTCGTATGAGCCGCCTCAGACGGTGGGGGTCATGTGATGAAATGTAATAACAATAATGTTATTGGTCTTACGTCCCTTTTAACTACTGCGGCTTTTAGGGATGCCGGGGTGCCAGAATTTTGCTCCGAAGGGATCTTTAATGTGCCAGTAAATCTACTGACATGGCTCCCTCGCATTTGTGCACCCTCAAATGCCAACTGGCTGTGCCAGAATTCGATCCTACAACCTTGGTCACAGCAGGCGAGAACGTTACCGCTGTGACCTGCATTTGCAAGTGATGAGAATAGGGGGTGGGGGAGAGATTACCCAAGTTAATGAGCTTGGCTATATAGGATAAGAAAAACATAGGTCGACGTAGGAGGCGATAGAGTAAATGTTCAATGCTTTCAATATGAGAGGTGTAGGAGCAGAGGTGGACATAGTGTTAAGTGCTAATAGGGGATCATGGAAGTGACTCGTTCGTAAACCAAGGCTTGCAGACTTGACTGGTGGATGCTTAAAGGCAAAAATGAATGATTTTTACTGCAAGTAGAGCATAAATTCCAGGTGGCAAGATCTGGAACAATCCAGTTGGAACAGAAACAGCATATTTAAACCGAAATCTAGGACTAATAAAATTTATTCACTTGTCTTAATGTACAGAGATGACGTAAAATCCTTTCTTGGAATGGCATTAACCTATTTTACTTTAAGATTATCTTCCTCCAGAAATCTTATCATAGTTGCCATAGCAACTACTCCACAACAGAGATGAGGCATTTTCCACTTTTAATCACAAAATAAATTATCACTGCACAGCACATCAGCCTGCTCCACCAAACAAAAATCTAATGTGCCTGTCTGTAGGACCACATTGTTTGGCATGTGTTCTGATGATGTTGGAGAACTCTGTCCTTAATTTCAGATGTTACTAATTTATCCTTGTCAGAAATGCGTTGTAATCTCCTAATTCATCTTCCGTTCCTCCCCTTACCCAAAACTTGTTTATCCATATTCGAAGAATCGAACATGTGGATTCTCACATAATGAAATAATTACTAAACACATTTACAATAATATAACTAATAATAAGGGGGGATGTTCATGAAGTACACACACAATAAAAAGATGCACCAAAGCCACAAATTTGAAGATACGACAATGACATTTTGTACTGTGCTTCACATTAAAGTAGCTCATGTACTGTAATTTTCTGCGATCATATATGTAACTTTGGTTTTATTTTTCATGGAGTTTTAAATTTTATTTTCAAAAAATCATTTATGTATCATTTTTTCAAAAACTATTCAACATATTTTTACAAAATATTCTCTGTTTAATCTCGTAGCATATAGTAAACTTCTCACTTGAGATTTTTTGATTATATCAAATAGGTGAATTTTAATAATTTTTAAATTATATTTCTGCAAGAATAATATAAAATTAATGCAAAATTGCAAAGACTATACCCCATATCTCAGCTTAAACACAGAATATTAAAATTTGCTCATGTGACAACGTTCATTGTGCTTATATAAATTAAAGTACAAAATTTCATAATTCTAGCCTACTTAGATTCTGAGAAAAAGGTACATAAACATTTAAAAATATTATTTTCAGGAAAAGCAATTAAAAGTTGAACATAATGTTTTATCTTATGTTATGCACTCAGAAGGCCTCAGAACTGTACTCAGGGTCTTCTTTCCCTTCAAGGCTTCTCTTCTGGCTTCTAATTATCTGCCTTCTTTCCTTTATGAGGTCTTCTACTGACTTTTCAGCCGCAAAGAGGTGTTGTTAATCTATTTTTCTCAAGATGTCTTGAGTGAAACCTCCTATCTTGAAGGCCATTCTCTCTAATACCTTCATCCTCCCTAACTGCATCATAAGTTGCAATTCTGACAACTGTAGCAGATGAGAATGTGGTCTTAGGGCATAAGATTCCATATGAGTGAATTGAGAGACTCATTTGGATTCTGCTTTTTGCCATGAACCCACTTTTTGAGAAGGTCAGGATCGGCCAGAAACCTGTAAGTGGGCTTGACAACATCCAGGATACAATTTGGGAGCCTCTCCTTGTGAATATAGGGGGAGTTATCCCCCTGAGCCTCTAGATATTTGCACCAGCTAATTTGGCCCAGATGATGAATGGGATGTTCATCTGTTGAAATAACCTGGAAATATGTAGCCCATACAGCACTTTTCATGTCACTTACACTGGATATGTTCTGTCTGATAGATTTGCCATAATGCACTTGAAGAGTCCATCTTCTTGCATTCAGCAGCTTCTGCAAACGCTGCTTATCCATTTCTCTGTACACTCTTTATGTTGCCATGGCATTATTGAATGATGAAAAAATTAGATACTTTCGTAAATCGCTGCCAGTAGTACAAGGCAAAACAAGAATGGTTTCTTTATAAACCAAGCAGCTGGTTGATTGTTATGGCTTCTAAGATACGGCACAGAGTCGCAGGTGATCTGTAAAAACCATAAGAGTATATATCACGGCCTCCTAGATGTATCCCGCGCAATTTTGCTTGAATGTAATCCACGGAATCATCGTTGACCATGCTAGTATCTAAGAGTTACTTCAAAAAGAGGGCGTGGCAGGCAGGTCGCGCCACACATTTAATTCACCGGCCGTGAAAGCCAATATACCATCTTTTTGGAAGCCTTCATAGGGAGGTTAAGGCTGCTTGAGCTCTTAGTTCTCGCAGTCAAGGAGTGCAGTTGCACTCTATATAAAGGGAGGTATCGCGCAGTTCGATACTCCTGTGGGGGTCCGGGCGGGGACACCAAGAGCCCGCCGACGAGCCAGCTTGGTGTCCTAGGCGAAACCCCACATAGGACCCGGCACAAACCTAGAAGAATTGCTGAGTTTTAATTCACCGGCCGTGAAAGCCAATATACCATCTTTTTGGAAGCCTTCATAGGGAGGTTAAGGCTGCTTGAGCTCTTAGTTCTCGCAGTCAAGGAGTGCAGTTGCACTCTATATAAAGGGAGGTATCGCGCAGTTCGATACTCCTGTGGGGGTCCGGGCGGGGACACCAAGAGCCCGCCGATGAGCCAGCTTGGTGTCCTAGACGAAACCCCACATAGGACACGGCACAAACCTAGAAGAATTGCTGAGTTTTAATTCACCGGCCGTGAAAGCCAATATACCATCTTTTTGGAAGCCTTCATAGGGAGGTTAAGGCTGCTTGAGCTCTTAGTTCTCGCAGTCAAGGAGTGCAGTTGCACTCTATATAAAGGGAGGTATCGCGCAGTTCGATACTCCTGTGGGGGTCCGGGCGGGGACACCAAGAGCCCGCCGATGAGCCAGCTTGGTGTCCTAGGCGAAACCCCACATAGGACACGGCACAAACCTAGAAGAATTGCTGAGTTTTAATTCACCGGCCGTGAAAGCCAATATACCATCTTTTTGGAAGCCTTCATAGGGAGGTTAAGGCTGCTTGAGCTCTTAGTTCTCGCAGTCAAGGAGTGCAGTTGCACTCTATATAAAGGGAGGTATCGCGCAGTTCGATACTCCTGTGGGGGTCCGGGCGGGGACACCAAGAGCCCGCCGATGAGCCAGCTTGGTGTCCTAGGCGAAACCCCACATAGGACACGGCACAAACCTAGAAGAATTGCTGAGTTTTAACACATTTAATTGTTTTTCAGGCACTTCGGATGCGATTTTATCACTGAAACTTTGGGAACTTACTGTCAATGATTTCTGTTAATAAATAAGAAATACATTAAAAATTGACATTTTCAGTCCATTTCATGAACATCCCCCCCACCTGTTTGTTCCCAAGGAGTTCCTGATCTTGAAGATGGTAGTTCAACTCTGTCACTGCCGTTGGTTTGAGTCTGAAGGGCTTTGGCTCAGAGAGCCCACTCCTATTCTTAAGTACCTGGTACCCCAATTGTCAGAACCACTAGGTTGGCCACTTAGCAGTTGTCCATGATCCATGGACCAGGATGTGGCTAAAGGAATCATCACTATAAACCATACCCGATATCAGTTTTGTTCAAATCTATGACTTCAGAGTCGGTATCATCTTAAATTCTACAACTGAAGTTCTGTTCTCTTTCCTGTTACGAAATATTCCACTTTACACGCTTAAATCCCTGAAGTAAATATTACCCTATCCCATCACACACTGGTGTTCCATTAGTCAACCAATTGCTCATGATTGACAGTACCTTAGTCATAGATGTTCATTTTCAATAATATACTCTCCAAGTTTCAGTGCTATGTCTCTATGTAGGTAGACATTTTATACTAATGTATGAATATTAGAAAGGTCATCAGTGGAAGTACTTTCAGTTTGCAGCCATCTGAACCACAATATTTAAACATTTGGAATATGTGTAGTTTGGTCAGAAAATTTTTCAATCAGTTGTGAAGAAAATGTTTCTGTTTCAGGTGGAACTAAATGAAGAAGAGACAATTTTGATCATTCGTCGTCTCCATAAGGTCCTTCGACCTTTCTTACTGCGGCGTTTGAAGAAAGAAGTGGAATCTCAGCTGCCTGACAAAGTGGAATACATCATCAAATGTGATATGTCGGGTCTGCAGCGTGTGTTGTACAGGTAAGGTGACATTAACTTTATCCTACGTATGTGCTATTTTTGGAAGAGGGGTTTTACTTGAATTTTCTGCTTTCAGTCATATGCAGAGCAAAGGAGTGTTGCTGACTGATGGCTCTGAAAAGGGCAAACAGGGTAAAGGAGGAACAAAAGCCCTGATGAACACAATCATGCAGTTGCGTAAACTCTGCAATCATCCTTTTATGTTCCAACACATTGAAAAAGCGTATTGTGATCATATCGGAATCCACAGCAATGTGGTTATTGGGTGAGCTTACATAATTATTAATTCATTTTGCTTTCTAAGTTGAAAATATATACTAAGAAGTACCGGTATAGTAAAAGTTATTCTTTTCCCTTTTGTTGGAGGAGTTTGTATGGTATAATGATGTGCTGGTAACTGTTATCTCTGAAATGTATGTCTCATTTACTTTTTTATTTTTAATTCGTAAGAAAGTAAATCAATTAATTTATGAAACCAGTGGAAGTGGACTCTTTCTTGATTCATCTCTAAATAGATTGGAACTTGTATGTTTTATGTTTCTTACTGAGAAGCAAGCCAAGCACCTTGGGTGAACTTAGAATGCAGATTTAAATAGCTACTGTAGCCAGCCTAGCTAATTTTTCCTGAATTTGTTTTCCAGGAACACTAAGCACAGTCCCTAGCCATTTATTACATAAACATGTACAGGGTCTTTTTCTCTTTGTGTTGGCAGCAGTACCACTCAAAACACGGCATGGCCAGCGCATTGACATTGGGTCGGTGGACTGTAAGAGGCGTGCCTTTCCTCCCCACTTCATCGTGACAATTCATATTTATAGAAAGCTATTTCTAGTGAGCTATTAGTCTAAAACCTACCTGGCATTACAGGAGATGTTCAAAATGAGGTCCCTCAGCTGTCAAACATGCCTGGCATCTCTTAAAGAGGTTTGCAGACACTCTGCAAATCTCAGCTAGTGTGATATTTGAAATAACTTGTGCAATGCTCTTTTGTGTGAGGGCTGTTCGCATACATTTTTCCCTTCCACATGAAGCAATATGAAAATTGGGGTATCTCGCAAGGTAATTAACCACATGATCTTCGAAAACTTCCCATATTACCTCCACAAGTCCCACGTTTGAACGGCAAATGTAATGTTTTCGCTTTCCCCTCTACTCTGCCTAAGGTATATTAATTGAATGGGCGCCAAGGCCTCAACACCAAGTTGAAACCTAAATTTATATTTATCTACACCTAGCTTGGGCAGAACACAATTATAACTCTTCACACTCAGACCGTGGTATGATGAGATCATTAACCCAGATAACACTTGCATAGGGAGAAGGAATTTGGTTTATATCTAATGCTACCTGTTGAAATCAAAGATTGCATTTTATAAAAAGGAATTTAATAGTATAAAACAAGTTAGTGGCAATTTTAATAATAATAATAGAAAATGGAGCTTAAAGATTTTATTATTACCACCAGCAAATTACGTGAAATTGGAGTCGGAAGAATTACTGAATTTAAGATTATTACCAAGCTATGAAGTTACTGAAATTGCGATTATAAAAGAATGAAAAGAGAGAGATTATGTAGATATGCGTCATTAGCGCTCACCCTCGGAGATTGTTTCTCCCACGTACATGATGTTTCAAGAGAGATTGATGTTGTCTCTTGTCGGGCGTCATCTTCTTCGTCTCTTGTCGTAGTCGAATGAATATTGAAGTTAATTACTGTTAGTGGTGGATCAAAATCCGAAAGCCACTTACACGGTCTGCCTATTCACAACAGCTCGTATAATACCCATGACTAACTGGTCAGTGGAGTATATCAGTACAATGTAGTTCGCCATTGAACACAAGAACTAAGTCCGTAGACTAATGCGAAGAATATAATGTTCAAAGTAACGGTCCGTCCATAACGGAACCAAAGAATTAGTATGTCCACTTCGGACAAAGTTACAAAGTAAGAGTCCTCTCTTCACGGCGCGCGAACACTATATGCCTTCGGCCGTTCCCCCTTCCAGTGTACCACCTCCCAGCATCCCGCCTGGCCTGTGGTCCAGTCTCCTCTGATTGGCTGAGCCACCACGCGATACTCCCGTCATAAAGTTCATTGCACTCGGCATGACGATGTAGATTTTCCGTTTCGTATCAATTCGCCAACTGGCAGTTGTAAATGTTCCTCGATTGCATCATCGCTTCTAGACAAGATTATTCCTGTAACCGAAATTTCCGATGACTCATCTCTCTCTCCAAGCCCCAACTGAATAAAATCGGAAATCTCCGCAATCAAATAATTTACTGTGATAATCGCTATCGGAATAATCCGATTGATAGTGTTTTCTAATATATAGAAAACCTAACTGTATGGTTATAAGATTGAAAATAAAGCTCCAAAAGAAAATATGACATTAATAATAATAATAAATTAGCTTGGCTGAATAATTTGCCACGTTTAAATAATTATTAAATAGCTTCCATCCGACTTATGTCAGTGGCGTAAATACCCTTCGAAAAACAGGTTACACTTTTGAACATTCAGCAGTCTCGAACATTGTTGTCTGCCGTTTGCGTGTCTTTGCTGCTTCCACGTGGTGGTGGCGGCTAGAAATGTGCTTTTTTACGGCATTAGAAGTTTCCCATGGTATTCTTTTATTGCAAAAGCTACAGAGCATTACTTCCCCAGACCTCTTCATTCCATCCTGCGAGAACTGTTTTATTCGTTCATCTAAGCTCACTTTCGGTGGCATGGTGAACTATCCTGAAAAATTTGCGTGCGACCAAGACCTCGACAAATGGTCTAGAACTATCGACTTCTGGAAGTGTTCTTGCAACATTCTAAAAGGAACACACTCGAACATACAAGGAACAATCGATTAACGGGCCTTTCGATTTGCGTAGACCCAACTTGAATATTCCAATACATGTACACAAAGCACAGTGAATGAAGTCTACAAAATTTCTAATGTTTCTACATATATCAGAATAATAAAACATTATAGTAAGTTTCCAGAACCCTCCATATGTATCAGAATGATGGTGGATTATACCCAATATACGAATCTTACCGAAATTTCTACAGTTTTCGACTACACAGATTTTGAGTTAGACGTATTCACATTACGTATTTGAGGTTATACAAATTTACAATACAGGGTATAGTCGTACTTAGAATTTAATAAAGGATAATTAAAATGTATCAACATAATAATTGAATGTTTTACAAGAGGTAAATTAGGTGTAGGATGCCGTACATACGACTGATGTTACGCATCCACGCCTTGAAAAGGTTGTAATACAAGTTGGATAACTGTTTAATGCATTATTTCTCTAGTTGCATAAAATTTCGCGAGTAAACCTAAAAATTCGTATATGGAGCCGAAATGTCAAAATTTTGCGAATAGATAATGTTCCAAATTACATTTAAATTCGTAACACATGTCCTATATGCCTTTCTCCCATCATATTTAACACTTTTGAAAATTTCGCAAATTTTGCGAGTCGCGAAATTCGAGTGTCCCTAGTTATTAGTATTACAGTTTGTTAGCACAACCATGAATATGAATGGGAGTCACAACCAAAAATGAGAACAAGTAGGTACCATTGCAATTTCTTCATAGCGTCACACGCCTCACTATTTCATCAATCTAGGTGGAATTTTCCGATACAATAGAGGTTTCTTCTTTATGTTCATTAGCAAGTGGTTCAAATTGATACTGTTTAAATTTAGAAGTAATTGACACTGAAAGTGTTTGCAAACAATTGCTTGGACACACTAGAGTTGCAATGTTTATATTAGGCATGCTCTGCTCCACTCCTTGTTCTGAAGTCATCCCCTGGATTGTAGCAATGCATTTATCTTGGAGCAGCTGGTTTGATTGCTGTGGAGAAAACTCGTATGATACTACATTAATGTTCCTCTCATTTTCCAATATCCTGTTAAAATTCTGTTTCTAGCCCGAACTGTTCTTTCAACTTTGTCTCATAATTAAAGGCCAGCTTATTGTGTACATACGTGCAATTACCGGTATCCAAAAAGTGTCAATTTTGGACTTTAAACCACATCTGCTCTACACTCCTCAGTTCATGTGTAATAGAAAGAACAAAAAGAAATAAGAATCTGGCACCCTCTCCTCCTTACCTTTTGTTCCTGCCCAGGCAAATAGAGAGCCATCTATGTTTTGTTCAAAGACATATTAATGTTTGACTATGTAATACAACAAAGACAAATATTAAGTATTTATTCCACATTGCGAGAATCAGTGTGTTTGTAATTAAGTAGCACAATGCCCATAGATTATTAAATTTCACAGTTCTCTTTTGGAGCCTTAAAAGAAAATTCTGTTATATTTTCCATTAACAATGTTCTGATTACATTTGTTGAATGTATGGCTGTCATTAGTCCACATTATATGTAATTTTTCAACTTCTAATTATACCCTGATGATTTATTTGAGATAAATGAGCATAAAAATTGCAGTTTTTAGGGTTTCAGAGGGAGATGACCTTGCTGTTCTGCCCTTTATAACAACTAACTAACTCATTGCAATTTAAATCACTGTGATATTAATGATTTCTCATTTATAATAGTTATGAATTATATTGGTATTTTTCTTGTACATATATATTTGGTTGAAGTTTGTATATTTGTCTACAGGCCAGATTTATATCGAGCATCTGGGAAGTTTGAATTGTTGGACCGCATCCTGCCAAAGCTCAGGACATCTAATCACCGTGTTCTCCTTTTTTGCCAAATGACTCAACTCATGACGATCATGGAAGATTACTTGGGATGGCGTGGATTCCTCTATCTCAGACTGGATGGAACCACGAAGGCTGAAGATCGTGGGGAACTCCTTCGAAAGTTCAACAGCCCTGATTCTGAGTTTTTTGTGTTCTTGTTAAGCACACGTGCTGGTGGCTTGGGGCTTAATCTCCAGTCTGCTGATACAGTCATCATTTTTGATTCTGATTGGAATCCCCATCAGGCATGTCTGTGATATATATAATTAATTTTGCTCCTTGAGTATGTTGTTTCTTTTTATCCTATCTGCAGGAACATTATAAATTGTCTTTATTTATAGGATCTTCAAGCTCAAGATCGTGCCCATCGAATTGGTCAGCAGAATGAGGTTCGCGTTCTGAGGCTCATGACAGTCAATTCGGTCGAGGAACGTATTTTGGCAGCAGCACGATATAAGTTGAACATGGATGAGAAAGTCATCCAAGCTGGCATGTTTGATCAGAAATCAACCGGTTCAGAACGCCAGCAGTTTCTGAAAACAATTCTTCATCAGGATGAAGCAGATGATGAGGTGAAGTAACAAAACTAGCAAATTCATCAACATGTGACATATAGGATATGTTTTATATGTCTGTAAACCGTATATGGTAGGTTAATTATTATAAAAGTAATTGAGAATAGAAATGTATTACTTCTGCATTGTGTCAGTCATAGGTGCAAGTTGAAGTTATCTTAACATGGTCAGGAATAGAAAGGAAGAACAACTCACCAAATCATGCATGCCATGGAGAGGAACATGTTGGTAAGTGCTCATTAGTCTGAGGAGAGGCTAAAAAAAGAGTTTTTTTTTTTCGTGTGGTCTCCTCAGAGACCTAGTGCAGGTCTTTCTATTCGACGCCCGTGGGCGACCTGCGCGTCGGGATGAGAGATGGAATTGATTAAGGTGAATGAAATTGGAGAAGGATGTGGAAGGAAGCGGCCGTGGCCTGTCAGAAGGTACCGTCCCAGCATTTGCCTGGTGTTGAAAATGGGAAACCATGGAAAACCATTTCAATGACGGCCGACGGTGGGGCTCGAACCCACGCGTCTACCGAGTCAGCAGAGAGCTTGGCCCCATGACCTAACACTGCGCTTTAGCCAGCGTAACCACTAATGTCGGTAAAAAAAAAAAAAGAGTAATACCGTATTTGCTCGCATATATCTCGCCCCCGCGTATATCTCGCACCCCATTTTTTTACTTGAAATTTCAGGGGGTAAAAAAGTACTTGCATTAATTTTTGACGCCGTCATATAAATGACCGTAATAACCTTGAGGTATAAACCCGTTTGATTTAGCGCGCCACAACAGACGTCATTGTCCAGGAACTTACCCGAAGCGATACTAACAGGACGAGCGAGCAACGACTAGTTGATCCGAACTTGTCCGATGCGAGCCGGTTAGGGATCGAGACGCTGCGCTGCCATGTACACGCTTGAATTAGCGATTAGCGCGCCACAACAGTCATCCGTAGGTTCATGAAAAGAAAGGGCTTGTGTCTGCGAAAGCGAACATCTCTCTGTCAGAGAATGCCGAGTGATTTCAATGACAAAATTATCGAGTTTCATCGTCATGTGATAGCAATGCGGAAGAGGAACAATTACCTGCTATCTCAAATCGGCAACGCAGATCAGACTCCGATAAACTTCGACATGCCGTCCAACACTACCATAAACAAGAAGGGAGAATCTAGCGTCCTTGTGCGTACAACTGGGTGTGAGAAACAACGCTGCACAGTCATGCTAGCAGTAACCGTGGACGGAAGAAAATTGCCACCAAATGTTATTTTTAAAAGAAAAACAATGCCTAAAGCGAAGTTTCCCAAAGGCATTCATGTTCGCGTGCAAGAGAAAGGATGGATGGATACAGCTCTTATCCAGGACTGGGTCTGTACAGTGTGGGGAGCATGGCCAGGGGCATTGCTTCGACGCCCGGCAATGCTAGTGTGGGACAGTTTCCGCGGACACCTGGTGGAAGACACGAAGAAACGTCTTCAAGAAATGAAAACGGATCTTGTTGTAATTCCTGGTGGACTCACACATTGTCTTTAGCCCTTAGATGTTTCCGTCAATAAACCCTTCACGGACAACATGCGTAAATTGTACGCCGAATGGATGGCGGGAGGGGACCACGACCTGACGCCAGCAGGCAAAATAAAGAGGCCGTCAGTTGAACTCGTGTGTGATTGGGTTATACGGGCGTGGGTTATGGTGTCGCCGGACATTATTGTGAAGAGCTTCTTGAAGACAGGCATCGCAAATGCATTGGACGGAAGTCAGGATGAAGCCGTGTGGGATGATGACCAGAATGACGCACGCGAGAGTACCTCGGAGATCGGTAGCAGTGACGGCATTGATAATGAATAGGGTGAGTACCGTATACCAGTTGCCTTGTTTCAATAATGAAAATTTTGTGTTTTTTCGGGAATACGGAAATTACCCGCGTATATCTCGCACCGACAAATTTCACTCGTATTTTCGGCTCGCATATATCTCGCACCCCATTTTTTTAGATGAAATTTCAGGGGAAAAGGTGCGAGATATACGCGAGCAAATATGGTAGTATGCCAGGGTGTGCACTCCTCCAAGTGTGATTAATAAGTGAGAGAGAAGTAGAGTCAGCGGTTTTCGAAGTACAAGTTATTTCATATTAAGTCTATTCTTACTTCTGCAGTTTAATGATAATGCCTATTCTTTGCCATTATGTAGGAGTTAAGTGTATCCTACTTTAGGCTTTTTCAGTCAGTGAAGAGAATGTACATAATGGTGAAGTCAGATAGGTGGTGATGTTCAGGGGGGATGTCTGGTTCCTTGTTTTTAGGAAATAGCTTGTATATCAGGCAGGAAATACTGTATGGTGGAATTACTCACAGGGCTGAGAGGTTGAATTTGGCAACTGAAACCTGTTGATGTTGGTGTTGGTAGAAAGTAGAGAATTGATCAACTTTCAAAGAGTTTGACCACTGGAAGTGAATAATTGAATCTACTGCAGCATTATTCATACATGCTAGGTCAGGACTGTTCCTTTCCTTCCTGTGCTATACAGAGTGCATCGATGAAAATGATAAAATACACAAGGAGGTGAGGACCGTGTACTTTCTCTTTCTTTTAACATACAGTATATCAAGTGATATTTCATTCCTGGGCCTCTAAAGTCCACTGTGACACTTTTGTTCTCTGCCATTCTTTTACTAAGGTTGTCCATGCCCCAGCCATATGCAATTATATAGCTCAGCATAAACCTTGTGTAAGTTTTTCCCATGTTCGTATATAGAAGAAAGTAGCCTACCCTTTTACGAATTGTTGAGTTGGACTGTGTGTCCAAGTAGACCTGTGTAGTGTGACTGTCTACGGAATCGAATGGTAGAGAGCAACAGTCTCAGTTTTTGCAGGTGCAGCGACAATATGCTGTTAGGTAATGTACTTACTGGCAAGGATATCAACCAGAACAGGTATCCTTGGGTACCAGTATCCACCACAGCTATCAGATAAATTCAGTAAGTGCACAAGTAGCCTACACATGGCTGATGACCAAGATATCTCAAGCCCTTAAATGAAGTAATACCAGTGTAATATATAGATTTGTTTGTTAATAATTATTGTGCTCGTTTTATCCGTTTGCGGGCTGTGATAATTTATGTCTGTAGGTGGCAGAAGATTCAGAAAGCCGTGAAGCCTTTTTTTTTTTTAGTGTTGCCTGTTAACAATCAAAAGATGTATTTTAAGTCAGTCAACACATATTTAGGCCCAATTAAATTAAGCTGGTAACAAGAAAAAACTCTAATGTAAACAAAATTACTTGTGATTAATTATTATGTGCTGATTACACGTGGAGTAATTACAAGTATGACATGTTTCGGTCATCAAGAGAAAATCTTCAGATTTATTATTAAGGCTTAATATATGACACTGTCGAAGATTAGTGATGCAGTTGAATTTATGTTTGTTTATACTGTATATTTCATAACTTGTTAATTAAATTTAATCCGTTGTGAATTACGTTTCGATTTTTTGAAGTACAGAATGTGTTAATTTCCATATATGCACAGTCATTTTTAACTGTTGGAATACAATTTCAGTACGTATTTAAAGAGCTTGCTGCTGCGAGGCATGTCTGTTCAATTTGTAATCACCTCACAGGTAGAGTTTTATGTTTCCCACCTAATCTAATTGGGCACAAATACATGTTGACCGGCTAACTAGGGAGTCAGCACGTGAAAGTGGAAGGCAACCATCCACAAGCTGCCTTATCGAAGTGACCAGGCAACTGCCAGCCTTCCATTTCAACATGCTGACTCCTTGTTTCACGTCTTTTCAATCGCTTTAAATAGGGGCTTCATGATAATTTGAGTCAATTTTTTTCCACCATCGTATAGAGTGACCTTCCGAGAGTACCCTCTGCCAATTACAATCCGATCAGGGGGTAAATGCTACCAGAGTTCCCTTGTGAGAATATACATTTTGATTGAAAAAATTTAGAATAAAAATTCATTCAAACTGTTCGTAAAGTTATTGAAGACATGCAAGTATTCACGAATATAACTACATAATGTGTCATAGAGTTGAAATTCAACAATGAAGAAATTGTAATGGAATTACTGTTTCCTGAAAGATAGAGAAAATTTATTTCTCCGAATGAGTGTGATAACAATGAAGCAATATGTTATATAAGTTTGTCAATGAAAAAACAACACAAGGGACATTCCATAATATCATCTTTCTTTGATAACTTTTAGTATACAGTAGCCTACTTTTGTAAAATGTAGGCACAATAGTTACCTGCAATGGAGTTTTGGTTTCTCTTTAAGTGTCTTGGTTATGCAAACGTGGAAAAATAAGTTATAAAGTGAATGCAGCATTTCAGTGGACTACATAAATACTTGGTAATTTTTAAAAATACGGTATTCAGAATGAGCTCCAAAATTATAGATCAACAGTAATATTGACCCTTCATCAATATTTTGAATGGGAATACCGTATTTACTCGGCTATAGTAGCCCCTCGCCTATAGTACCCCCCCTTAATTTTCGTGAGCCAAAATACAAAATTCTTAGAAATCGCTTGTCAAAACAAAGAACGTGTTATAGGTAGCGATTTTGTATTCAGCCTGCATGTTCTACTGGATATGCCCATCCACCACTTTATTGAGAGTCAAAATACAACATTCTTGGATATTGACGAATTCTTTACTATCGTTATTCTGATTGCAGCAGCACTGTCTGTCTCGGGCTTCTGAGACAATTCTGTCAAACAAACACGGTGCGGCTATAACAGGGAAAGTGTGATATCTTTTCAGAGGTGGTTGGCAATAATCATGGAATATACTTGTCTTTGTATACCAGATGTTGGATCATTGTTGGCTGCTTGGGCCATACCATTGAATGGTACGCGAGCTCTGTTGTTAACCAGGCGTGGCCTTGTTTGAAGAAAGAAGTCTCTGTCTTTCCTTCTGTGCGTACGGGCTATGACACACGCTATGCGACAGGTGGCCGGCATATGCACGCCAATCTTACACTGTGGTGTATTTCAAAACAAAGAACATGTTGTAGGTAGAGATAGGAATTTTTCGATGATTTCAGAGTGAAGAAAGCGGTATTTTAAAGTGGCAAATTCGGTGGTTTCAATTGCACTTTTCGGTACTTTCAAAATGATAAATTCCAGGCGGGATTTTTTTAATATCATGGATGACATGCATAACATAACACATCTCAGTCATCCTTCAAAGTATACTTCAGTGAAGAGATCCAAATTCTCTTGTGACAAACGGTGACACATATCACTTAACGTGCTAGTGTAAGCTGAAAAACAAAAGTTCACAGTTAGCGTTTGAACAGGCTATCCAAATGGTTTTCAACACAGATTCTGAGAACTTTGGAAATACAAAAGTCATTCCTTGCATAACTCCAACAATGTCTGTCTTGGTCCTGTAATGCACCTGCTTCTTGATTTAAGTTTGCAGTTCATTGTATCCTCTTATCACCTCACTTCCTTCCAGTGTTCCACAGAATGGCAACTTCCTAATTTTCTTTGTAAGGTCCTCATTGATGTTCATTGGCACTATTTCTGCTGTATCAAACGCACACATTTGTAAATCTTGTTCCCAGGGTCAACGGATCTCAAGCTGAGAGCATGGGACCCTGTGTTTACTAAAACTGAATATATTTTCCCTCCTTTTAACACATTTCCACAACCCTCCAACAGCTCCTTAATATTGGTACCGTAATTTCAAGAAACAGCAAGTTTAAGGGCGTGCTGAATTCTCCATAATGTCCATCTAGAAGGTGAACAGTTGGATAAGACTGGCCTTCTAATAAAGGGATGAGTTCAGTGATGTCTGTGCCAAATTCTTTGAATCTCAAGTATTTCGTCATGGTAAACATTGTTCAGAAAATCAACACCAGAGTTATCAGTCCCTGCTACTTCATTCACAAATTGCACAATATCTTTCAAGTAATCTGACAGGTACGGTACACTACAGAATGAAACCAAGAAGACCACCCTGTTAAGACTGGTTCAGGAAACAGTGGCACATTTTGATATTGATACTTGCCATCTAGATATTCATGTCTGAAAGGCGCACTATATGACGCCACGCGTCGAGTAGTTACTAGGATGAAGGGGCAGATGACCTCGCTGTTCTGGTCCTTAAAACCTCAATAACCAAGTAACTTACCAGAATGACCGCCCAGATTGATAAAGATCGCTGAATGGCAAAAGCGAGGCCCGCTATCTACCGTTAAGTTTCCGATATTTCCATGTTTGTTTGATGCTCTCCATGCAGTCAAGTCATGGGAGAAAATTACCGCTACTACACTCGCACAAAAACAAGCGATTGTTGGCTTCTGTGACAATATTTCAAACGGGCAAGGTGGTCTCACTACGATGACATAATGGCAAAACCTGGATGAATATCAAGATGCAGAAGAAAGTGACATGCCTCTCACCCGGAGGCCCCGGGTTCGATTCCCGGCTCCGTCAGGGATTTTAGAAACTGATGTGATGGCTGGAATGGGGTGCACTCAGCCTTGTGAGGACAATTGAGTAGCTGTCTGACAGTGAGCCAGCGCCCCGGTCACAAAAACCAAAATTAACGGCCGATGGGACCCGACGCGCTGACCACGCGTCACCCCAATATCTGCAGGCCAAATGGCTGGGCAGCGGTCGCTTGGTAGGCCTAGGCCCTCATGGGCTGTAGTGCCAGGGGTTATTTATTTTATTTATTTTTTAGAAGAAAGTGACATTCAGTAGTTAGACTTCGATAAAGACAATCATGGTTTCAGACATGAAAGCGATGAAGATATTGTATGGAATTTGACTGTCGGTGAGGTAAACTGAGATCCAGTAGATATCGGGTGAAGGAGTGATGCAACGGAAATCCCAAAAGTTCCCACAGTAAAGCTAGTGTGTCTATAATCACACTTATCTCTTATATAGAAAATCGAGATGAATTTTCGTTTTCATATATTGTTTTCTTCAGAATTGTACCGTCTGAAATTAGAGAAAGTAAACCATCTAAGAAACAAAAAGTGATGAGTCATTTTTCTTAGTTTTTATATTGGTATAATCCACATAGTGTTTCTTACAATACTATGTTATAAAGTAGCCTATTATATAGGCTATATTTTTTTTTGCGTGTTCATAAAATACATTTCAATTTTTTAACCAATAGTTTTCTTTTTGCTAGGCTTTAAAACATAACAGCAGATAATTCACGGTTTTCAATAATTCGCGGAAATTCGTGCATTAATTGCCGCGAATTATCGGAAAAATAAACCAAAAAGGCTAAAATTCACGTTTACGTGCAAAATTCGCGAGTTCAAAAACTTTTTTTTTTTTTTTTCACCATTTTTAGGGTTATTAAAACATATTGCCACCTGTGTATTACTTCATTTAATAATTCGCGAAATTCGCAATCGCGATTTTTTCCTATCCCTAGTTATAGGTAGCGATATTATATTCAGCCTGCATGTTCTACTGGCCATGCCCATCCACCACTTTATGGTAGTATCTTCGGTCTTTGCAGAACTCGCTGCGCTGATGTGGTGTATCATTGCTGATAAACTTGGTTTATATTGATTAAATGCATCTTACTATGTAGCATCAAAATGAAATATTTTTGCGAAGTTCGCGTCTATAGTACCCTCCCCCAATTTCGGAACTAAAAGTTTATGAAAAAAGTGGGTCCTATAGCTGAGTAAATACGGTAATAGTTATGGATCTACGATCACTAATACCCATGTCCACTTAATCATCCACTCCCCCTTCAACCTGTGTCGCTTATGTGGTTGTTGCTTTAAGGTCACCTGATAGAAGATTTTTATCTTCCAAGATGCTATTACTAAAACACAACACTTCTTTGTGTGTATTATCCAATACTGACCCAATATCAAGATTTCTAGCCCAGTTCCATGTTTCAATTTCACCAGAAAGCAGTGAAAATAAACAATACATAGTTACACGGAAAACATGAGTTATGCACTAAGTGTATCTTACTCCTCTCATTGACAGAAAGGAACACTTAACATAGTAAAGAGTTTCCCCATAACAGTAAGGTTAAAAGAAGCAACTTTCGTCATCTAGGGGCATTTATAGGGTACCGGTATTCTCAGCGAGTTCAGCTACAAAAATGAAGGAGGAGCAACTGATGAATACTTAAGTTATTGTGTCTTTTATAATTTGCACAATTTGTGCACATTTGTAATTAATAATAATAAAATTTACACTCATCTCTGTATGATGATGATGATGATTGTTATTTCAAGGGAGCTCATGTGTCCCAAAATAATTATGGAAAGATATAAACATTCTTGTTTCTTTTTTATTTTGTTGATTATATTTCATCATGTTGTGTTTGCCGTTCAGCATTGCAAAATGATTTATTTGTTTCAGTTTATAGTTTTTTGTGTTTCTGTCCAGTGTTTGATTGTATGTCCACCTTGTTGTATTTTCCTATAAATATTATTTGTATTTGAGTAATTGCGGTATTATTTTAATGGAACTGATTTGTGGATTATTTTCTATCCTTCCAGGAGGAAAACGAAGTTCCTGATGACGAAACTGTGAATCAAATGATAGCTAGAAGTGAGGCTGAATTTGAAATCTTTCAAAAGATGGATACGGACCGCCGTGAAGGAGAGAAAATTCCACGCCTTATGGGAGAAGATGAACTTCCCAATTGGGTGAAAGATAACGAAGAGGTTAGTGGCTTGATGATGCGTTTCTTAATTGGTTTCTCTAAACTATCTGTATAGTGTTTTAAATCTACAAGTTGTACAATTAATCGACGGGAAAAGGATAGAAACACAAATGAGGACAACACAATGACGGGCAGGTGCAGGCAGAGGGAGAAATAAAAAGGATAAACACTTAAAAAAGACAGGGATGACCTCCACAGCTGGACACACCACCGTCTTCTAAATTGCATATTCAAGCCATAGTCCCTGACAGGTACGCTTTGACCTCCCAGTTTCATCAGGAGGGTGGTTAGCAAACAGTTTTTCTGTAATTCAAAACAGTACGAAACAGTGGGGGTTATTATTCAATGTTATCTTCTTCATTCAAGGTGTATGAAAGAGCGGGCAAATTAGTTCTAGTTCCGATCGGTATCAAAAGGGGCCGTATGGCCAGTATCGTCCCACACCAAGAGCACTCAAAGGCCAGGTGTCTCTGCTGAGTGAGATTCTCAAGTGTCTATATTACTGGAACTCTGTTAAGTCTCGATAATACCGGAACTCCTTTCTTCTCGGCATTGTGGACAGAGTGAATTTAAAGGAAAAGTCAGTCTCATTCAAGCTGCTGCATGTGTCAAGTGAAAGCCCTCTGTAATCCTGGGATGTAAACTATTTCTCATTGTTACATTCGACAAATAATATAAAACAGTATCAATTGATCCACTTATGGGGAATACCATATCGTATTGAGTCCATTATATTGTTAACATTACATTTCTCACTAAAGATGTGGTAAGAGAGAAAGAGCTATTAGAAAAGAAAGGTACTGATCGAATGAGTGTCTGCTGGATGAATTTTCGGGTAGGAGTATCTTTATACAGGGTTATTATCTTTGTGCGCCCCGATAAACACGGCAAGCTAAGCCAGCTTTGACTGGTGCACATCGCGGGCGCGCGTACACGGTTCAGTCGGTGGTTGGCGCGCACTTTTACACTTTTACTAAACATGTTCAATAATGTGTACTTACAGTGCTTATAGCTGATGCTGAAAATGTCCTCCCTCTCTTGTAACACACACCTGACATCTTCTGATGAAAGAATGGACAACATTCTGAAGTTCCACAGCAGTGATGGCTTCGATTTCATCTCTTACGTACTGTTTAAGTTTAGTTCACAGTAATCACAATACTCACTAAACGTGCATCACCAACGTCTAAGCTTTGCAGATACACGTCCATATGAATGACAAAACACGTGTGAACTAACGATAGCGGAGCGGGGTATTGCGAGGTCCACTCGCTCCGCACCTGACCAGCCAAATAAGAGGACCGCACAAACTATTGCGTCATTTGGCTAGCCAGGTGCGGAACTCGCAATACCCCACTCCACTGACTCATATCGTTCAGTGAGTTATCTGAAACAAGACGAAAATTTCGAATCATGTTTCCAGGAAGACCTATACCTAATGCCACTACAATCAGGAGGCTCGCTTGACGATTCATGGAAACTGGCTCCATAAATAATAAAAAAGTTAACACACAACAAATATTAGATGAGATCGTTGTCCATTCTTTCATCAGAAGATGCCGGGTGTGTGTTACAAGAGAGGGAGGACATTTTCAGCATCGACCATGAGCACTGTAATTACACATTATTGAACATGTTTGGTAAAAGTGTAAAAGTGCGCGCCACCACCCGTAGAACCGTGTACACGTGCCTGCGATCTACGCCAGTCAAAGCCGGCTTAGCTTGCCGTGTTTATCGGGGTACGTATAAACAAAATAAAGTGTGGAATTGATTTTCAAATCTTAATAATAATAATAACACGTTGGTTGTTGTTGTTGTTGTTGTTGTTGTAGTAGTAGTAGTAGTAGTAGTAGTAAAATATGGATTTAAAATATGCTTTGTAGTATGAAGCTTATATAGAAATATTTTAAAATGATGAACGACCTATTTGCCACTCACAGTTCAGAGTATTTCCATGTATTCATTTACTTCCTTTTGTATTCCTTTCATAATCTCTTCTGTAGTGAGCAGACGAGTAGTTGGTATCAGTGGCGGCACTAGTGAGAGACGGAGGGTGGTATCACCAGCTCGTGATAGCTCAGTTGGATAGGTGATTGGATCAGAAATCTGAAGATCCTATGTTTGAGTCCTGGTCTTGTCAGATATTTTAACTCTCTGTTTAACATCTTGATGACATGTATTTCATGTAGACAACATGACCTATTAATTGAAAAAAAAACCACCTCATTTTGGTATTCAAACAGTCATAAAAAAGACAAATGTCTTGTGCAAAGTAGTTGATATTAAAATAAGGAATCAGAAAATGAGCTGGCTGCGTAAATTCTTGTAAGAGTATGTTGATAACAGTTATTCCAACTACGCCTTGTAGACATAAATAATTCTTACTTGGGAATATTAATATTAATATCCATTGCGGTCCGTATATATAATAATATAATAATAACGCTTGGTTTGTCCTATACTACCTCAGTCCCATAAGTGTGTATTGGTAAGATTTTGGCATCACAGAGTGCCATTTGTCATGTCATATATAGGGGAAGGATGGGCTTGATAATATAGTTTCATTTCAAATTAATACAGTGGAACTTCGTTTGTACGTTTTTGAAGGGACTGAAATAATTGGACGTCAAAAGCGGGAAAACGTACTACCGAAAACGCTATACTCTATTTACAATGTGTAAAAATAATTTTAAAAATGCATGTCATAGATGTGCACGTAAAATTGCCGACCTTAAGAATTAGTTAATGCGCTACTACAGTCACAACATAAACATAGGTTTGCCAGTAACTTACAGGGGGAATAGATTACAACGTAAAATATGAATTACAGTACAGTATATGAACTTTAATCTTAATAATACATCTTACTTCACAGTCGAACACGAATATTTACACTGGTTTGAAATACACTGGTCAAAACAATTAGGAGATCATTCCAGATATCTAGGTTCTGACGTATTGTCATCGGCAGAATGGCCTAAAATGGTTCGACGTCTTTCTGTTGGTTCTACGGAGTGGACACAACCACAATACGGCAACTGAGATAGTGGTAATAACAGAAAGTTGCTACAGAGGGGGTTCGTGGGGACGTGTGTTTACTCTACCAAACGATCGATACAAGCAGTTGGGTTCAGATGGTGAAGTGAGGAGGTAGTGCAATGCAACAACAACGTGACTTACCCGAAGGAATTGCATGGAGAGCCATAGGAAGGTTGGAAGCAGGACAGACACAGAGGGAGGTGGCTGCAGCTATTGGAGTGTCCCAAAGTGTAATTTCCAGCACCTGGACGCGATTTCAGACAACAGGAACCGTTAATAGAAGGCCAGGCCAAGGTCGTCCACGGGTAACATCAGCAAGAGTTGACCGTTATCTCCGGTTAACAGCCCGCCGAGACAGGAGGCTGAATGCAACTCAGCTGCAACGCACCCTTCAGGCGGCAACATGACGCGCAATATCAACACAAACAGTCCGAAATCGCCTTCGGGAAAGTGGCCTCAACTCGCGTAGGCCTATGGTGTGTGTCCCATTAAAACCACACCACCATTTAGCCTGCAGAAACTGGGCGGAGGAACATCAGGATTGGTGTCGTAACGAATGGCAACGGATTCGGATCACAGATGAGTCAAGATTTTGTGTTCAGCCGGACAATCGTCATTCCCTCGTCTGGAGAGAACGTGGAACTCGGAACAATCCCACGTATGTGCAGGAAACAGCACCATGTAATGGTGGTGGACGAATGGTGTGGGCAAGAGTCAGTATTGGCGGACGTACGGTTCTCTATGTCGTTCAGAATGGCGCTTTGACTGCTCAGAGGTATCGAGACGAGATCCTTCAACCGTTTGTTGTGCCCTACGCTGGTGCCAGAGGTGATGGGTTCATTTTGGTGGATGATAACGCACGTCCCCACAGAGCTGCACTGGTGGACAACATGCTTGACGACGAGGGCATTGAACGAATGGAGTGGCCAGCTTGTTCGTCGGACTTAAACCCGATTGAGCATGTCTGGGATACACTTGGCAGATGCATTGCAGCCAGACCAGCACCTCCCACAACGGTTGACAAGCTGGATATTGCATTCATGGAAGAATGGCCAAATATCCCTCAAAAGCTGATTGATAACCTCATACTGCCCATGCCACGCAGGTGTGCAACTGTCCTGGCCGTCAGAGGTGATCACACACAATATTAGAGGGCAACGAGAATGACTTTTTCAGTATTATGGTAGCCCCATAGTGCCTCGCTCTAAGTAAACGCTATGTAAACCTCCAGTAAAGAGTTGAGACAGCACAATGTCGTATTGTAGCACACACAAATTACAATTGTAACCAAACTCTGAATATAAGACGATACCATATATATCTTGTGTATGATATCTCACCTGATCCCCTAATTGTTTTGACCAGTGTACATTTGTATGATCGATTGCTTTCTTGGTTATAATTTTAAAATTGTACTGTCCATCTTGTTTAATAAAGTCATTAGGCCTACTTCGTCATCAGCTTTGAAACTACACACGTATCGCTTCACTAGATCCATTGCCTCCATCACTTTTGACACCGTGGGAACTGGCTCCGAATCTGGCTCATCATCAGTTTCATCCAGCACTGATGCTTTTTCCATCTTCTGTTCTTCAAGAATTTCATCTATTGTCATAGTTTCACACACTGGAACATCGCCATCAACGTTGACGTACGTTTCGAAAGTGACCTCTCCTGTTACTCTGTGCCTTTCTTCACTCTCAGAAAAATCATCTAGCATGACGTCATCAGCGCGAACAGGACAAAAGCCGGCTGCATTGAAGCAATTCCGAAGCTCGTGCTTGCACGAACCACTTTAGAACAGCTTCTTCTAATTCTGGAAACTGACCCTGGCGATTACGTTTTCTTTGAGCATTTTTACCTTCTTGAAAAGCAGTCGTAATCAGTTTATATTTGCTAACAATTGTATTTAAAGTTGACGGAGGAATGTTTAACTTCCGCGCTAAGTCCACACACTTCATATTTCGATTCCAATCCACTTCTTGAAGGATTTGTAGTTTTTCACTGTTTGTTATTTGCCTCACTTTCTTCTTCTCCATTGCAAACACGTAAATAAGGCCCAAATAAAAATAGCCAAGAACACTATATCACTATACGGCAAACTATCGTCACTGAATGAATAGATGCCACTACAGGAAGCACACTCGCTGCTAAACTGAGCTGAGTTCTCGACCGCTACCGCGCCAAGCTTACGAAATCACTTAACCTTGGCTGAAGTCCAACTGGACTGACAAATACGCAAGGGCTGGCCAAAATATTGAACAGAGAAACGTCAAAATTTGATTGTAGAAAGCGGGAGTGCGAAAACGTGCTAATGCAATATTTTACACACAATTTAGTGCTTTGGGACCAGGACTTAAATAATTCAACGTAATTAGTGGGAAAATGTGTTACTGAGGAACGTACTAACGGGATTCCACTGCACTTACTTGACACGCTAACCATTGTTTATAGGTATGCTGATTTTCGGGTATAGCGCTCCCTTAAAATATCCGAATTGCCTGAATATACCAAATATATTATTGTTGTAGTGTTGGTATTCAGATATTATCAGTAGCAATAGATTGCTGCCCGTCAAATTATGTAGTTCGTTGGGTACGCAAGATTTTGTTCACTCATTTCTACCAATAGAACTGGATGTAATTTAATATTATATACAATTAGATAATATTTCAGGTAAATATCTCTAATTCTGAATGCAATGAGTATGTTATTAATGGTGCCTAAATTCTATCTGGTCTCATACAGAACAGCTTTATTCTGCAAATTACAATGCATCTTGGAAGTGATTATGTTCATGCTGTATATCATCTCTCATTTAGATTAATGTATCCTCTGTCTTGAACTGCTTTTGTTTACTTGTTTGTCAATAAATGGTATTAGTCATGTTACTGCTTGAAATTTGAATGTTTAATATAACAGTGTTATGCATCAAACGCACAGACGTAAATTTTGATTACTAATGCAACACTGAAAAATGGCTTCCAACACGATAGTGTGAATTTAAAATTAAAGTGTGGCGGATGTTAGCGGCACCTAGTTATGTGGTGGATACTAGTGCCACGGACACTAGCGCCACCTAGGTAAGGCAGATAATAGTGTAACCTAGGTACATAGTGTGTATCATATTATATTCTTTGCTTTTTCTCTTTGTCTTCACAAGAATCAAGCACATCAACTGTTGGCCTATTATTTATAATTTATATTATATACTGAAACCTTCATTATATTATATCTTTAAACTTCTACAATTGGTGACTCTCGATGTGATTTACGATGCCAAACGATATCGCAGGAAATTCAGGTGGGTCACAATCTCAAAATGATAGTGCCAGTGACAACACGGAGATAGCTCGTGTTGCAGTGAAGATACCACCGATTTGGCAAAAAATCATCGAAGTTTGGTTGATGCATATTGAAGCACAGTTTTTTACAGCAGGTATTACAGCATAACTAACTAAATTTAGCCATGTGCTAGGTTCTTTAGAAGCAGACGTAGCAGAATTGATTTCTGATTTTTTGAGTAAACCTATCTCACCTTCTTCGTTTACGGATTTGAAGAAACTGCTTATTCAGGAGTTTGAGGAGTCTGAAGGAAGAAAAGTATATAAACTGCTCACAGAATTAGATCTAGAGGAAACCAAACCTTCTCAGCTTTTGGGAGAAATGCTTAACTTGGCCGGTACACAAGTCCAAGATAATTTTTTACGCACTATATTCATCCAGCGCCTGCTGGTCACAGTACGTTGTATTTTAGCGCCTAGTAACGTCAGTTTAGACAGTCTGGCCACTATGGCTGACAAGATAATAGAATTTTCGACCCCAGGACAGTGAGTTTTCAGCTCTCAAACCACTCAACCTACCCCTCAAGTTCCATCTCATGAAGCAATACCACAGACTGATTATCACGCCTAGAAGCTCAAATAGCCCAGCTAATCTCCTCCATTAATGAAATGAGAACAAGATCTCACTCAAGGTCAAGGAGGTCAAGAGCACGTTCTAGCACACCAGACCGTTACAACCCTAAAGGAGTATTTTGCTGGCATCACTATAAGTTCGGTGATGGGGCAATAAAGTGTAAAAATCCATGTCCATATCGTCGCACAGCTAACAACAACACAAATGCATTGGGATACTAGTTCGCTCTTCACTGGATGTGGCAGGTGATCAGAGCTCAACGTCTCGCCGCCTATTCATAACCAATAACCTAACAGCCTATCGCTTCCTGATCGATTCCGGGGCCAATATATCAGTGGTTCCACCCTCTGCTAAGGAACACAATCAATTGGCAAAAAGGCAATTGTATGCAGCCAATGGCACCGCTATCAAAACTTATGGCGAGCGACTGCTACGGCTAGACTTACGGTTGTGCAGGAATTTCTGCTGAAATTTTGTAATAGCTGATGTTCAAACACCCATAATTGGAGTGGATTTTATCATCACTTCAATCTTCTGATTAATCTTGAGAACAGACATCTCTTAGATCGTACAACTAGTTTTTCATCAAAAGGTACTCTTTTCAAAATGACTGGAATCGAATCACTTCTCATCATACCTCTTAATCAGAAATATGCCGATATCATTAAGGAATATCCACATCTGTTGAGAGAAAATATCAGTTTTTCTGCTCCACCCACCGATGTGGCACACACCATTGTAACGGTTGGACACCCAGTTGCAGCCAAGGCTGGACGATTACCACCGAAGAAGCTCGCAGCTGCCAAATCAGAGTTTCAACCCTCCAATAGTTGCTGGGCCAGTCCTCTTCATCTCGTGCCCAAGAAGGATGGATCTTGGCGCCCGTGTGGTGATTATTGGGCTTTAAATAACATAACACAACCAGACCGGTACCCAATACCTAACATACAGAACTTCAATAGCCAGCTGGATGGCAAGATAATATTTTAAAAGATTGATCTAATTCGTGCGTATCACCACATACCAGTTCACCCAGATGGTGTTCCGAAGACTGCGGTGATTACCCCTTTTGAATTATTTGAATTTTTGTATCTTCCATTCAGCTTGAGATATGCAGCGCAGTCGTTCCAACAATACATAGATTTCATGTTACGCGATTTTAATTTTGTCTACTGCTACATTGACGATATTCTAATTGGTTCTAACAGTGAAGAAGAACACACACCACCTTCATCTACTCTTCAAACGACTCAGCCAATTTAATATTAATATCAACATAAGCAAATGCCTTTTTGGTTTAATCGAAGTACCATTTTTATAAATGAAAAGGGTATACGTCCACTGCCAGAGCGGGTACAAACGATCACAAACTACCCCGTTCCAGAAACGGTTCAATATTTACGACGCTTCCTTGGCCTAATCAATTTTTACAGATGAAGATTTCCTCATGCAGCAAACATGCAAGCTAGTCTTTTTGACCTCACTTGTGGTGCATCAAAGAATGACAAAAGAAAAATCACATGGACAGATAAACTTCTCACCACATTCAGTGAACTGAAGACCAGTCTAGCAAATGTGACACTCCTAGCTCATCCTTCTCAAGATTTGCCACTAGTGCTGATGGTCGATGCCTCTGATTTTGCTGTAGGTGCTTCACTTCAGCAAATTAAAGAAGATAAGCTAGAACCTTTAGGATTTTTCTCCAAAAAGCTCAATCACGCCCAACAGAACTATTCCACATATGAGAGAAAACTTCTTGCTATGCAGTCTGCCGTCAAGCATTTCGAACACATGCTAGAAGGATGGGAATTACCAATATACCTAGTACACTGACCATTAGCCTTTGTCGTTTATGTTCAAACAACGACCTGAAAAAACTACACCAAGACAATTACGTCACACTACCTTTATTGCGCAGTTCACCCCTGATATACGATACATAGAAGGAAAGAACAATGCAGCAACTGACGCTTGCTCCCAGATCTGTTTCATTAGTATTCCCTAAGTTTTACTACCCAAGAGATCGCCAATGCTCAGACAATGGACGAAGAATTGAATCAGTTAAGACAATCAAACACCTGCTCATTGAAATTCCAAACCATCACTCTATCCAATAACCTCCAACTTATCTGCGACGATGTAAATGTTAAACTCCGACCATACATCCCAGGAAGATTTCGCTGACAAATTTTTGAATCTATCCACAACCTGTCACATCCAGGAGCAAAAGGATCAACTGCCATCCAACTGTCATCCAGGCAAGATATGTTTGGTCTTCCATGAAAAAGGACATCAAACTATGGACACCATCATGCATTCCATGTCAACGAGCAAAAATCAGGCGACATACAAATAGTGCGGTCAGCCAATACCAGCCGGTTATGGAAAGATTCAGCCATGTCAACATTGACATTGTTGGACCACTTGCACCATTTCAAAGATTCGCATACCTCGTCACGATGATAGATCGTATCTCCAGATGGCCAGAAGCTGTACCAGTACATGACATCACCGCCAAAACAATCGTAGCCACCATTTTGACCACATGGATTGCTCGTTTTGGAGTCCCTAAGACTATCACAACCGACCGAGGACGACAGTTCGATCGCACACTTTTCACCTATCTCACACACTCTCTCGGTATTGAACGCAACAAGACCACAGCATATCATCCTGCAGCAAATGGAATGATTGAACGGTGGCATCGGCAAATCAAATCGTCGCTTAAAGCACAACTTACAGATGACTGGGTTCCTAAACTTCCCATGGTTTTACTTGGACTGAGATCTTACCTAATTCTCAATTACCACACCACTCCTGCAGAAATCACCTACGGTGTGCCTGTTGAGCTTCCAGCGGATTTCTTGCATCACCAAGGAAATTTGCAAGACATACCGACCTTCCTTTACAAATTAAAGGATCAAATGGGCGCTCTTCAACCTGTTCAAGCTGAACATCACTCCGCCAAGGGGGTTTTCGTTCACCCGGAACTAATGAAGTGTAATCATGTTTTCATTCGACATGATGCGACCAGATGACCACTGCAACCTGTTTATGATGGTCCCTACCAAGTTCTCACACGAACAGCAAAACATTTCGACATCGGCATTCCAAGAGGTAAACAGACGATTTCTGTGGACAGACTAAAACCAGCATTCATCCTGCACGACTTCCAAACCCCTGCATATTATTCATTCATTCATTCATTCGTTTATTTGCAATTGGGGGTGTGACCCCCGGTGGCAAATTACATATGTACATAACAAATAAATAACTGTACATCACAATTCACTAACAATTAAACTGGAGTATTTACACAAATAGTCAGTCTTTTCTTAAACACACCTATATGTTTGAGAAAAGGCTCTAAGACTGCGGCAGGTAGAGAGTTCCAATTATCAATGGCACGGTTTACGAAAGAATATTTACCATAATTTGTTCGCTGCGGTCGGCCCTTAACTTTGAAAGGATGATCGCTCCTACCCATGTAAGTAGGCTTTTCCATACGTTTGCTAAGCTCACCCCATGCTGGTTGATTTGTATACGTGTTGTACATAGTGCAGAGTAGATTTCATCCTCCTAGCCTCAAGTGATTCCCACCCAAGTATGGAACAGACAATCCACTGCCATCCACAATTCCTAATACTTCCGAACAAGACAACAACCATCAGACCAGGACTACCAAATCTGGTCGACAAGTTACCTTCCCTTGTAGATTCCTGGACGTTGTCACTGGGAAGGGAGTGTGTGGTGGATGTTAGCGCCACCTAGGTATGTCGTGGATACTAGTGCCACGGACACTAGCGCCACCTAGGTAAGGCAGATAATTGTGCCACCTAGGTACATAGTGTGTCATCATCATCATCTTGAGCAGTTTCCAACCGCTGGTCGGGTCTGCTTGGAACATAAGCCTCTCCATCGTTTCCTGTCCATCCACCATCTCTCGTCATTTACTGTGTCCCAGCACACTCCTCTTTCCTCCACACTCTTCTTAACTCCTTTTGTCCATCTGTCCCTTGGTCTTCCCCTTGGCCTCCTTCCCGTCATTTACATTCCAAACATCTTCTTCGGTATCCTCTCCTCTTCCATCCTCCTCACATGTCCATACCATTGTAGCCTAGATCGCTCTATTCTATTTTGCAATGGTTCCTCTCCTACCATCTCTCTGACTCTCTCATTCCTTACTCTGTCCATTCTTGTCACTCCTACCCTACTCCTCTGGAACTTCATCTCCACTGCTCGTATTTTATTCTTGTCCCTTTCCTTCATCACCCATGTTTCTGAACCATATGTCAAAATTGGCACAAAGTAGGTCTTGTAGATGATTCCTTTACATTTTTGTGGTACATCTTTATTCCATATCATCCCCCTAACACTCTTGAAAAATCCATCTGCGCACCTTCCCCTCTCATTTATTTCCATCCTATTGCCTCCCTTTTCTTCAATTATGCTTCCCAAGTACTTGAAGCATTCTACTTTCTGCAACTGCTTTCCTCCAAGTGTTATGCCCATATCCAGTCTGTTCTTCTTCCTCGTTGTGATGACCACTTCACTCTTATGTGCTGAGAACTTCATCCCATATGATAACACTACCTTCTCCCACTCATCTAATTGCTCTTGTACTTCTTCCTCATCCTCTCCCCATACCAGAAGGTCATCAGCAAACAACATTGCCTTCATTTTCCTTTCCCCAATGCTATTTACCACTTTTCGTATGATTTCATCCATCACCACTATAAATAACAGGGGTGAGAGGGCACTTCCCTGTTTCAGACCACTCTCCAGTTGAAACCATTCCGTTCTCTCTCTTCCCACCTTTACACAGCTTTTGCTTCCCTCGTACATTGCTTTCACTCTTGCCACTGTCTCCTTGTTCACTGCTTTTGCTCTCATTGCTTCCCATACCTTGTTTCTATTAATACTATCATATGCTTTCTCAATATCCAAGAAGGTCATCACCAGATCTTTCCCATATTCATAATGGTGTTCTTGTAGCTGTCTTACTGCAAAGATGAGGTCAACTGTTGACCTTCCTGGCCTGAATCCATACTGTTCTTCCCTCAGCCCATCTTCAACTTCTGTCCGAATTCTTCTCTCCAGTACCTTCTCAAATATTTTGGCGCAGTGGCACATGAGTGTAATTCCCCTGTAGTTCTTGCATTCCTTCCTACTTCCCTTTTTAAATATGGGTATTATTATCCCTCTTTTCCAGTCCTCTGGTATTTTCTTCTCCCTCCATATCACTTTCATTACTCGAAAGAGCCACTGTGTTCCTATCACCCCTGCTGCTCTCACCATCTCCACACTCACTTCGTCTATTCCCGGTGCCTTTCCCCCTTTCATCTTCTTTAATGCTTCCTCCACTTCTTTCCATGTCAATTCCTTCTCTGAAATGTCTTGGTCACTGTCTGTTTCTTCCTCCACAATGTCCACTACGCTGGTTTTAGTTGGATTTAGGAGTTCCTTGAAGTATTCTCTCCAGATAACCTTTACTTCTTCCATATTTTCGACCTCCTTTCCATTCCTGTCCACCATTCTGACATTTCCCCCTGTATCTCTTCTCTTTGCCTTTATCATTCCATACAACACTTTCTTACTGCCATCACAGTCCTCCTCCATCATTTCTGTCCATTTCTCCATTCTTTGCTATTCCAAAAAGTATAATTTTAGTCTGAGGGTTTGAACAGGGTCCATTCAGCCTTGTGATGCAAAAACTGGGAAGAGGAGAGTTCGATTCCCATGTAATTATATTTCTTTAAAATTGTACCTTGGAATGCGATTATCTTCTTTACATTTTAAGTTATGGATGCTAAACTAACAACATTTTTTATTACAGTTTAATTTCCTAAAACTAACTAGTGTTGAAACATCCATCCACATGGAGGGTAACTTTGTATTTGTTGCAAATCTTATGTAGGACATTGTTTCTCCAAGTATAGGGGACTCCAGAACCCTTCGTTTAGTCCAATAACTTTGCTGTGTTGATTTCTTTGACTGTAACATCAATATACACAGAGCAAAGTATGTTTTAGCTCATCTGAAGTGACTGGGAACCAGCGAGCTTCGTCATATGACTTTTTTTCATTGGTTTAATTCAATAGAATCAAGGATTTTACTACCATAGTCATTGGTTTGCTTGCAAATTACGTCCCAAAAAGTGTCAGTAAGGAACTGACTCACAACTTCATGTTCTGTAGGATTATCACCCAGACGCCTCCTGACTATAGTATTCAGCTCCCCAGCAATTATACATGCATTGCCTTTCGGAATATTACTGGCCAAATTCCAATTTCAAATGCTCGATGTGGTGAGGTTATGCACGGAGTTATCTTCATCCTCACTAAAGCGTTCGTGAGCGGAGTCACTGATCTCAGACGCACTATCACTACTAAAACTACTATCAGATAATTGAGTTATCTTCATCACCACTATCAAGAAGAAATTACTAAATTCTTTCCTCCTCCTCGCGATGTTTACATGACATCTTGCTCAGTAGCATTTATTTCATGAACAAGATGACCAACTTTAGAAGCAAAAAATACATTGACCAAATGGCCTTCGGTTAATAATATTGATATGTAAACACGCTGCTGCTATCTAGGAACGTAATTCTAAAGTACAACAACATAATCGAAGTAATTCGATGGTCAGACGGCTGTAGTTCCGACTTGCATACATGGTGACGGTTCTACCCGTCATTGCAGCGAAATGGGTTAAGACCACTGCCACCTCCTTAACACTCCTACCTTTATTTAGAAATACACAAATTACTACTGATAGCATAATAACTTAGATTATTAGACAAAATTCACACACACACAAGAACACAAGGATATGATGATCACGATGTCCAAGCCCCAAAAGAACTCAAATATTCATGCTGTGAAGAACAGGCAAATGAAAGTCTCATGAGCATTGGGTCATGAACTACTAGTGGTAGTGATGTAAAATACCCAGGTATTTATAAATCGGGGTAAATACCCAGGGTATATACTCGGGTAAATACCCAATTTGGGTAAATACCCGGGGTATTTTAGATTTTTAATCATAAATCCTGTGTCGTGGTAAGTTGAACCTTAAGAAAGGGTACCGGTATGCAAACTATTCTACATTAACTTTTTAGAATTGTAACATCATTAGATAGTTAATCGACTTAAAAACATAATTAGAATTGGGAATTAGATCGGGAGATATAAACTAACAACTCCACTACACTGAGAAAGTTAGGTTAAGTACAGTAGGCATCAAACAAAGAATAGAAAATGGGAGGGAAGTACAGTGTCAGTTTGAATTCGGGGTAGGATGAGCGAAGCAGTGTTGCCAACCCATATGCTTGCTGGCATACATCTTCACCCACTTAGGACCCATATACTACCACCCACTTAGGACCCATATACTACAAAACCTTCCTGACATGCATTTATATTATTTAGAGCATTGTGGTGTTTGAAGCCATATTTTCAGTGTGGCCTTCTATTGAATATATTTTATTACCTTTTGAGTTTTGGCATACACATTTCAATTAATATGCATATAGCCTACTCATATCACTGCAAAAGTAGCTTTTCCCTCCCACATCTTTGTTGCTCATTTCCAGTACGGTACCATAATAAAACTCGGCCTTCTCAATATCTTGGTATCTATTAAAAATGTAAAACACAAAACAACCAAAAGGTTTTATCCAATATTTTACTTTAATTTAAGGAAAAAAAAACTAAGATTATATTCAGTCACCAGAGCTGCCAACTGTAGTTCTCCATTTGGCTACATTATGCCAAGTATACAGTATTTCGAACTAATTAGAAATTTCGATATTAGCAACTTAATTTCGTCATTATTCTAGATAGATCCATATAGATTAATCATTGGCATGAATCTTAAATTTTAAGAAAAGTAGGCTCTTTAGTTCGTCACAGAACTTCTTTTTTTTTTTTTTTCAAATGTGCTTTCTATTGAATATATTTTATTACCTTTTGAGTTTTGGCATACACATTTCAATTAATATGCATATAGCCTACTCATATTACTGCAAAAGTAGCTTTTCCCTCCCACATCTTTGTTGCTCATTTCCAGTACGGTACCATAATAAAACTCGACCTTCTCAATATCTTGGTATCTATTTAAAATGTAAAACACAAAACAACCAAAAGGTTTTATCCAATATTTTACTTTAATTTAAGGAAAAAACACACTTAAAGACAAGGTTACAGTGCCAAAAACATATAAATACCCAAAAATACCCGTCGTCCATTTTCCTTTTCTTTTAGTTTTGAAGGATCAATATTGTTCCTGATTTCAATTTAAGGCATGAAATACCTGTGTTTCAGTCCTTGTTTGTCCAACACTTCATCAACACATCAAAAAGTGTTGTACAAAGCTCAAAATACTGAAAATACCTTAATTTTGGGTATTTAAATGACCACTGGGTATATACCCGGGTAAATACCCAATTTATATTTACCTTCCCACTGAGTATTTACCCGGCCCACATCACTAACTAGTGGTAGTGATAACAGCGTTAAAGAAAAGACAAGTATTTGGTTTTACTAGTATTCATGATCAAGTAATATAATAAGAGAAGCTATTATTAATCTATTGGTTAGTGTCATTGTGCTTGTGCAATTTTACTTAGCTATCTACCATCCTTCTTAAAACTGACAATAGTAATTCCTCTTCACTTTTGTCTATTTTGTGTATTACAGGCAGTGAAATGGGCTGGGGATGCCGAAGAAGAGGAAGAACGCTACTATGGTCGGGGATCTCGTCAGAGAAAAGAGGTTGATTACACAGACAGTCTGACTGAAAAAGAATGGCTCAAGGTATGGACTAGACCAGTGGTTCCCGGCTGTATAGAGCTTATTGCTCTCAATATGCTACTGCTAATCTTGAACATGCCGTTATTCAGAAATTTTCCATAAAAAAAAAAATAGAAACATTATATATACCATCTCTATGATGCCATGTCCAAAATTTACTCTATTCTCCATTCTAATTCAGAAATAATTTTTACTTATGCCCTCTGATTTCTTTTTCCACTCTTCTAAAATGCTCAGAGTAAAATATCTAATCAGCCTATAACAAATTGGTTTACTTGTGTGATATTTTTGTCTAATGAAAGACATGTGGAGGTAAGTAATAACATTTGTTATGAAAATTAGCACTGGTAGTTTAAACATCAAATGCACACTCATTTTGTAATGTTCACAAAATTATTTTATTTATTTGAAATCATTAGGCTATATACAGTAACTCTTAATTATGATTGGCTATATTCCAATGCTAAAACGGAGGTTTGTTTTCTTTATAAATAATCAAAAAATAATTTTCATTGCTTACAGTAGAGCCATCATTACTTCCGACTTGACGTTTCAGTGCTAGGCTACAGTTTCGTTCGCTAAATCGCGACATCGCGAATGAAACTGAATTTGCCGTGATATATCGATTTGAGTGAGTGTCTGTGATTGGCTACTTAAAGTGATTTTCTTTCTGACCGCTACATAACTCTAGGGTAACACTGAAATGTCAAGTCGGAAGTTATGATGGCTTTACTATAATTGTGCTGAACTCTCCATTAAATATGTTTTGTCACTATTGTACGTTCCATATGGCTTCTAAATAATCTGTGACTTATTATGTCATTGATTGCATTTTTAGTCATACTCTTGCTCATTTAATTTTCCAGTGCAGTTCTTCAGTTTTGTACAGGCATTGAAAATTGTTTCCTTGCACCTTCCTATATGTAGGTTAGTTTATAAAATTGTTTTGTGTTATTGCAATGCTCAGAGATTTTCTTAAAACTCATGACTTAGAGCATGCTCCTCAATCCTGTCATGGAAATCAATACCTGTAGAGTATAATAAGAACTAAAGCTCTTTCTGTATTCAGCTTCCCTATGAAACTCCTGGGACTGCTTTTGCATTGTTTGAGAAATATGGTATACTCAGGTTGGAGAGCTAACAATAGGTGAGCATAATCAGATGGGGGAAATGCACAAAGGGAAACCAGTAACTCACCAGGTTGAGAAAACATACAGAAGCGAAGAAATCTGAGATGGTCCAGAATATCCAGCGGATTATTCCAGCACTAGAGAAGAAGAAAAAAAAAAAGAGGGTGATTAAATAGCCAAGCCATTGGAGACCGCCTATTAGTTTTCTCAACATTAAAACCTCGCCAGCCCTGTGTTAATTTTCAAACATCCAAGAAAATTCGGGTTCATGAAGAGCGTGATAAGCACGCAATTCCTTTGCTCTTGTTCGGATATTTTCTTGGGTGTTGAGTACAATTAAAATTTAATTGGTATTCTGCCCGAAGGCAGGTCCGAGTCTCCGAAGAGGCTACCCCCAGCCGGAGTTTACGTGCGGTAGGGTGGCCAGGGCCTTTCTGCTCCTCCTCATGTTGGCCAACAGCGCACAGTGCCTAGAACCGGAATACCATCCAAGTTCCGACTTCGCCCAATGTTGCTTGACTGCGGAGTTCTCATGGGATCCGGTGTTTCAACACGGCTAGGCTGTTGGCCTGAGTACAATACAACTGAACATCTGGATAATGTAAGGAAATGGAAATTTAAAGTTATGCCCCGGGTGGGGATCAAACTCACGACCTTAAGATTATGAGACTTTCGTGGCTCTGCCAAGAAATGTAATTCTGGTCTGAGGTACTGGAATGGTATCCTTGGTATGTAGGTCACCTATGCATTGTCAATCCTTCAAGACAAGAGAGTGTGAGGGCAGGGATAACTATCTCCTTTGAAAACTCTGCCTAACCAATTCTTTTGTCACCATCATAGCACCTCACATCCACAACCACCAATCCAAATGTTGTATTGACAGCATCTTGAACCACTTTCCTCTAACCTCTCACCTTATGACTGGACATCAACTAGTATGCAGATCCAGAGAAGCTTTCACTCCCTTCCACTTCCCTCTCTGTTTATCCTGCATGTTTTCTTTGCTGACCCTCGAGTAGCATCCAGGCCCTCCGTGTTGACCATTCTTCTTAACTTACTCTCCTTGCTTTTGCAATTTAGTCACTGTACGAGCCATGGTAGCTACCACATTTCTCGCATATTCGTCACATATTTTTGGCCTAATATTTGTAGAAGAAAAGCAGGGTGCAATGATTATACAAAGAATACATAAAAAAACACATGATCTTAAAATACGTATTATTTGAATAATTCTTCGCAACTATTTACTCATCATCATCAATTTCTGTTTTCCAGCTTGGACCAGGTCGGAGCAAATATGACACCCCTCCACTTTACTCTGTCTATCCACCTTCCTTCCTCAACCCCTGAACTCCACTCCAGGTTCCATTCTCTCACACTGTCCTTCACCAAATCCATCCACCATACTCTAGGTCTTCCTCGTCTTCTCTTTCCAGTCATCCGTCTCTCCATCACTTGTTTCGGCATTCGTTCATCATTCATCCTTTTCACATGTCCATACCATCTCAATCTGTTCTGCTCCAGCTTATTATTCAGCTTCTCTATATATTCACTTCCTTGCGAATGTCTTCATTTCTCACTCTATCTGTTTTCTACAGAAATAAACTAAACTAATAGAAATAGATTGTCTATAAGTTATCTTCATTCCATGACGGTCATCTTGACGATCTGAAACAAATACTGTATTTACGTTACCAATATTGCAACTGCTATGGTGGATTGTTCGAATATAGAGACTTACCAGATTTAATCTTCTGCATTGGAAGAATTTTCTCTCTTCTCGCTGCTACTCCAGAGCAATTATTCGTCATCCTGCTCCTCATCACTGCCATAGTTTGTCGTCCTCGGTGTCATCCAAAGCGTTCGAAATTCCTATTTTCTTGAAGCTTTTCACCACTGTTTCAAGTGTTATCGTCTCCCAGCTTCTAACAACCCACGTGCAGATGCATTCCATGGATGGCCTTTTAAATTTTCCTTTAAGTGTCACCTTATGGTTATCACTGATCATCCACTGGTTATAAAACTGATGCAGATTTTCCTTGAAAGGTTTATTTATGCTAACTTCCAGTGGCTGGAGGAATGAAGTCAATCCACCGGGAATAACTACCTGCTGTGTTCTCATGTCCTTAAGGATTTATTTCACTTCACTCTTGAGGTGAGCCCTAAAACTGTCCATAACAAGCATCGCTCTTTGTTTTAGAAGCGCCCCCTAGTCGCTGGTTCCACACGGTCTTCACCCAGTCCACCATGAGTTCCTTGTCCATCCAACCATTCTCTTGCACGCACACGTGTATGCCACATGGAAATTTCATGCCCTACGACATTGGCTTTCTTTTAAAAATTGTATTAGGGGGCAACTGTTTCACGTCTGTGGGAACGGCGAGCATAACCGTGCAGCAAAGTTTCTTGTTGCCTGTTGTTTTAAGTGCTTGCAGCACCTCTCTCTGCAATTGTCTTGCTGCGAGGCATATGAAATAAGCAGGCTTCTGGTCAGCATTTCCAATTTGCGACAGAAGAAATGGATTTTCCTGGTGCTGACAGGTCACGAACTTTGTCCGTATAGCCTGTCAACAACTTCTGACAAATGGTTGCCTTCCTTCGCACATCTAGGCATTGTCACCGCAACTAGCTTTGAACTGGGTATCACACTTGTGACGACACGCTAGTTCGCGCACCTTCATGTGTAGCATATATAGGTAACACTGCAGCCATTGTTGCGCAGTTCCTTATCAATTTCTGGAAATTTTCCGAAATGCACGTCTGTGTGGGTTGTTGTTTTTTAACTTACTTTTAGGTTTCCGCCAGTCCCGAACCAATTATTCACTAACTGTAAATTCACGTTCTGCACCTCGGTTCCTGTGTATTTCAGTGCACTTTATCACTTTTAATTTTAAGGTCGCAGCATGACGAATAGAAGGACCTAGTGTGAGGACTCCGCCATTATAGAACGGTAGTTCGTGGTCCCGCCGCTACAAGCACTGCAAGCGATTATGTCCAACACGTGTCCTGTTGTTCCGTCGAACCGGGTCATAGAAAAGTGCGGGGGAAGCTACTGTGTGAGATATTTGTGTGAATTAAATTGAATTGTCTTTGCTTTCAGTTCTTAAATTCTGTTCATTGTGTCTTGTGTACATCAGCGTTCTATGTTTTGTGTGGGCCTACTTCAAACATAGGCTATTTCTTTGTTAATATTACTGTTTTGTGCTTGTCCCTCAGCGAATGGACGGTCTACCTTGATTCATATGTCCAAGAACTGAGGAGCAAAGCCATGGCGAATTACTGTTGAGAGATAATCTTATTCATATATATATATATATAATTAATTAAATTTTATATATCATTTCAAACAAATATATCCAATCAATCACTGCACCCACTGCCGACCTATCAAATCGGTACGGTGTAAAATCACTTAAAACAACAAATTTCACCTAAAACAATTCATTAAAATCAAAAATTTCACTATATAAAGGGGCGTAAGGAGCTCATTGAGAGCACCAGGTTCCCACTCTATCAGGCAATGCACGCATGCATGCAAGCTTGATTATCTCATTCCAAGTCCAGCATCCAAGCAACTGCACGCCACTGCTCCCAGCTCCGTCTTCTAACGCCAATTGATGAAATCGATGATTTGCCAGTCTTTCTACCAAGCCTAGGCCTCACTATCGCCTCGACTTCGATATTTCAAGCCATTCCACTATGTTCCTATAGGCTTAATTTGCATCCCCCTTAGTAACAGTGCAGATTAAGTAACTCCTCTACCATTCAAATATCCAACACCATACCCACCATGTAACCATCCTAGTCAAGCAACTCCTGTCTCCCTCGAGTTTTAATACAAGTTTAGCTCATCCCCTCTTCCTACTAAGCAGCCAATAATTAATTATTTAATTAATTATTTAATTAACTTCAAATTTCATCAGCGCACTCAACGTCATAGCTCCAACTGTATTTAAACTGGATAATTTTGAGTGACTGGTAAATTTGTTTTTCTCTTTCCTTATTCTCTGGTCGACCAAGGTATTTGACCACTATCTCTCATCACCTCTTACTCATTACACGCGCTTATAGTCTACACTCACGAACACAAACATGTCGCGCACTGACACTAAACCTCGAACATTAACGTACCAGGGCATAACATTCCTGATAACTCAGGACCCTGATGACTCTAAAAGCCAAAATTATACCCCTGTTAATCCAAAAACACTAATTCCGAGTGGGCCTACCCACAAAGGAGATGGTACACTCGTTCCACTTAAACCAACTTCACCAAAATCAGATTCCTCACTCTCTAGCTCACCTCCTCCCTCACCGGGCCACGTCTCATTCCCGACATTTGATTTCGAGAAAGAGCTGCGGTACGCTTCACCCAATGGCAGTAACCTTCAGACCACAATGGTCCTCATCCACCTACCTATTGGTATTAGCCTTTGTGAATTAGTCAGGCCAACAGTAATTAACGCGCTCAATCCCATAGCCCAATTTATTTCCCTCATTGAGGAATTAGGTAATCACCACATAGGCATCACTCCTTCTGAGAATAGCCATCTCAACTCTGTCACTAGTGTTCTCAAGAGCCGCTCTGCCATTCCCCCATTTTCATTAATTAGATTCAGACCACAAATTCACCTTCTTTAGTCTCTCAATCTGAGAAAACTAAATTGCCACAACAAGAAACAACAAAATAACAGTCTGTATAGCCTACTCCAGGAATCTGTGCTTTCCGTAACATGTAATGGAGACCGTAGTACTTATTTCCGTGAATTATATTTTCCATTGTGCCCTGCCGTGTTATTTTAATTGTGATCGCTAATTACATTTTAAAAGAGTATCAGTTACAAAGTACGGTAATTCGTTTCCCTTGGCATTATCCCTAAGACCAGCTGACCGGCAGCGTGGAACTTGCCCACACTAGCGCTGCCGGGCGGGGCGCGCTTGAACTTGAGGAGTCCTCTCACTTTCTCCTTCTATTCGTCATGGTCGCAGTATAATTCCTATGTTTTCCCATTGCAAACATCACGTCCCTAACAACTGAAACCATCGCATAGGGGTCCTTGTTACGAGTTTCCGTGGAAGTGGCTGACAATTACCTTGTATTTCAAAAGAAAGAATTGATATATTTGATGGGAGCAATATCAAATGACCTCCGGTGAACTCCTGTTGTAACACGAGACATTTTCAACGGCTGTTCATTTATTCAGTCACGTATTCGCCATTGTTTCCCGTCATATTGATCAGACATTACCACCTGACATCCAAATCAACTTGACAATGCAAAAACACAGCAACAATATCGTTTGAATATTCAGTGCAAAATATTCTTTTATTGTAACTTAAGTTAAGCGATTATCGCAATACACTCAGAGTGTTTGGTGCTATCATGACCCATTGTTTCTATGTCAATAATACAGTGAACGATCACCACCCAGATTTCTTTCATCTTGAAAGATAGTCATCAATAATACCTGTTTATTGCATAGTGTATGTTAATATATTCATCAGATTACTTTGTATTAGCTGTAGAATGTTTACACTCTTTGACGTATTTATTGAATTGAATGCAGGCGGTCGCACGACCCGCTCTAAAGCTGTATTGTTTCACTCACTTGTCAGTCATGCACAAAAGTATAGCAGAAATGACTGGTATTAATGGCATGATGATAACACAAGTTTTTGGTACACCAAGCACTACGAATAAGAACATCAGTGTCGCACTGTTCTTCACACGTTTCTTTCGTCTTACCCAAACAAAATTTAGTGGGCACGATGAACGCGGGAGGTCGCTCTTTTGTGTAATTCGTTGCGAACCAAGAATATTTTATCATATCACGAAATTGTGGGGATGAAAACTGAAAATGGATGAAGTGGCTGACAATGTAAGGATTTTGTCTCTGTCGTGAACCTCAATGTTAATATCATTACGATACGTTAGAATTTCTGTTAATCAGCGGTACAACACTTCCCACTGTCGGAAGAAGTATTTGTCCAACGGTTGAATTATACCCGTGGTACCAGGAGGAATCGAAGCCGTTCGATTGTTTTGCGTGGAGAGATGTCTTAAAGACAAGTTGTATCACTGATGTGGTCCATTAATCAAAAAGCAGAGCATAGTTATCTTCAGAGAACGGGAAAAGGGCGTCTCTAAACCATTTTTTCAGTACGGTTCACCATTTTTCCTGATCTTGTAGCTGTGACAACAATGTTATCTGCTTTGAACATTTTTTTTTTAAACCAGAGGACCAAAGGTTCCGGTCGGCTCCTGCAGTACAATAAATAATTTAGGGAACAAAGAACCATCCATACTGATTGCTAGCATTATGGTGTATGAATGTGTGAGTGAACTAACCGATCGGGCTATCGTCTGCGTGTGTTTCTCACCTACAAACGATAGTCCTTTTCGATCGCATTTCGCGCTGGGACCCGCTTTGATCAGAGTTGTACATGGAGGACGGGGTGTAATGGAGAAATCACTCTCGAACCATCTCCACAAATTCTTCTGCAGCATTATTCTTTTGTTGTTCGTCCTCGATATGTGAACGGGATACAAATTTTGTTATTTTCCTACTCACAATTCTGTGTTGTTTCTTGAAATGGCTGATTCAGGCATGAGAGGCAGTGGAATTACGTCTGTCGATAGATAGTTCACGTGCAATTTCTAAAGTCCACAGTCGTAAATCTTCATCACTAACATTTCGCATTAACCCTTCTTGCCTCCTGGAAAAGGGAATAGAGTGTTTCATACATACGTTTTCTATGTTCAATACCCGTATGTTCCAACTGCTTCTTCCACAAGTAAAGATATCGCTCCGACTTCACTAAACTATGAAATATAAGAATTTCCAAACTTTTCCGCCTAATCATAATCAAACTGTCAACATGGAACTTGAAATGGATACTTCTTCGAATTCACTAAACTAAACGATTTTCGGACGTGTGCAAGCGATAATCGCCTTTTACCACCTTCGTTAAGCCATAATTGTACAGCCCTCCTGTTGTATTCCTTACTGATGTTTTCTCGCACACTTTTTATAGGACTATCAACATAACTCGAACTGGACGACTTGCATGGCGACAAACTCTTAGCATCACTACATTTCGGGGAGTAATTTTCTAGTTGCGAACTCGGCGAACGCCAAACGGAAGCACTTGATTGTGCGTCGCTTTCACTGTCTCTACTGTGTACATCAAGAGTAACCTCCTCAATACGTTGCACTCCTCGACGATTCGTTTCCATCAAATCAATCAGTAGGGACCGGAAAAATTAGCATCTATTTGTTTCAAAATTAGCATCTATTTTCTTCAAAATTAGCATCTATTAACAAAGCTAAAAATCATCACATTGTAATATTATTTTAATGACTCCAAGTTTATGAAGTGCAGTTATAGTCCTCAAACGAAAGCATTGTCAGTACTTCAGCATTGCTTTCTTTCAAATTGCACCGTCTGTCTGTAACCACTGTGTTGTAATGAGACAACACACGCTCGCTATCTACATTGTTCGTTGGGGTCCACAACAATTCAAAATAGTATTTAGCAAATCTGCTGAACTCTGTCTGAACTGCATTAATGCAAGCATGATATCACATTTTTCACTTTCTTTCATCTGGGTTTGAATTGCATTTTGCAGAGAACAGTAACCAGACCAGATTTCGTTTTGTGAGAGCACTCCAAACAATTTCTCAAGCTCAGCTAATTTATCAATGTTATTCAAAATTATAGTTTTTGGATACAGAGCTTGAGAAATTGACACAAAATGCCTCAATGTGGCTAGCTTGCACTTTGAAGAATGAGCAGCTTTGATAAATGTGTCCCTACATGCAGCTTGCTCTAGAGGAGTGAGCTTAATCAAAGCACTTTTAGTTGCTGCAGAAAAATTCCTGCACAAATTAAGGTAAGACTGGTGTCAAGATTATGCAATTTGGGGTAAAGGAGATGAGAGGTAGGATAAAGAGACCCTTCAAGTTCAGTAAGAAGGTCAACCAATCCAGCTGCATGATCTGTGACAAAAACCATGTGGGAGTGAAGTCTATTCACTTCTCGGTCAGTCAGATCGGTCAGGTCCTTAATACCACAGTTGTTGATGTCTTTCATGTCAGACATCTTGAAAAATGTAACATCATCTGTAAAGTAAGCACTTAAATAGAAGACAGCCTGAACCCAGCTATTCCATCGGGTTATGACAGGTGCAGGAAAAAGCTTTGCTTCCTTTGAAGCCCCATACTTTGATTTTAAGAAATGTAAATAATTATATTTTCGCTTTCTTGTGTTCAAAAATGCAGACTTTACCATTGCAACCACATGATTTAAATCTGTCATCACTGCGACCCAACAATTGCCAACCAAGCTGATCTTATGTGCCTAGCACTGTACATGCATTAAATGATCCCCTATGACCACTCTTAATGTTTCATAACATCGGGTCACGTATGGGGCACTGTCACTAACAAACACTTTAACCGCATCGTATTGTACACTGTAACTCCGCAGAGCTTCTAAAACCGCACGGGAGCAGTTTGTAGCATTTCCTGCATCAAGGTAGTTCACAGAAACAACGTGCAGCTCTCTTTTCGATCAGGCTGGGACTTGGAATATGATGATAAAAACACAACGGCCCATTCTATCTGTAGTTTCATCACAGAGTATGTTGATGTTCTTCCCCATCAGAGCCTCTGCTGTTCTTTTCTGGTGGTAAGATGCAACTTCTAGAAAGGAAGAAAGACCTCAAATTATAACAAAATAATTTAAAATTACTGGATCAATTGGGTACGGGTAAGATAGTTCGATACGGAAATTGCGCTCAAATTCGGTCTTCTTCAATTCTGAGTGCGGTTTCGATGTCGTAATATCTAAACCGTACCCGATCAATGAAGTCGAAACTAACCTGGTAAATTTAATTCACGTAGAATTTTCACACATGGCAGCTCTTCATTTGAAAACTCAGTAATCCAGGCTCTTAGCTCTTTGCTCTTTGTTTTCGAGCTTTCTACTTCAACTGTGCGTTTCGAGAAGTTATCTCTGGAAATGTTTCGTCGTTTACAACTATCCAACTGTGTAAGCACAGAAGTTTGCATTCCTCAAGACGTACTAGCAGCAAGGGTTGAACTTTTGCTATCGCGTCGCTTACCCACGTGTTTTTCCGACTTAACATGTTTCGCAATGCTATCCTTTTTCCCATGCAACTCGGCAATTACAATATTTACAAAACACTGTCACTGATTCTGTGGCATATAAACCATCCTTTGCATACTGATGAGCCCTTTCGCGTGCAGTTATCGTTGTGCGCCCCATAACCTAAACAATCGCTTGATTTTCTTCTCTCCACTATTCACACGCACCTTACACGAAAACAGTTTCAACTTTGAACGAAGAGTATGAACAACAGGGAAACAACGCTGCGTCTATTTCGTTATTTCCATGGCACTCGATTCACTTTTCGAGAATAATCGATACATCCTATTCCCATTGTAAATATCGATTAAAGTCAGCAAGTAGCTATCGATCGACTACTTTTCTATATATATCGATCAGAGCGGTCGAAAGATTTAAGTGTCATATTTGCAGTATTTCTCATGATTTCACCGAAATATGTGGTTTTCGCCAGCAAAATAACACATTTTCGCAGAATTCGCACCAAAATCGCATATTTGTACTAATTTTGAATTTAGGTACCACAGCGCTTCAGAACACCTTAAAACTATTAAAAGAATTGGTTTTAACACATTTTACAAAAATTCGCATTTATCGCAAATGCGAATTTTTCCGGTCCCTATCAATCAGTAAGTGTACCATTTCCTTTTCTTTCATGCTAATTTCTCTGAAAAACGAAAACCCCTTTTCATGGAAATAACTCATTATAAACTCTGTTACGTTAATAGGATATAACACACCCTGCTCCGAGGCACTCATTTTCACTGTCTTGCTTTCTTTAAAACAACCGTCAAAACCGTTCTGTTATTGCTGGACGCAGTGCAACACACCCCAGCTGACTGGAGCGTGCGGCTGTTTCCCACCGGCCTTGAGTGTCTAGGCTGTCCCTTCCAACATGTACGGCACTCTCTATTTCCCATTGATTTATATGAGAGATTCGCCACATGATTTCGGAGCCTTGCAGTTCAAACTGGCAGCTGACTTTCCGCACGTTGTCCTCGTATAGCACAACGATTGCATCCACAAAGTTTCAAGATAGGTTTTGACCTGTCTTACCTGATACTTCCCTTGTTAGGACAGGTTCATCCGAGCTATCCATGTTTGTTTTCCAATCCGAATCGCCGGCTGTATGATGCGCTCGCCCGAGCCACTCGGCCGGCGGGGATTCGCTTGGATGACTTATACCGTCAGTTCCGATTTCCTTCTGTCTCCTGTATCGTCCGAGTACCTAGCAAGGTCCCTCCGTGGATGGTCTCTCGCCCTGATATCATCCTGGATCTGCACACCGGCCCCAAGTCGGACACGGACTCCTCCGTCCATCGGAGGCTGTTCCAGTCCGTGGTGAGCCGGTATCCCGGATCAGGGCTTCTATTCACGGACGGTTCGAGGGTAAACGAGAAAGTAGGCTGTGCATTTGTGGTTGAGGATCGTCGGTTTCTATTTTCACTTCCCGAGGCCTGTGGCGTGTACACAGCGGTGCTCTATGCCATCTTAGAGGCTCTGCGGTACACGTTATCAGACGATCACCAGCACTTTCTTGTGTGTACTGACTCTCTGAGTGCGCTGCAAGCGATCGATGTGTGTTTCCCGAAGCACCCGTTGGTCCAGCGTTTGCACGACCTGCTCGTCAGTTCGTGTAATTCAGTAGAGTTTATTTTATTCCGCCCTATTCAATACAATTCAAACACTTTGTTTATGGAAAACTAAGATACATGTTTCGGGAACGTATGGTCCCTTCTTCAGTCCTCATGGTGACTTAAATTAACATTTGACATCATACAAGAAATCGATACAATTCTGGATAGAGTAACAATTAAAATTCTAAAACTAATAATCCTATCAAAGAATACGCTGTGTTATATGCCTATGTGTACAAAATAATTATTGTATTAAAAACATATGTAGGTTATTATACTAAAAACAATATTGATACATGTGGCTTTGTGTAGCCTAGTTATATACATAGTGCACTGTGAATTTAAAATAGAGGACATATTAAAACATGATTAAAATGATTCAGACAGTTCTATATTACAGACTTTTGGTTTGGGACTGCGATGTGTCCGTTCATTGTGTAAAATGTAATAGTCCGAAACTGTGAATTCTTCTCTGGAATGGTGTTTTCCAATATACGCTGGCCCATTTTATAATTGGTGAATGGCGTGGATGCTGTTCAATTCGCGTGCGATGCGGTGCCGATAATATGCGTATTATGACGAATTTAGTCTCCCACAAATCCAACCCCTCGTCTTCATTGTGGGAGATGGGCAACGTAATGAAGTAGGGGATTGCCTGTAGCGGTGAAGTACAGTGGGGCCTTTGTGTGCCTCAAGACCGCTACAGTAGCTGTGAAGGCCCTACAGGAACCCTGAAGAAATTACGGCTAACGGGGCTCTGGTGAAACAACTGCTGCCTTGTAGTTTGGAGTTGGTTCTTCAAAGGCTAAGGGAAGAAACCCTGACAGAAAATCAGCCTGGTGCCTCAGGCCTAAGGTGGCAGTCCCTCCAAGGCACTCGGAGGCAGTGGGTTAATCACTCGCTCCTCTTAAATAAACTGATTACTGAAACTGAAGCGAAATTACAAAACCGGACGGATAACCTGATGACGACTTTTGGCATGAAAAGGACTACGAAAATCGGTTTCTGGAATGTGAGGACCTTGATGGAGAAAACCAGACTGAAACAAGTGACACGGGAGATGAAGAACTATGGGCTGGATATCCTAGGATTGAGTGAGGTGAGGTGGCCAGGATTTGGTGAAATACAGACAACAGATGGAATTACATTTCTCTATTCTGGGGCCGATGAGGAAGAACACAGGGATGGAGTGGGGTTGCTGCTCAACAGAAATGCAAAGAGGAGCCTTATGGAGTGGAAGCCAATTTCTAGCAGGCTCATGTTTGCTAGGTTCAAGACAAAGATCAGGAATGTGATCATCATCCAATGCTATGCGCCTACAGAACAATCGGAGCCAGAGAAGAAGGAAGAATTCTACCAAATGCTGCGAGATGCCACAAGACAAACAAGTAAGAAGGACATTCTCATTGTTATGGGAGACTTCAACGCGAAGGTGGGATCAAACAATGAGGGGTTGGAGCAGATCATGGGTAAACATGGCCTTGGTGAGATGAATAACAATGGGGAGAAATTTACGGAATATTGCGCCAGTCAGGATTTGGTGATGGGTGGCACGGTGTTTCCTCATAGGCGGTGCCACAAGGTCACCTGGGTGTCTCCTGATCAAGTCACAGAAAATCAAATTGATCACATCGCGGTGAGCAGGAGGTTCAGAAGAAGCTTGGAAGATGTTAGGAACAAGAGAGGAGCGGATGTCGGTAGTGATCATCATCTTATGGTTGCCAACTTCCGCATGAAGATCGTGGCAGTCCGCCGAAAGTTTATCACTCGGCACAACAAGTTTGATGTGGGCAAGCTTAAGAACCAGCAGAGATTGGACCAATTTAAACTGGAGCTCAGAAATAAATTCCAGGTGTTGGACTCCGAGACAGAGAAGGATGTGGAGACTGTGTGGAGCGAGGTAAAGAATATCTTTGTGGAAACCAGTGAGATGCAGCTCGGGTACAAGAACTACCTGCGGAAAGAATGGATATCCGATCAGACCTGGGACAAGATAAATTATAGAAAGGAGATTAAGGCCAAGCTCAACACCTGCAAGACTAGGCAGCAGAAGGCGCTCACACAAGCAGAGTATTCAACAGCAAACAGGGAGGTAAAGAGGAGTGTGCGGAAGGATCATAGGAGGTGGATTGATGAGCAGGCGGTGAAAGCAGAAGAAGCGGCAAGAAGGGGGGACGTTAAGGAGCTCTATGGCATCACAAAGATGCTTTCGAAGAAAGGTTTTAATAAAACTAGGCCTGTGAAGAGCAAGACGGGCGAGATCCTCACGACGTGTGAACAGCAGCTGACTAGATGGAAAGAACACTTTGCGGAGGTTCTTAATAGAGATAGAGGACCAGAAAGTAAGCAGCGAGGAGGAGATGAAGAGGAAGCAGAAAGTGACCCGGACATCAGCCTCGACTCCCCAACTCGGGGCGAAATACGGACAGCGTTGAAGCAGATGAAGTGAGGGAAGGCACCAGGTCTGGATAATATCCCAGCGGAAGTATTGAAAGCAGACCTGGATATCACGATCAATCTGCTGCACCCGTTGTTGGAGAAGATCTGGAAGGAGGAGAAAATACCAACCGACTGGAAGAAGGGGTTGATCGTCAAGTTACCGAAGAAAGGGGACACCACAAACTGTAACAACTGGAGGGGAATCACCTTGCTGTCCATTCCAAGCAAAGTACTGGCGAGAGTCATCCTGAATCGTATAAAAGACTGCGTAGAAAAAAGGCTTAGGAAGGAACAGGCTGGATTTCGACAACATCGCAGCTGTGTGGATCTCATCAACACCCTCCGAATCATCCTGGAGCAGAGTGTGGAGTGGCGGAATACCCTTTACCTCACATTTGTTGACTTCGAGAAAGCTTTCGACTCCGTAAATCAAAGAATCATGTGGAAGACCCTCGAGGAATATAAAATTCCAACAAAGATCATCAGAATCATGGAAGAGATGTACGAAGGGTATGAGTGCCAGGTTCTACACGAAGGCAAATTAACAGAAAAGATAAAGGTCAGTTCCGGAGTGAGACAGGGGTGTGTCCTTTCCCCCACTCTGTTCCTGTTGGTCCTGGATAGTGTGATGAAGAAGGTAATGGGAGGACGGAAGAGGGGTATTCAATGGGGTATAAATGACAGGCTTGAAGATCTGGATTTCGCAGACGACATTTGTCTTATGGCACAACGGTACCGAGACATAGAAGATAAGCTGGGGAGGTTGCAGAGAGAAGCAGAACGTGCAGGACTGATGATTAACACCAACAAGACCAAAGAGATGAGGATAAATTCTGACGTCACGACTAGCTTGACAGTCAACGGAAAGGAAATTGAGCGAGTTGAGTCCTTCCTCTACCTTGGGAGTATAGTCACAAATGATGGGGGAGCAGAGGAAGATGTTCGAAGCCGTATCAGGAAGGCAAATGGTGCCTTTGTCCAGCTCTACCCCATCTGGAGAAATAGAAACATTTCCAGGAAGACCAAGCTCCGCCTTTTCAATAGCAACGTAAAGTCGATTCTTCTCTATGGCTGTGAAACATGGAAAGTCACAAAACCGATCAACAACCAGCTACAGGTGTTCATTAACAGATGTCTGCGTCGCATCATGAATGTGAAGTGGCCGGACATAATCTCAAATGAAGATCTTTGGACCATCACCAATCAACAACCGATTAGCACCCAGATCAAGGAGAGGAAATGGCGCTGGATCGGTCACACACTAAGGAAGCCGGACGGAGCTGTTGAGAGGGCGGCGCTAGACTGGAATCCTCAAGGTGCCAGGAAGCGAGGTCGACCTAAGAAGACCTGGAAGAGGACGATCGTAAATGAAATTGCAGAGGTGGACAAGAACTGGAGTCAAGTGAAGAGAATAGCCAGGAACCGTACTGCGTGGAGAAATTTCGCCAAGGCCCTATTCTCCGGAAGGAGCGGCAGGAATTAAGATAAGATAAGATGACGAATTTATGTTCCTGAAAGATTGAAAGAAGAAAGAAAAAACTACGTTAGGGTCTATATTTTCCGAAAGTAATGTAGGTAAAAAAGAAAAGAGATAAAAAATTTCGGTAAGCATTCATTAGGCTAACTTACTCGTGGAATGATGAAACTGCGGCATCCAATTCCGCTGACTCAAAGATGGAGACGTAGGTAGGGGTGTGGAAGAAAACTGTGCATAAAGAATAATAAACATTTATAATATCGAGCCAAAAACAACTTATTATTGGTGGTGGTGGGATGGATATAACTTGAAATGGAGGGTATTTGTCAATCAAATGCGCATCTTACCTTGCGTGTGTGTGTGCCGTAGCTGAAGCCTCACAGTATACTAATGGTCTGAGTTAGGAGCTCTTTAGTGACGCGTGCGGGGAAGGACACGTCAGCAGAGGGAGAGGGGAGGGGAAGGAGGCACTGTCTATGGGAGGGGCAGTTTGGATGAGATGTGCGATGTGCTGGGAGGGGGAAGGGGTGGGGTTGGAGTACGGTAATAATTGCCGAGAGTATTGTGATGTTGATCTTCCTATTATGGTCCTGTGCTATGGATAATTGGCCTATAGTGGAATTACCTGTTGTCATATATTAATCCTATTAGGATTCCAACATTTTATTTGACACCCTAATAGGATTTGTGGAGGACTGAGAAGATGGACATCTTTGGCTTATTTCATGTATTTCTACTTTGGTTTATTTCTTGTATTTATTCTTTATGTTTGAAGCTCTTTGATATAAGTTAGTGTAATAAAAGATGGCTGCTAAGTAAGACGTCCGTGTTTCACGATCACTATTTATCCATTATACGAATCCCAACATTGGTGCCGAAAACTTTAGATTACGTAGAAATGTGCATTAGAATACGGGCAATTGTGTTTTACTTGTGTACAAAGTAAACTGGTGATGCTATCACTACAAACAGCAATCACGTTTTGTACATGCAGCCACGCCACGCCGGATTACGAGGTAAGAAGATACTGGAACTTTTACACTCGCCACATACTAACGTGATATTTCAGTTATTAATATTATTGCAAAAGTTACTACTACGACTAAACAGTGCACGAATTGTAATATAATTACTTTACACCATGTAACGGAATTCACGAATGATAGACGAGCAAGTGCTGCCATCTTGCGGTAGATACTAAACTAAATACCTCGTAGCCATCACGGACACTACAAGACGATCTCACGAGTATTACGCATGCGCTGACATCAGACAATCACCTTCACTTGTCGCAGCACGGTACTTAATTATTTATTTATTTATTTCGTCACCCATTCTTCAAGATGCAAGACGAGAGTGTTAAGAGTAAACTAGCGTTTTTGAAAAGAAAGCGGAAGATGGAACGAGCAACTATAACTAAATTCAGTACGATAATAAATAGTGCTACGGTCGGCGACATCTCAGAATACGAATATAATCGCATTAGACTCCAAGAAGCTTTAGATCATCTCACAGTTCTGGACGATAGTATACAGGAATGTTTGACCGACGCAGAATACGAGGCCGATGTCGAAAAATGTGAGGAATACATCGACATCGCGAAGAGAGCGATTCTGAAAGCATCACACGCCGAGAATAAATCTAAGTCACTCTCCAGTTTGACAACATCGGTCGCCGGAATGAGTATGCAACCAACGCCAGGATCTCCAATCCCAACACCCGTCACACACACAGTGAAGCTACCTGCCGTAAAATTAGACAAATTCGCAGGTGACATTGAGAATTGGGCACGCTTTTGGGAGTAATTCCAGTCTTCTGTTGACAACAATCAATCTCTCGCTCACATTGACAAGCACGTCTATCTCCGTGGATATCTGGAGGGTGAGCCGAAGAATCTAGTTGATGGAATACCGATAACGGCTGATGCTTATGAAGAAACTAAACGGATATTAATATCTCGCTACGGAAACACTGACCGCATAATTCAGGCCCATCTTGACTATCTCGAAGCCTTACAACCAATTTCAGACGATACTCCTTCTAATCTAAATGCCATGTACATAGAATGCAATAGACGCGTACAAGCCTTACGGGCCTTAGGGGAAAATGTAGATAATTACGGGCGGATGTTATGCCCTAAAATTCTCCGAGCATTCCCTCAAGGTATTGTCCGCCGTTGGATAATTTATTCCAAACGAGAGAGCATTCCCGAGAGTCACATTACCAAGTTGATGGAGTTCCTGAACGAGGAGGTAGAGGGCGCTGTGATCACACAGAAGATCAGAGGAGATATCACTTCACTCGAATCCTTCTCAGGCACTGCCGCGACACTCCATGTGAACACAAAGTCAAAATGGACGGGCATGAACACAAAGAAAGTGTATTCCGAATTCTGTGTGTTCTGTGAGACTCAAGGCCTCTGGGCCCAGAACTGTGTGAAGATCCGCAATGTAGCTGAGCGGATTGAAAAGTTAAAAACTGCCAACCGATGCTTCTTGTGCCTCAATAAAGGTCACAGTGTGAAGACCTGCATGAAGAAGAGTAAGGTATCATGCGCAAAGTGCAAAAAGAATCATCACGTTTCCATCTGCACCGGAGAACAGCCCGCATCAATATCCGTGGGGAAGATTGACGTTACTATGCCGCAGTTCACTTATCTTCAAACGGCGAATATTTGGATCACAGGGCCCACCGGACTGAGAAAACGTACACGATGCATCTTGGATGCTGGCAGTCAATCAACCTTCGTAAGCCGAAGTCTGGTAGATCAGCTTCAACTGAATATCGTGGGACACAAGGATTTGACAGTTACCGGATTCGAGTCATCTCGTCACACATCTTCAGCTCGCAGACTCATTGACCTCAACATCAGTGGATTATGCACGGAGGCTGCTCTGCGTATTTCTGCATTTGAGAGTGACAACATTTACTCGCCACATCCGACTGTTCCACTCGACGTCCAGTCCCTGTCACGCTTACGAAAATTGAGACTTGCTGATCCCAAGGATGACAACAATGAACTTCCTATAGAACTTCTAATAGGTGGAGACCATTATTGGAAGGTGATACTTGACGACAAGCCAATACGCCTCTCAGACACGTTAGTACTGCTTCCTTCTAGATTTGGATGGATTCTGAGTGGAAATAGGTCAGGAATTACTGTCCACAGCGTCAACGTGCACCACATTCATACGGCTAATGACCCATCTGTCGAGGACGATGATATGCGACGATTTTGGGATCTAGAGAACCTAGGAATAAGGGAAGATCAGAAAAGGACCCTCACAACGAAAGATGCCACTATTCTTCAAGAATTCCACGATTCGTTTCACTTACAAGACGGGCGGAGGGTAGTATCCCTACCGAAGAAAGAAGATCTGGTCTTACCCTCAAACCGTAAGAACGCTCTAAATCGTTTTCACACATTGCAGAGAAAACTTGCCATTAATGCCCAGTACAAAGAAATGTACCATGCGCAGATGATGGACTACGTAAACATGGGACATGTTCAGCTGATCGCTACAGAGGAAACTACAAATGATGTATACTACCTGCCTCATCACGCTATCAAGAAAGAGAGAAATGGCACAGAGAAATGGAGGATCGTCTTTGACGCATCATCCCACGAGGGGGATGCACCGTCCCTCAATGATATTCTGGAAACAGGCCCTAATCTGTTACCAGAAATACTGTCCACGTTGATCCGCTTCCGAACTTACCGCAAAGCCATAGTAGGAGATGGAACTCAAGCTTTCCTTCAATTATGCCTGGATACTGAAGACCGAGATTTAACAAGATTCTTCTGGTTCAATGTGGAGAAGGATGAACTTGGAAAATGGCAAGCAAGAGATGATACAGCCGTCTATAGATTCACTCGTCTACCATTCGGCCTTGCTAGCAGTCCCTTTCTTCTCTCTGCAACTCTCCGTGAACTAGCAACGAGATTCAAGGATCAGTTCCCGTCAGCAGCAGCACTTATGGATCAAAGCACTTTCATGGACGACTTTGTTGCGGGAGCTGAAGATGACAACAGAGTTATCACCTTATATTACGAGGTGACAGGTCTACTACGACAGATACGGATGCCGATGGCAAAATGGGCAACAAATTCTGGACCATTGGAAGGTATATGGAGAGCCGAAGGACGTGAAACGAAAAGGGAAACCGGAGTACTAGGTGTACGATGGGACACAGAATCAGATTCACTACTCTTTGACCATACAGATATCACCAACAACCTTTCGCAGGATCCAGGAACCAAACGAAAGCTATTGAAAACGACCGCAAAGTTCTACGACCCTCTTGGATTACTTTCACCGGTGTCCATAGTTGTAAAAGTTCTCTTCCAAGACACCTGGTGTAGGGGCATAGCATGGGACGAAATACTTCCACATGACATTGCATTGCGATGGCAGCTGTGGATAACCAGTCTCACGGATCTGGCAAGTGTGGTCATTCCAAGATGGATTGGTTTATCAAGGACAACATCGGAGACTTCACATGTCCACCTGTTCTGCGACGCGTCGGAGCAGGCCTACGGAGCTGCACTGTATATTCGAACGTCTACCGACGTAAACACTTATATACACCTGGTCTGCACTAAGAATGGACTGTCTCCAGTCAAGAAGGTTACACTCCCACGACTCGAACTACTGGCCATCTTAGTGGGTTGCCGTCTTCTGAGGTATTTCTGCCAAGCAACAGACTTTAATGTCACCACATCTACTCTGTGGAGTGACTCCATGGTCGCTCTAGGTTGGATTAAAAGCGATGCAAACGGTTGGAAGACATTCATCTCCAACCGAGTGACGGAAATTCAAGGCATCCTGAGTCCAGCTCAGTGCCGGTACTGCCCGAGCCAGGATAATCCAGCCGACCTCTTGTCACGAGGAATATCTTCAAAAGCACTACAGTCTTCTTCACTTTGGTGGCACGGGCCTGTATGGCTTGCCGATCATCCTAGCTCTTGGCCCCACAGCAGTGTGCCTAACGCCTCACTTTCAGAGACTCGCAAGACGCATCAGCAAACACTTAATGTCATTACAACGGAACCTCTCAGCATTGCTTCCAGATTCAGCAGTTATTGGAAAATACTGCACATCATGGGTTGGATTTTACGCTTCTTGAACAACATCAGACAGTCGGAGAAAAATTCTGGGAATCTCACTGCACGTGAATTAGAGGCTTCCCGATTGTGCTGGATACGTACAGTCCAACGTGAGTGCTTTTCCGAAGAGTACGACGCTCTGACAAAAGAGAGAAACTTGTCTGGGAAGTCCAGGATTGCCCGCTACAACCCCTTCTTACAGGACGGCCTTATTCGACTGGGAGGGCGCCTTCACCATGCAGACCTGCCAATGCAGCAGAAACATCCTATAGTACTCGATGGTGCACACCACTTCACTAAGTTGTTGATCCTCCAGACTCACATACGGCTACACCACCTTGGAGTACGAATCGTTCTCTCTGTACTACGCGAAGAATTTTGGATCCTCAAGGCACGCCAGGCTGTCAAGAAGGTCATCCACACGTGCTTACCGTGTAAGATCGCCAGAAGCCAACAAGGTAACGAGATCGAAGCCCCGTTGCCTCCAGAACGTGTGCGACTTACTACGCCATTTGCAGTTACGGGTGTGGATTTTGCAGGGCCACTACTCGTTAAGGTGGGGAATCTCGTACAGAAATCATATATTGTGCTTTTCACATGTGCGACTACAAGGGCCCTTCACCCTGAGCTGGCTTTGGACATGACTACGGAGACGTTTCTGATGGCTCTCAGACGATTTGCGGGACGAAGAGGACTTCCAAACACCATTTACTCAGACAACGCTAGAACGTTCCAGGCAGCACACAAAGAAATGACACAACTCAGCCAAGTCCTCACTGACCCACGAACGAGCCAGCACTTCGCCCACAACGGAGTCCAGTGGAAATTTATAGCCCCACGGGCGGCTTGGTGGGGAGACTGGTGGGAAAGAATGGTGGGTACGACTAAAAGATGCCTTAGAAAGGTATTGGGAAAGGCTCTGATTAGTGAGGACACACTCCGAACTCTATTGGTAGAAGTAGAAGCCGCCATTAACTCCCGACCCATAATCCAAGATGGCTCGGAGCCACTGACTCCAAGTCATTTCCTGACTGGGGCACGGCTGACTACCCTGCCCAACGTCTCCGAACCCACGACCCGAATAGACCTGAGGAAGGAGAGGAGACTTAGAGAGAAAATGCAGGAGGACTTCCTCAAGAGATGGAGGAATGAGTATCTTCTTGATCTGAGAAGCTACCACGAAGTACGCCGCCCAAATGGACAGACGAAGGAGTGCCGAGTAGGAGATATAGTACTACTACAGGACGACATGCGACCTAGACACATGTGGCAGAAGGCGCGAATAACTGAAAGGCGACCAGGCAGGGACAACAAGGTGCGAACCCTCATCCTTCAGATGGCCAACGGGACCAAGATTAGTCGGCCTGTACAGCTGGTCTTCCCTCTCGAGATAGACCAGGGTGGGGAGGATGTGGAGGACTGAGAAGATGGACATCTTTGGCTTATTTCATGTATTTCTACTTTGGTTTATTTCTTGTATTTATTCTTTATGCTTGAAGCTCTTTGATATAAGTTAGTGTAATAAAAGATGGCTGCTAAGTAAGACGTCCGTGTTTCACGATCACTATTTATCCATTATACGAATCCCAACAGGATTAATATATGACAACAGGTAATTCCACTATAGGCCAATTATCCATAGCACAGGACTGGACTAAGACAGGGGAGTGTGCTGTCGCCTCTTTTATTCATAATGGTAATGGATGAAATTGTAAAGGAAACAAAGGAAGCATATGGACATAAAGAAATGAAGTTACTGTTATTTGCAGATGATATTGTGGTCTGGGGAAGGAACACCGAAGAAGTGCAAAAACAACTAGATGCACTGAATGAAAATATTCAGAAGTATGGCCTGAAAATCAGTATAGAGAAAAGCAAGACCATGGTGATGACAAGAGGGGAAAGACAAGGAAAGGGCACTGTGAAAATTGGAAGTCAGAGTTTGGAAATTGTGGACACTTTCAAATACCTAGGAAGTGAATTGATGCAAACTGGTAGGTTGGACATGGAGATTGGCAGGAGGGTACAGCAGAGCAATGCATTCTATCAAAGTGTAAGAAAACTTGTTTGGGATAAGGAAGTACCAAGGAAAAGCAAGGAGGTAATGTATAAAATGTACTATGTTCCCATATTAACTTATGCAGCTGAGACTTGGACCCTGACGAGCAGGCAAGAGAGTAGAATCCAAGCCAGTGAAATGAAATTCCTAAGAAGTATGATAGGTAAGACAAGGAAAGACAGAGTGAGGAATGAAGATGTTAGGAAGGAAGTTGGGATGGGAAAACTAAATGAGAGAATTGAGAAGAATAAACTAAGGTGGTTTGGGCATGTAAAGAGGATGGAGGAAAATAGAATACCAAGACTGATGCTGGAGGCCAAGTGCAAGGGTAAGAGAGCAAGGGGAAGACCTAGAACAAGGTGGATCGATTCAGTGAAGAACAGCGTGAGAAAAAGAAGTCTGGACTGGGACAAGATCGTGGAAGGAAAGAGGAAAGTGGAGAAGTGCCATAAATACCCCGACCCGGCAGGAGCTGGATAAGGGGAAATGATGATGATGATGATGATGAGGACCATAATAGGAAGATCAACATCACAATACTCTCGGCAATTATTACCGTACTCCAACCACATCCCTTCCCCCTCCCAGCACATCGCACATCTCATCCAAACTGCCCCTCCCATAGACAGCGCCTCCTTCCCCTCCCCCCTCCCTCTGCTGACGTGTCCTTCCCCGCACGCGTCACTAAAGAGCTCCTAACTCAGACCATTAGTATACTGTGAGGCTTCAGCCACGGCACACACACACGCAAGGTAAGATGCGCATTTGATTGACAAATACCCTCCATTTCAAGTTATATCCATCCCACCACCACCACCAATAATAAGTTGTTTTTGGCTCGATATTATAAATGTTTATTATTCTTTATGCACAGTTTTCTTCCACACCCCTACCTACGTCTCCATCTTTGAGTCAGCGAAATTGGATGCCGCAGTTTCATCATTCCACGAGTAAGTTAGCCTAATGAATGCTTACCGAAATTTTTTATCTCTTTTCTTTTTTACCTACATTTCTTTTGGAAAATAACGACCCTAACGAGTTTTTTCTTTCAATCTTTCAGGAACATAAATTCGTCATAATACGCATATTATCGGCACCGCATCGCACGCGAATTGAACAGCATCCACGCCATTCACCAATTATAAAATGGGCCAGCGTATATTGGAAAACACCATTCCAGAGAAGAATTCGCAGTTTCGGACTATTACATTTTGCACAATGAACGGACACATCGCAGTCCCAAACCAAAAGTCTGTAATATAGAACTGTCTGAATCATTTTAATCATGTTTTAATATGTCCTCTATTTCAAATTCACAGTGCACTATGTATATAACTAGGCTACACAAAGCCACATGTATCAATGTTGTTTTTAGTATAATAACCTACATATGTTTTTAATACAATAATTATTTTTTACACATAGGCATATAACACAGCATATTCTTTGATAGGATTATTAGTTTTAGGTAAGACAAGGAAAGACAGAGTGAGGAATGAAGATGTTAGGAAAGAAGTTGGGATGGGAAAACTAAATGAGAGAATTGAGAAGAATAAACTAAGGTGGTTTGGACATGTAAAGAGGATGGAGGAAAATAGAATACCAAGACAGATGCTGGAGGCAAAGTGCAAGGGTAAGAGAGCAAGGGGAAGACCTAGAAAAAGGTGGATTGATTCAGTGAAGAACAGCGTGAGAAAAAGAAATCTGGACTGGGACAAGATCGTGGAAGAAGAATGGTGGAAGGAAAGAGGAAAGTGGAGAAGTGCCATAAATACCCCGACCCGGCAGGAGCTGGATAAGGGGAAATGATGATGATGATGACTCTATCCAGAATTGTATAGATTTCTTGTATGATGTCAAATGTTAATTTAAGTCACCATGAGGACTGAAGAAGGGATCATACGTTCCCGAAACATGTATCTTAGTTTTCCATAAACAAAGAGTTTGAATTGTATTGAATAGGGCGGAATAAAATAAACTCTACTGAATTCAATTTGCGTCAATACGGGCCAATATGAGCGATATGACGAGTTCGTGTAACGATGGAACCGGGTGACCTTCGTGTGGCTTCCTAGCCACATGGGTATTGCGGGAAACGAGCTTGCTGATCAGGCGGCGAGAGAGGCAGTCGCACTGCCCTCGCTACCGTATAAGGTGCCTGCTAGTGATGTGCGCTCTCAGTTGCAGCATTCGATCTTGTCGCATTGGGAGGAAGCATGGCGTGCCATGCCTCCACCCAACAAACTGAGAGGCATCAAGGAGACAACGAAGGTGTGGAAATCTTCCTTCCGATCTCTCCGGAAGGAAGCTGTGGTACTCTGTCGACTCCGGATCGGCCATGGGATTGCTACGCACTCCCACTTGCTAAAGAGATAAGATCCCCCTGTGTGTACTTGCGGTGCCCACCTAACTGTGACACACATTCTCTTGGAGTGTGTGGGCCGATCTGCGAAGGACTCTTAAACTGCCTAATACCCTCTCCCTTATTCTCCGTGATGACGGGCCGTCAGCAGACCTCGTCATCCGGTTCATGAGGGAGAGTGGTTACTTTTTTAAGTTTTAATGTGTAGTTACGACTTTTAATTCAGGTTCAATCTGTTTTATGTTTTTTATTGTGTTCATCTATTTTATTGTTCACTATGCCTTATTTGTTTTATCCTTTTTTACCATCCGCCTTTTATTCTTTTTATTCAAATAAGGCATAATTTTTGGGGCTCACTGTCTGTTTTATAAACACCATTTTCATTTCATCCATGGCAGTGAGCTGTTTTTATCTACTTCTTTTCATTTCAAGCCATTTCATTTCATAGGGGCCGATAACCTCGATGTTAGGCCCCTTAAAACAACAATTATCATCATGTTAGGACAGGGTTGCGAGAGCAAGAATATAGTTGACCACAAAAGGCATTACGGTTCACATCACGTGCTGAACCATGTCAAATACCTCTGTGTCTCATTTGATCAAAGTAACTGGTTTCACATACAGTCGAACTGATCCAACCAAAATTCTAGGAAAGCTCTTGTCTTGAATATCAGGTAATTCTCCTTTGTGTCTCCCACCTTTCCCTCTCAACCATTTTCGTAGAAACAATGCCACACTATTATCATGTCTGGCAGTTCATTCTTCGTTCCTCTCCACTGATGGATCATCCAAAAATTCTGAACTATGCTTTAACTTCTGTATTTTCTCTCAACTTCATTTTAACCTAATAAGTTGCTGCCTTTAATCTGTGGATTTCTCCCCGTATAACATTAGGTAATAATGGAACTACTCTATAGGTGTGTTCTGTATCATTGCATAGCATCTAAATTTGCTTGTGAGGAAATCAATTCTCAAGTAAACAATATTGGAAATAAGCAAAGATGACGAGAACCTGTAATGTAGCTTGAAATATTTTCGTCATCTGGTGTTCTTGGGATGCTTGACTTTCATGACGGACACCCATTCTATTTCAATCTATGCTGGTCCAAATAGAACATAACATATACCGTTGGTAATGCTATAGCACTTCAGATGTATGTGTGTCTACCCCTTATTATTCCCGGTTTTCCAACGGGGTCGGGGATGAGATGCGATGGAAGTCTCTGTGGCGATGGTTTTTACGGCCGGATGCCCTTCCTGACGCCAACCTCAGGAGAGGAGTTAATGAGAGATGAAATGAATGATGGTGTATAGCACTTCAGATATCAAGTCTTTTGAATCATCTGGAAGGGTTGACTGTCATGCTGCTGGTAAAGATTTCTTTGTTTAATATAATATTTAATAATAGGATATAAGAAAAATACACACACTAGTACAGACTTCTCATGACACAGATTATCAGACATTTCACACATATCCAAGTACACAGGACTGATGAACATGATGTCACAAGTCCCTCAATTAAAAAATGAAATCTAACAAAATATGTTCTTAAATTGATTCTATAATAATACCCTGCCCAATTACTCAAAAATGTAGTTGAAATGTCTAGTTGCTTGAATAAACCAATCCACAGTACAAATGTTCCACCCGATTTACTTCCTGCTTAACAGGTCGGTGCTTGCCACAATTTCTGAATTCTACTATTCTTACTGCGGATTAGGGATACAAAATCTTATACGTACTGATTTTTAATTTTGTTCTAAAGAGTGGAAGAGAAGGTCATTTCAAAACCTTGATTGACATAAAAAGTAAATGAAATTTTGCCACCAGTACACCTATACAAACTCGTACAGTTAAGCACAGCAACACCTTTATCCATGAATAGTCCTTTGATGCGCTAACATTTGCTACCTACACCACGGGGTGAATGGACATTTGGAATTGGAACCATCAGACACATCTTGAGTAGAAACTAGTTGTTTTTGCATGCCAAAAGGCCCTCCAGAACATTGCTTGGTACAGATATCCCAGAAGACCAACCAAAGGTAATTATGGCGATTTCTTGTTCAATATTTATCACTTATGAAGGATTAATAAGATTGTTACTAATTGCATTCATTAAAAAATGATTAGAATTATTGTTCGTAATAGATGTCAATTTGGAGGTTAGTGGGGGTAACTTTGCACCAACAGTATTATATTATTTATGCCAGTATTTTCGTACACATGCTCAAGTTAAGCCTTAATACTGCTTTGTTTTCATTTGGCTATATTTTAAGAGTTTTGTTTGTTAATTTATTTCAGTCATGCCAAGAATACATATTAGAAAGTCTGGTGCCCGTTCATATGGAAATTACTCGCCTGATGCTTTACGTATGTGCCTAGAAGAAATCAGAAGTGGTCGGATCACTCATAGAGCTGCAGCTCTTAAGTACGAAATTCCTAAACGCACAATCCAAAACAAACTAAAGGGTAAACATTCTAAGATGATCGGTAAACCCACTGTTTTTACACCAGAAGAGGAATTTGGATTTGACAAGTGTATAATTTTGATGAATGACTATGGTTTCAGTCTTGTACTATGTTATTTGCTGTTATCTCCAAAAACTAGAGCAGAAAGTTTCTGTTGTCAAAAATAATATGTTTGGGAAAGAGTGGATAAAAAAAATTCTTAAGCGACATCAAGAGTTAACTGTTCGATTTGCTGCGAACATTAAGAAACTTAGAGCTGCGGTAGATGAGACAGTTCTGACGGAATACATTTGTAACCTTTCAGAAACTTTAAAAGATGTAGATCCTTCAAACATCTACAACTATGATGAAACTAACCTTACAGACAATCCTGGGTCAAAGAAAGTTTTAACTAACGGGGGGGGGGGGGGGGGTAAAATATCCTGAACTAATGAATCAAATGCTGATATGATATGTGGCAGTGCTGGTGGTGAATTGCTTGCACTGTATGTTGTATATCATTCCAAAAATCTATGGGCAACATGGACTGAGGCCGGGCCTAAAAACACATGTTATGCTCACTCAAGTTCAGGGTGGTTTAATGTAGAAACTTTTGAATTCTTGTTTATGAGCGTAATGTTGCCTGTTTTGAAAAAGAAGGAAGGGAAAAAGATGTTGATACGCGACAATCTTTCGTCCCACATTACTGACACTGTGTTAAAGGAATGCAGGCAGACCAACACTTCCTTTGTTTGCCTACCACCGAACAGCACACATCTAACCCAGCCATTGGATGTAACATTCTTCCACCCTATGGAATGTGAATGGAGGAAGATTTTGAGAGAATATAAAAGTAGTCCAGCTGGATTAGCAATCAGTGTTCTGCAGAAATAAGACTTTCCTAAACTGTTGAAGAAATCGATGGAAATTGTATCACAAAATGCAGATGAAAATTTGAAATCTGGTTTTAGAAAAACTGGCATTGTTCCTTGTGTTGTGACACCACTGATTGGATGGTTGCCAGGTAATGTTTCTGAGTGCTCTATAATTGAAGGGAGTTTTAAATAACTTTTTGAACAAAAGAGAGTAGATGCTACATTTTCAGGCGTCTGCTAAAGAAAACATAAAGTGTCTGTAGATGTTGGTAAGGATATTGCCATTGAACTAATATCAGATGAATCCACTTCTGAAAATGTTCTCGGGACTTCAGGAGTCAGGTCATGCCTGAAAAGAGAGGTTCATTCTTCAGAATCAGAAGCTGATAGTTTCTCTACTCAAGATGTTTCTGATGGTTGAGAAGATCTTTTCGGCACGTTAAAAATCCCCTTTGGGGCAGAGTTCCGACACCCCAGCGTCTCTAAAAGCCTCAGTAGTTAAAAGAGACGTAAAACCAATAACATTATTATTATTGCACTGTCAGCTGGTTGGTTTTTTTTTAGTTTCTTGCTAGAACACCTTATGCCTTTTAAACACACAATTTTGTCTGTTAGTGCTTGGAAGAATAATCCTTCTCATCACAGTTGGCGATGTTGGCGATAGATTACTGTGTGAGGATAACTTGACAGCCTGTTCAGTCATGCGGGGCGTGGTGGCGCAGCGGTCAAGCTGTATGCCTCTCACCAAGGCGGACCGGGTTCGATTCCCGGTCACTGCATGTGAGATTTTCGATGTGAAATGCCATGTCCTGTGGTTCGGATTCCACGTAAAACGGAGGTCCCGTGGCTTATGATCGCGAGATTAACGGTCACGTTAAACTACAAGCTTCCTTTTTTGTTCAGTCATGATCTCTTTATTAACATCTGCAGTTTCACCACAAACGATATTAAAAGCAATTGTGTCTCCATTGGAAACTTTCGAGCTATCCCTTGGATGTTGTTAAGTCATATTCATACCTAACTTATCAGAAACTTCCTGAACTTCCTTTCAGAAACTTCCTTAGGCCAGGAAATCTGAAACTTCTTTGATCTTGCTCAAACAAACCAGTTCCTTACAATTTTGTTTGTCTCTTCATTTCCTGTCTTCTTTTATTTTCATTGAACCATTACCAGTTAGCTAATCACATTTAATGCCACGTATCACCTTTCCTCAAATACTAGTAATGGAGAATTGTAAATGCATTGTGTGCCTCTCTGAACTATGAAAATGTATACTTTTTTATATTTGTGTTCTTGTTGGTCTTGCTTCCACCGTTGTCGACATATGCTATAATTTGAAGCACCTTTTTGTGAGTTGTCATATTCCCATGCAGTCAAACTCACAGATGGGGGCGTGGTGGCGCAGCGGTCAAGCTGTTGGCCTCTCACCACGGTGAACTGGGTTCGATTCCCTGTCAATGCATGTGAGATTTTCAAAATGAAATGCCATGTCCTGTGGTTCTGATTCCACGTAAAAAGGAGGTCCTGTGTCTTATGATCTTAAGATTAACGGTCACATAAAACTACAGTCTTCCTATCCTTTCAAACTCACGGATTGGTATTCTTGTTTCACAGATCTACAGTATATATGGAGTTTATTGAAATTTCAGAAAACTGTTCAATTATGCTCCATGAATGCTTACCATCTCTTGGTGAATGCTGTACATTTTGTATTTGTCTATTGGCACAGGCGAGATTAAATTGTAACTTTTTACCGATGTCTCAGTCTCACTCATAGCTGTGATTATATGGAAGCTTCTGAGCCAGTCGTGTTGAGTAATGGCCTTCAGGGCATAACCAGTGCCTGTGGATATTGTAACAGGTTCTACTCGTTAAGTTAATACTGCTGTACTGGGTCAGTGAGGAAAGCTATGACAAACTACCTCACTCCTCTCCTTGACTAGTACACTAGTACACCTCAATATAGTGCTCCCTTAGGTTTTTGAGGGTTTCTACTCACATAAACTACTATGGCACATTTTGAGGATCCGACCAACCTCCAGGCTGATTACCCAACAGACAGAGATGAAAGTTTAGGAACTACCCCAATATTCCTCTTACAACATACATTCTGTGTTTATAACAGCTTAGGCTTTCACGGCCGTTCATAACTAGGTACAAGTTCTCCGGGCTTGTAGGCCATGGTCCAGGCATGATATCTCCCGACGTTTCTCAGGAAACTGCGTCCGGCATTATCAAGGGTCCGCTTCTTTCATTAGCAGTGAACTTGCAGCATATATATGCTATGTGAGCCTAGTGTTTTCTTTGCGGTCCGTCTAGATTGTCTGGTCTCACGTACATGCTGCGGGGTATGGTGCACTCTCTGGCTGCGGCGGCCGAAACTCGTGAGTTTCGGGCGACTGCCCGGCTGTGGCGGGAAGGTTCTTCAGATTGATGTGTACTTGATATCTTGGCCTTCCTGTTCCTAAGGGCTGGGATCCATGTATTAAGTACTCGTTCAATTTCGTCCTTTCCGATTGAAGTTGTTGGGGTGTTTGAAAATTTCTATAGCTTCCTGTGGTAGTGTGTGGTGGTGGAGAGCTTCGCTGTGTCCCTGTACTGTACGTCGTGGCTGGGCAAGAGAGAGTGCTCAGCGACTGACAATTTCTTAGTTTGACCCAGGCGTCTGTGTCTATTGTGTTCCCGAGTCTGGTGGCCACACTCCTCTTCGTGGTTCCTATGTACGCCTGTCCACAGGAACATGGGATTCTGTAGACACCTGCAGTGGATAGCGCTTGTCCTTAGCGGATTGCAGCAAATCCCCGATTTTGGCGGTGGGTTTATAAACAGTCTTCACCCCATAGGTCTTTAGTAGCTTGCCGATCCTGTCCGTCACCTTCGTCATATAAGGTGGCTTCCGGGGTTTCCTGTGTCTCTCTCCTCGTGCTCCGGTGCCTGGGATGAGTGGCCCGCTCAATCTCCTTATTGCTATATCCTTTGGCGCATAGGGCCCTCTTCAAATGTTGCAGCTCTTTGTTGAGGTGGGATGGCTCACAGATTCTCCTAGCGTGGTCTACCAAAGTTTTAATGACTCCGCGTTTCTGTCGAGGGTGATGATTGGATGTCTTGTGTAGATACTGTGTGTGGGTTTCTGGTATACGGTGTGTCCCAAGCGTAGGTCGTTAGTCCTGGTGATGCGCACATCAAGAAAGGCCAGGCAGTTGTCTTTCTCCTTCTGCATGGTGAATTGAATGCTGGTGTTGAGGCTGTTGAGGTGGTCCCGGAAGCATTCCAGCTCTTCCTCTCCATGTCTCACGACTACGAAGAACCAAGGCGGGTTCGATTCCCGGTCAATGCATGTGAGATTTTTGAAGTGAAATATCATGCCATGTCATTCATATTTCACGTAAAGATGGAGGTCCCGTGGTTCATGAGCACGAGATTAAAGGTTGCCTAAAACTACAAGCATTTTGTTAATTATACTTCTGTTATGCTGTTTAGAATTCCTGTGGTTTAAAGCATAATTCTCTTTGAACAGAAACACCACCACTCTAATACTATTACTCTATAATGCTAATATTGTACTAGATTCATAACACATGGCGTGCAACATTAGTCAACAAGTTTTTTATAACATGGATGAGAATAACTTCTGGCCAGGTTTGTCTTGTTACGGAATAAAGTAGACTGTACAGGCAGTGTCTCTACGCTGATTATCATGCAGTGGGACATAACCGGGTTCCCTACAGGGGCCAACGGCTTCAGGTGGACGAGCTCCTGTAGGTGGGAAATGGACCCACAGTAGAGGAAATGCTACTGAAATCCCAATACCTATAGCTAGAGATACGGGAAAATCGCAATTGCGATAAATGCGAATTTTACTTTTTTCTCGTTTTTTCAACTACCTGGTAACTAATAAGAATATCTATACCCAAAATTTTCGAAACTGAATGTGCGACAAAGTGCGATAACTAAGGGTTCTTGCGAATTATTCCCATAAATGCGAAAAGTGCCGAATTTACCGATTAATGTCGAATATTATGTTTTATTACATTTTCGCGCCGCAACTTTGAAATTTGCGAGTTCTCAGCAATGAAAACATCGGCTAAATAATCGATATTTACGAGTAATAATCGATACATACGAACATCGATTATTGTGAAAACAATCGATTACGGTAAAAAAATCAATTTGAAAATGGTGCTGTTATTACCGCATAATATCCACTGTTTATCGCCAGTAAAACGATGTTTTTGGAGAAATTATTTCATAGTTTCATTTGGTTGAGCTAATAAAAGGAATTTTCCAATCGTTTGTACAAATTCTTTTTAAAAATTAGAGCAATAAGGTTATGCTTATATAGGTTTATATCGCGCCGGCCCTCATTTCTTGTATTTGACCATTATAATTAAAACTGTAAAGTACGTATCGTGATATGAATAGACAATGTTTGTTAGGCGTTCTCTTTGCTTTGGGGAATGTTATATAATATGATGAAAGTAATCTGTACAATTTGTGAGTTATAGGTTATGTTACATGTCGTCCGGCGATTTCTCCGTGAATTCGGATACTGTTTTACAGATTGTCAGTCAAGAGTCGCACAAAGGTACAGTGGCTCACTTAAGTATTCATACACCAGCCATATAACACAAACTGTTTTGTTTTCCTCCTACAATATACAGACAGTCTTGCCATATACCGTACAATATCAAAAGAAAGTGTAGTGATCATTTAGTACTGACGGGCAATATGATGAACATATACGCCAACTTAATAGCACAAATAAAATACAGACACAAAATAAACAGATTCACACTGCCACTTAAGTTTTCATACACACACACAACACCGACATATCCAATGTTTAATACTTGTAGGAAAACCTTTCTGGAGTATTACACTTTGCAACTTCCTGGGCATTGACCATACGAGCTCTTCTGTGCGTTGTTGTGCAATCTTGTCCCATTCTTCCAAGAGTTTCTTTTTGAGTTGGGTAACGTTCAAAATTGAGTGTTGTCGCACTTGTTTATCGAGATGGTACCATAAGTTTTCAATTGAGTTTAAATCTGCGCTCTGTGGAGGGACATCAAGAACCTTGGGGCAGTTAAACAATACCCACATACGAGAATTCCAAGCTTTATGCTTGGGGTAGTTGTCCCGGTATAATTTGAATGTGTCCCAAATGCCCATATTAGTTGCACTGTCCAACAAATTCTTCTTTAGGATATCTATGTATTGATACTGGTCCATGGTGCATTCCACAAAGTGTAAACTACGGTACCTACTCCCTGAGCCGACATACAACCTCAAACCATGACCCGTCCTCACCATGTTTGACTGCCAGTTTCAAGTTTACCGGATTTAGTTCTTCATTTGGCTTTCGTCATACCATAATATGTCTATTCGAGTCAAAAAACCTGAAATAGACTTTCATCAGTGAATATGACGTCTTGCCAGAAGTGATAACTCTCATAGCAATATTGATGTGCTACCCTTCCGTTATATTCTCCTCTTCTTAGCACTCGTCCCACGGTTTTTGGGTGCACATGAACCTTCATGGAGCTGGCAATTACCGCTGTTATCTTGGGAGCACTAAGTCGAAGATTTACCTTGTTTTTTCTAAGTATATGCCTTTCCTGTTGTGCACTAAACACTTTGGGACGCCCTGGTTTAGGCAGCTTGTCATGAACCCCGTGCTCCGTCCTGTATCTTCTGATGATTGACTGGACTGTTGGGAAAGGGGTGCCTGTCTCCTGACCAATTTTTCTGTAACTTAGACCTCGTTCCTAAAGTTTAATTACAAGTTCGCTCTGTTCGGGGGACGTGTTCTTACCTTTACGACCCATATCACTAGCACACTGGATTCATACTGGCAAGTAGGGTTTGTATGCATGTCCACTGAGTGTGCATGATGGTAAATGAACCAACACGGGGACAGAGTGAGTTCTGTATGACAGTTTGTATAACCTTATCGGCTGTGTATGAATACTTAAGTGGCAGTGCAAGGCGGGTTATTTTGTGTCTTAATTTTATTTGTGCTAATATGTTGGCGTTTATGATCATCAAATTGCCCGTCAGTACTCAATGATGACTAACTTACACTCTCCTTTGATATTGTATATGGCAAGATTGTCTGTATATTGTATGAGGAAAACAATACAGTTTGTGTTATATGGCTGGTGTATGAATACTTACGTGAGCCACTGTATATCAGTAATTGCGTGTTTGCATATTCTGTTTAACTTAAGAAAACCTTTGAGACTGATAAGATGTGATCATTTAAATCTTTGGAGTAGATATGAAAGGTGCACAATAAAGTTCACAGGATTGTCAGCATTCGTCTATACAAGTTGCATTGTCAGCAGTGTTAAGTCTCCTGTTGTGTGTGTGGTTTTTATTTTTACTAAGGGAGTGTTAGAAGTATTAAAATCCTAATATCAGTATTAAAGAAATGTAGAAACTTGACACCATACATTTTTCAGAAATGTGAGATCTCTGAAAATAAAGGCATCAGCCTGGCTAATTGGCAAGATTGAGCTCAGGTGCTGTCGATTGGCTGTATGACATGAGACGAGGGTACCTGAGCTATGCTGAAAAGATCCAAAGGTCATGTTCTCATTATGCAATCAACAATATCAGGTGTTGTGCAGTAACTCAAATATTGAGGGCCGGCAGCGAGTTGTATTAGTTCACTGGTGCAATGGTGCCAATTGTTAGAATAAAACGAACTGTGGTCAGGCGACAATGCTTGTCTAATGAAGTTTACTGTGTGGCAGGTGGAATGACGACAATACCGGGCTCTCCTGGACTCGGTGGACAAATTGGTTTAAATTCTGTGAGATGTCTATGAAATCCTTTTGTGTGGTTTCCCTACTAACTCCTTGCCAAGTTCCATTCATTTATTTTCATTTTTCATCTTATGAGGTTAGATTCAAGAAGTGCCATTTGACCATTAAACCACCGGCAAATAGAAATTCAATGCCCCTCATCCATGGCCCTCATTGAAAAGGAAATAATGAGGGAGTAAACGTACATTTTATTATTTAGTTAATTATCCATTGTATGTTATTTAACTTACCTAAAGTTAAGTAAATGTATGATTCACATTATTATAATAAATGCTTATGCCGTTTATCAGAAACATCCATATTTCCAATCTTGCACATGTTTGAATTAGCTTCCGTGCATATTATTTTGAACCTGTTAAAGTTTTATTGTACCTGGTGACGAACTTTTAAATGCTACAAATGCTAATTTTTTAATTTCAAAATGCTCCAAAATGCTATTTTTCAAAATGAAAGTGCTACAAAATCAATTTCAAAATGCTATTTTCTCGTATCTTTACCTATAGCGTCTGTTCTCCAGAGGAGCAACTACAAAGGGTGTCTGTTCTCCTTGTTAGGAGTGGCTTAAAATTATGGTTGGCAGTAGCTCTAAAATAGCTTTTGGTGTGGCGAACTCAGCATGCCAAAAAATGAGTGTGAATATGGTATGGTCTGTGAAGATGCTAGGGCGTCCCCTGCAGGCGATGTGCAGCTCTTTGGATACTGGGGGAGCTGCGATAAGTGGGCGACCATGGTCACAAGACATCAAAATTGGTACCATTAAGATGGTCATATACACTAGGAATAATTTTTTAAAAGAATAATCTCTAGCAATGTTAAATTTTTCTGTTGTTTTATCATGATCAAACTAAGAGATTTTGAAGTTCATTGTACACAAATTTTATGTTAATTGTTTATGAAAAAATTATTTGTTGCTATTTACACAGGGGTACTTAAAAGTCCTCTATCTCTCACATATTTTAACCAAAATCCATGAACCTTGAACAAAAACAATCTAACTTACATGGGGAATGTTCCCTACCACTTTTGTCTGAATTAGTCACAAGTAAGGGTTTTAAAATTATATTACAATTTAAGTTTCTTGAAATTTTGTTTAACAAAATTGTTTAAAAAGTTGTTAAAATTACATTTTTATGAATATCATTTTCTTGGTGGTAGGGAACATAGATACATGTATTAGCTTTAATTTGAAATAAAAATCAAGCAGATATCATTTCTGTGACAAAAGTTAAAGCACTTTGAATGACTTCAAATGTCAGGAAACGAATTAATGAGTAAATCGCATTTAAAGTTTACTTAGTATGTCTTCACTCACATTCTGTTTTGATCACATCAGAAACCTCCTGGGACATACACAGATCCTTCCTTGAAAGCTGTATGGTCCTCCATCTTGTTATTTAACGCCCAGAGGGCAGCTTGCATTTCGAATCTTGTCGTTCCTTGGAACGCTATGAAAGTCAAGGAAGTTAGATATCTAAGCTCCTTGACACTATAGCGCTTTCTAGTAGAGAGAGGCGGAACTTTGTGTTGGCGGAAAATCCCGTGATTGATTTTGCCACTATGAACACGGCCTACTGATTTCATTGGGTTCATTAACATGACAACAACGAATAACATGCGTGCCGTGATTTTTTTCGCCTCACTTACCACGGCCAGGAGTGAAACCAGTGGGATAGAGAAAGAGAAAGTCAATTTTTCCACTATGAACATGGCTTACTGAATTCAAATGGGTTCATTAACATGCCAACAACGAATCACATGTGTGCCGTGATTTTTGCCGCCTATCAAAAATCACTTACCACGGCCAGGAGTGAAACTAGAGGGATAGAGAAAGAGAAAGTCAATTTTGCCACTATGTACACGGTCTACTGAATTCAAATGGATTCATTAACATGCCAACAACAAATCACATGCGTGTCGTGATTTTTGTTGCCTATCAAAAATCACTTACCACGGCCAGGAGCGAAACCAGTGGGATAGGGAAAGAGAAAGTCAATTTAGGCTCAGGAATTTTATAGATCTGCTGATACGCCAGACATGACAGCTGTCAGTCAGAACGGTTGCGCCCTCTTACAGTAAATAATTTATTTTGACATGAAAGATTAATGGTATATTTATGAACCATACATTTTCTAAAACTAGAAGAAATTTCCTACAAAATGGATATTTAAAAAGAAAAAGTGAAATTTCAGAAAAATAGTGTATATGGCCACCTTAACCGGCAAGACTGAAGAACTTATTGATTTTATGGAGAAGGAGATTGTTATCCTCAGACTGACAAGGGAAGTCTTTGCGCTACTACACACCGATCGGGATGAAATTCAGGAGACAAATAGCTGAGGAAATGTACAACATGGGACAGGAAACCGCATCGGCTCAAATTAATATGCTATGTCATATTTATAACGTTAAAGTTATGACAATGATACGCGTGCCGCACCGAGAATGGTGAGCAGTAAGCCAGTGAGGCTGTAACAGGTCTGGCACACGCTCGCTGTTTCCAGGCGAGACGGAATGATACATGCGCGTGGCCTTCAATGTGGATGTACTTTTTTTTTAATAATATGCAGAACGTGTTACCTATGATAAACACAATGGATGACATAGTAGCAGGGTTGCTGCCGTAATTTGTTCATTATCCGAGATGTATTACCTAGGTATTATTATATTCAATTACAGAAATGAAATGCAACCGATATCTAATAATAAGTACAGTACTTTACACGAGTATCAATTGTTTATCATGTCTTGTTTGTTTCAATCAATGTACGTATCACAAAGGTGAATGTCATGAATAAGGTGGTCAATACATAGATTTGTTTTACACCAGCCACACGTGAGTATGGCAGTATTTGTGCACTGGCCACAAATATCCAGGGAAGGACGTTTAAAACAAAAAACAACAGGGTTCGGAAAGTTGGACGGTCGTTCATCTACAAAGCCAGCCTTAAACCAGCTATATGTCAACATGCTTTGAAAGCGTAGGGATGACAATTGGTTGTGTGTAAAAGACTGAACTTTCAAGATGTTGTTAAGTAGGTGAATATTGAACTCTAGACCATGTAACAGCACACTATCGTAGAAAGTTCGAATGAAATTCTTCCATATCCGAAATCCAAATACATCCAGGGGTTGAATTATACCTGTGGTTCCTTTTGGTACAATCTTGACATCAATGTCCTTGTCATTTGGTTTGGCTGATAGTATAGCACCTTCTGTTTGTCCAGTCCATGAATCTAAAACCAGTACACTAAAATCGGGGACTAACGGAAAATACACATTTCGGAGCCACTCTTGAAATAAATGTTGAGTTAATTTACCCAACTTGGAAGCGAGTACATATAAATTAGGTGCAGTAAACAAGGTATCCTTAACTCTTGGTCCAAAGACTCCGTTCTTTTTCTGTAATACCACAAGTAGAACGGGAAGCAGACGACCATCCGCGGAGATTGTTGGTTGGACGGTGTAACTATGCGTTAACGAATTTAGGGATTGTGCTTCAGCAAATATACGCTTGTCACCTTTGCTGTGAAGTGTTCGTCCAGAGTGAAATTCCATGTTGAACCCACTTTGGTCTGTATTAAAGACACACATTGGACTATAGGTTTCAATGGCTTCCGCAACATCTCCAACAAAGGTTGTCGCACTTGCAAGTAGGTCAGCATGATTTGTTGTATAATTATGGGACACGAATTTTGTCACTTTTCTTGACACAATACGGCAAGATCTTTTAAAATGGGAGAGCCAAACTTTCGATGCACGAAAGGTTTCATCACCTACTCGCCGTACTGCCGCAAGAGCCCATTTCCGGATATCACTGTCATGAACAACCTTTCTTCCCTCTCTGGCGCATTGAAACTGTTTAGCGGTTGCATCGAAAATTTCAGTTGCGCTCATCATGTTTCTCCCATGTGTAAAGGTCATTACGACACTTCTACTTCTTATAGCGGCGATGCACAGTTTGGAACTTCCGTTGTTTACCTCCTCGATTACGCCAAAAATCAATAGCGGCTTTCTTATATTCCACACTTACATCACTATTGTCTCCCGCAGGTTCATCATGCTCCCTGTCGTATTCTGCATCGTTGTCGGGGTCAAGCATAACCAAGCTATCTTCCGTTTTAACGGAAAAACTTGGGTCATCTTTACGGTTTGTCATGAGACCTGTAACGAAGACGTCAAATTAGCCCCCAAAACACGGACCGAATTAATAACCAATAAACTACATGTTCAAACGTATTCATGGATGTAGCCTACTTACGGTACAATTCACAGGCTAAATCTACCTCTGCAGCTGTAACCGTAGTGGGTGTCTTTTCGCACTCTGCAAAACAATTGTGCAGGCACAGAACAACGTTCCATGGGTTGATGTTTTTATGTCCTCACTGGCAGACATGGTTTCTGTAACAACACCTTATGCTTGTAGTATCAAACTTTGTTAATATTACAGTGGGTATACAAATTGTCAGCTGCATGTTCAAAGTTACCTGTCATTTTGCTTAAGTAGCCGATGTGTCACACGTTCTGTCTGGAGCCCCATTCACATGACAAAGCAGACAGTCTAGTCAACAACTCGTTTACAGTGTCTGCTTCGTTCCTTGTGCCACGCTCTTACTAGCGCGCACCCGATGTGCGGACGTTTCATACAATAAAAATGGTATTGAATATTAATTTGAGCCGATGCGGTTTCCTGTCCTGTATGGTACATTTCCTCAGCTATTCGTCTCCTGAGTTTCATCCCGATCGGAGTGTAGTAGCGCGAAGACTTCCCTTGTGAGTGACACAAAATGGAAAGGTAAAAGAGAAGGAACCCTAACAGATGTATACAGGCTGTCTTACAGTGGAGGAAAAGAAGCACAAAATAGAATTGGAATAATTGTGAGGAAAGATATCCTGGAATACGTGGAGGAGGTGAAGAAAGTAAGTGATAGAATGATTGTTATGAGAACCCAATTTGAGACGGGAACAAAAGACTTGATTCAAGTACATGCTCCGCGAACTGGAAATACAGAAGAAGACATAGAAGGTTTCCTTGAAGAAGTAGAGAAGTGTATTAAAGACAAGGACGTAATGATGATGAGAGACATGAATGCTCAAGTCGGAAGAGACAGGATGGGAAGGGAGGATATAGTTGGACCATACGAATATGGGAATAAAAACCTAGAAGGGGATATGTTAATTGATTTCTGCCAGAGAAATCTGCTAATGGTAGGGAATACATGGTTCAGGAAGAAGAACAGCCAAGTGAATACCAGATATTGGAGGGGAGAAAGAAGAACCTTGATCGATTACATTCAGGTAGAAGATGATGATGATGATAATTGTTGTTTTAAGGGGCCTAACATCTAGGTTATCGGCCCCATCAGGTAGAAGAAGCCCAACACAAAACCTGATGGATGTTACAGCCATACCTTTTATTTTATTCATGTTATGGAAAAAGGTTCAAATTTGTTGAATAGTAAATTATAATTGTTCACATGTAGTCAATATGTTGCATTTAATAGAATCAAAACAATTTAAAGTAAAAATGGCAGATTAAATTGCATTGTAAAGAACTTACCAAAATGTGTTTTCAAGTTCCTCAGTAAATTAAAAGTATGTTCCATTAAAAAAATACAGTACATGTTTGTGTGTTGTAGCATAGTCAATATTTAGTATTACATTCTGTGTAATAACCAAGCTTCAGCATATCTACAATGTGACCTCCTTGCAAACTGTGCCTCTCCAATTCCTGCCCAAAGGGCAAGGACATCCGGTGAGAGCTCAGAGGTTGGCTTCAAGTTGTCCTTACAACCTGACAGGTAGGACAGGCTTGCTCTCCTTGGTCGGCACTTTGATAAGCTGTCTCACCACCCCCACTATAGTATATCTCTCTTGCACTGGCTAAACATGCTCTGAAACATATTTCGTCCGTCTTCAATATTGTACTTGCTGTTCGAAGAAACAGGTGGTCTGGAACACTGTAGAATTAACTTGATCTTTATGTACAAATCTGCTCTTTCAAAAATGTTTCTGAAAGAGACTGTAAATTATGGACTTGACTTATTCAAAAGTTGGATTTGAATCTTTCAGTCTTATTATCTTTTTTTAAAAAGAAGAATCTCTTGCCCAAATGGAAACTCAAAATTTCAGTTTAGGGTTAATTTCCTTGTTTTGGAAGAAACAAATTTTGAAGCACTGCGGTATTGAAAATGGCAGGGGTAAAAGGAGATCTGTGAGATCCTGTCCTAACTCGTTCAAATTTCATTTTCACGGCTCTAGTACAGTACAGCTGTGAAAAGATGAGCCATAAGGGCATCAAGATTCGTGTTATTTTATATTCTCTCATGGTTCTAATCTGATGAGTGATAATAACTTGGTCCCCAGCCTTTTTTATACATCATTCCATAGTTAGCACTGTGACTGCCAAGATCTTCTAAAACATGCTAGGTATGTAAGTGCATAACCTAAGTAGTGAGATGTGTAGCTTCCTGAAATGAGTGAAAATATAAATGACAGATAATTGGGGTAAGAGTTCTTGAACTGACAAGTATTGTCAATAATAGTCAAGGATTAAATCACTATGATTTTCTTTCAAGTTTTTATAAAATAAAAATCTTCTGGATCAAGCAGTAATGCTACTCCTCACATCCCGGATTATCCTTGTATTGTACCACGAATATTCATTTTAACTGTGTGGGTTTTTAGTCACATGCCTATTGGGAACCACTGGACTAGATATCAGGTGACTGTTGTGTTGTTTGGCAGTCTTTGTTTGATGTACCATGTATAATTTTTATTATGGAATGATACATGTTTTGTGAAATGTTAATCGTGATTTTTTTTTTTTTTTTTTTTGTAGAGTTTTATGCTTGCTCATATGTATGTGGGATTTTCTGTTTCATGATTTTGGCTGCTAAAATCATAAGTTCAGCATGAATTTTTCCCTGGGTAGCTTTTCAATGTTCCCTTTCCCCACAAACTAGGATGTCATTTTTGGCTTGCAGAAACAAGCTGATGGATTAGAGAAGCTATAAGTTGACAGGTTTACATTAGTCAGTGATATATAGCTGGAAATTCTCATTCTCATATCTTATTCTTTTTTCTTGTTAGGTATGTTGCTCACTTGTTATTTTAAAAAAGGATTGGTTGTAATGTTTAATAAGTTATGCATTATATAAACAAGACCCTTGTTTGACTGGGGATTTATTTACAATCGTAAAAAACCTTTTACAGTGAACTCTTGGTATTTTGCTGCAATTATTGCACAGACTTCCATAGGTTATAATAGAATTTTAAGCCTTTGATACAAATTAATTTTAAATAATTCTTAGTTCAGAGAATTTTAGTTCCCAAAACTCGAGGGTGCATCTCTTCATATTATTTTTATTTAAAAATGTGAATAATGCATAATTCAAAGGAGCATTTCAATCCTGCAAGTGCACTTCAAACATTTCGATTATTTTTCAAAGCAATCCAACATATTGGCATTTTTTGTGTTTTTATCTTTTTTTTTTTTTTTTTTACCAAGTTTTCTCAGCCACAGACGTAGACAACGTATTCAAAATATCAGTTTCATAAAAATCATAACATGGTATGTTATCCCAAACAGCCTGCAACTGCAAATTCAATTGGGGATCCAGCTTCGTAAATCACTGTTCTTGACTGCATCCATTTGGATATATATCTTTCTTTGGATATATCTGATGTTTTTAGTTAGTTCTGGCTCTGTAGGCACTGATTATTTGGAAACATACCATCACAATAAGATTATGTTTGTATCGTGTCATCGTCCGATATCTCCTTGAATTTACATGCGTTGTTTAGAAAAATATTTGTCACAATATGAGTAGACTAATGTTGAGACTATATCACATGGGTGAGACTGTTCTTTGAGATAGTATCACAGTTGAAATTGTAATTAAAAATGCAGCATGTTGGAAAGTGAGTTAAGCACAAGCAAATTAACTGCATGCAAAATATAAGGAGTGCACTGTTCTTTATTTTCAAATGCTCTTATCATTTTGGTGGCCTGTCTACACATGTGAAGTCAAGATTATTCTGGGGAATAATAAGTTTTATTGCGTAAAATATGAAAATTAATATTGTTGTTTCCATTACTTCCTGTTAATGGTACAAACATTCCCATTGTCAAATTGATTTGAAGTGACAATGCCTTTAGTTGCTCATGCACCTCTACCTGTGATGAGGTTCTTAGCTGAGAACCGCATCGAGCTCGACCCTTGCATCTTCTCGGTGGGTGGGTGTTTGCATTGCTTTGTACTAAACTCATGGTGGCCACTACTCCTGGAAAACCTGGAAATCCTGGAAAACTCCTGGATTTTTATTAGGTCTGGAAAACTCCTGGAAAATGATGACAAATTTGAAAACTCCTGGAAAATAGCCACTGTTAATTAATTATAAAAATCTTTCCATGTTAAATCATACTCCCGCTGTGATTTTGGGTGAGCACTCTTATCATTAACGAAGGAAATTTCCTCAGGCTACCTGTTTCTGTGTGGGAGAACACGGGATAGTATTTTTTGTAAAACATATTGAATATAGACAACTTCACTGCAATAAAATTGCAGGCGGCCTTATTTTTTTTTAATGGATATTTGAGTCACAAAGGCATTTTTAAAACAACAATTAAATCATTTCTGTGTAGGCTTGCGTATCAATAATGCAGTCACCACTATTTTTTTGTCAATATCTATATAAGTAAACCAAACACAACTGCTTTATTTTGGTCTTGAAGTAGGCAACCGATAAAGCCCCACCCCCCTCCAACCCCCGCCCCCCGGGGCTCGCGCTTATTTTTAAGTATGGAAAATGAGAATTTACTCCTGGAAAATTCCTGGAAAACTCCTGGAAAATCGTTGACCGATTTGAGTGGCCACCATGTAAACTTAATTGAGTTAACCAGCTTGACACTTCTATGCCCTATTCCACTGTTAGGTTCTAAATCTCAAATTATACTATATGTTCGAAGATAAGTATTACTGCTTTCATTATAGTGAATAAAATAAAATGAAATAGTATAATTTTAAGTTTGTATATTACTATCCCGGTGATTTTTATAGTAGTAGCATGATTCAAGCTCTCCTTTGTTTAGTATATTTTTAAGAAAAATGTTTTTGCATCGATTACAACCGAGGGGAGAACTTGTTAACATTTTAACACAACTGGCCAGAGGCAAGGTCACTTAAAACACAACCTTCAGAGATGCTGCTTGAATGTGTGTTTGAAATGATCCGTGTCCACATGTTCCTATCATCTACATGGTATGGCAATAATCAAGTTGGTGTCGCAGACAGACAGTTATTTATTTTATATGAGAGACACTGTTGACAACCCCCAGCCAGTGCCATGGAGGGCAAACATCAAATTCAAAATATTCTAAGAAAGACACCTTAAATGGAAATGTAATGAAAATACGGTATATCTTTTATTTAAAGATTATTCTTCAAAATGTGTAATCATGTATATAACTGTCATTTTTTCACTACAGAAATAGTAAACGTTGAGGAAGATAATAATCTGAGTAAATAGATGTGGAAAACATTCCAAATAAGGAGCTGTATCAACAGGGAGACTGGATTTGGCTCAAAATGTGCAGTGAAAACTATAGTGGTTTGCTTTTGAGTTGTGGGCCACTATTGTACCTAAAGAATGCTGATTGAATGAAAAGTAGATTATCATAGCTACTCTTGGGAGTTCAGTTTTTTTAAATGTATAATATCGTGTAAAGTTCACTGTTTTTATAAAGTACGAAATTACTCTTGTGTGTGTGTCTAAGAGCAGTTTCATTAAACGGTATTAAATAGGCTGAAACAGGTACTGAAAGATATGATGGTCTACCTAAAATTTAAAAAAATAAAATGCCTTGAAAATTCTGTGGCATTATTGTAAACGAAATAGATGGTGAATCGTTCTCTGCAATATTGTTTGACATCTAAGAGAATACGTTACACTAATGGACATATTAGAGTTTTAAAGCAAGTCCGATAGTGAAACAGTGTTTGGTGGGAGGGATGAGGATCAAAATTTGGAAAGCGAACCGCCATTTCCTGAGCAAGTACAAAATGTCTTCCCTAGAAAAGAAAGCAATAAAGGTAATATTTTTTAAACATTGGTTTGCATTATCTAAAATATGCCACTCTCCTAAAATGTACATGTTACTGCAAATCTCTGTTGTTAAGATGTGGCCCTTGAATAAGTATATGAAAAGGTCCCCATCATATCAGTTTTAATAGTCATTGAAAAGAAGCATATGATGTAATGAACGAGTTAGTTTGTAGGAATCTTGATTTAAACATACATTAAAAAATAATCTACTGACCTGATTCCAGCCAAATGCTGGGTCAAAGATGGTACCTCATGTAGCTTCAAGGAATGGAATAAGCCAGTTGGTGAGGCTAGTACTTAGACAGTTTAGATATTTCTATTGAAGAAAAACAGTGCCGTGTTTATAAAAAATAATATGGTGAAAAGGAGGTATGGCTAGAGCATGCCATATTTATGAACACGTCTATTTGGCGACTGATCACAGTAATATTAATTTTATCTGGGAACCCAATTTACTAGCTCTGCCTGGAGATGCTGAGTAACCAAGAATAAGATGGTAGAAAATTCAGAGAGCAATCATATTATTACTCAGTGTAATCTATCCAAAGGCCACTATTAAATATGAGCAGATATACTTCATAATTTGTTACAATCTCCTAAAGTTATTTTTGAATTGGAATGGCTGCTCTTACCATGAGTGGATTGGTTCACAAGTTATGCAAAGTGGATCTTAGCATGCCATATTTATGAACACGTCTATTTGGAGACTGATCACAGTAATATTAATTTTATCTGGGAACCCAATTTACTAGCTCTGCCTGGAGATGCTGAGTAACCAAGAATAAAGGAAGGAAGGAAGCTTGTAGTTTAACGTGACCGTTAATCTTGAGATCATGAGCCACGGGACCTCCTTTTTACGTGGAATCCGAACCACAGGACATGGCATTTCACTTAACCAAGAATAAGATGGTAGAAAATTCAGAGAGCAATCATATTATTACTCAGTGTAATCTATCCAAAGGCCATTATTAAATATGAGCAGATATACTTCATAATTTGTTAGAATCTCCTAAAGTTATTTTTGAATTGGAATGGCTTCTCATACCATGAGTGGATTGGTTCACAAGTTATGCAAAGTGGATCTTCGTGAGGCCAACCCCATTTTGTATTACATTTATCCATAACAAGTAATGCAGCCAGTAATGAAAATCATAATCCTTTGTTGAACGTTAATGTAGTAAAATATGTTAATTACATTTTTATTTGGTATGTATTTAGGTAATTTGGGAAGGGGGGATTCATTTATTTGTTTACAAAAAAAAACTCCACTATACACTAGATTGCACATGAGAATGTTTAAATGTATTTTGTGTATTTGTTATTAGCAGAATAAATGTTGTATGTTCTTTAGAAGTGGATTTTCAACATTAAGTTCTTTGTAGTTTTTGCTATTGACATACTTGTGTGGATACTAACTTCAAACATTTTGAGGAAATAAACATCAAGTTCTTGTTGTTCATATTATTTTATAACAGTAATAATAATAATAATGAATCGAATCTATTGTATGTTGATGCTTTGGGGATGTTAGATTGTTTAGCCAATGTCTCTGACAGCTTAGATCTTCCTCAGGATTATGACTATATTTCAGATTTTTGGTGAAACCTATTTTGTTCCTATGAGCAGATTTGCTAATTATTTAGTATATGTGCATTTCATGCACGTCTCTATTCTATGTTGATAATTTTAGAACAGGCTTTGTCAGCAGGCTGGTCTGAGCCAACCACTGCCAATCTTGAGAAGAAGATAGAAAGAGAGTCACTGTGTATTTGTATAAAATTGAATAGGCCACTGTATAGAACAGCAACAAATTATGATCCTAACATTAAATAATGAAAGAAAATTAAATTTTAACAATAATTAATGTCTATTGGGATAGGCCCATTCACTTTTAATTTCAATATACATTGTACCTTTTGCAGTGAATAAAATTTAGGATTCACGCTGAATGTCTTAAGTAGTGTACCATTAATGGATTCCAAAATGTGTTTTCTATACTGAGTAAATTTGAATTTCAGGACTGTGTTTCGACTCTTTCCCCTGCCCCCTTATAGTCCCATTTCTACTGGGTTGAGGATAAGATGAGGAGTAAATGAGAGATGAAAGGGCAAGGATTTGAAAGGAAGTGGCCCTGGTTGGTTCACATCGGTATTTTGATGAACGCCAATGGTAATAAATAGCAAATGGAATGCACACCTTACGTCAATCTTATAGAAACAGGAAGGTGCCCTGCAGACCCTCTCTCCAGTATATTCCCCTCACCCCACCAAGCTCCCCTGTAGCTCCCAGATCTGATATCTTCGTACACAGATCAGTTGTATATGGAAGTGATAGGCATTGCTCAAAGAGCTGACGCATGTTGACACACAGAAGAAGCCTGAGCTGGCATTGTTGACAAGCACTGTTCTAGAGGAACTGAACAGGACTGAAAATCTTTTGATTGAGACTTTGATGGTCTAAAATACTACACATACAGTATATACCATATTTAAATCTTTTTGGTATGCCATGTCAATAGCTTTAGAAAAGCATGCATCTTAAGCTTTTGTATTAAGTATTTGCCAAAGCATATAAACCTGATGAACATAATCAATGAGCAATTAATAAAGAATGTATCACAAAGGTGGTCCAAGTTCAATTCCTGACTATTGCATGGGGGCTCATCGTAATGAGAAATCCCATCCAGTCATTCATAAGAAGGCAGCCCCATTGGTTATGATATTTAGATTTAAGGCTAGGTAGAATCTACAAGTCTCCTCGCAGCCATTTCGGGACAGATGGCCTGCTATTGACTCGCGGCATGCAATATTCTTACTGGACTCTATGAAAACATTGATTGTCTTGAGTACTCATTCAAGTGACATACTCCAAGCTGCATGTTTCATATAGTTCTATATCAATATACCGCAAAAGAATGAGCATAGTGTCATTAAACTAAATTCCTTTGCCGTATATTAAAATACTATTTAACCATTGTTTACAGTTTTACAAATGGAATGTTTTCAGTCTGAGCAGTAACATTACCTTCCTCACCTCTGCCCCTCCATCCAGGATCTCCAGTTCATAATCTAATAGGGAACTAACTGGTCAGCTCCATATGGCTTAAGACAGTGAGTTCGTTTTGAAGCAATATTCATTGTCCATTGCCTCCAGAGTCAAAGAATAATGTTTATCAAGGAATGACCATCAATTGTGTCATTTATAAGAAGATTCATTTCACACTGATTTGAGAAGTAAAACATCCAAATAATTTCAGTAAAAGTGACTGCTAAATGCTAATCAGATATTGGCAGCCCTCAATAATAAGGTTGTGATGATGATCCTCCTCTCCCTTCCCCTCCTATTTCTCCTTTGTTATACCTGTCATATCCCTAAGGAAGGTCTAGGTGGTCATAAACATAGATCTTACACAACTGAACATCTCCAAATCATTGACATGGATTCAAATGGTCGGGAATGTTTTACTTTCACCTGTAATGAATGTGTATAACAAATGAATTTTGTGTGCTATGAAATTTACTGCAGTTGTAGGTCACAAATGTACACAGATTTCTTAATCCGCCTCTCCATTATATATTTATTAGCGAACTGCTGAGATTTCGCACAAATAAATTTTATAAAGAATTTAAAGCAATGAAAATCAAATATGTATCAGTCTCTTCTTTTATTCGCCAAGCTGAATCTACGCTATACTAACTCAGTCATGTCTACTTCAGCATGATATAAATAGAAAGTCCTTCTCTCGTGGACTTACCAGAGCGAGCTGCATTCTAAAATGAGAGTTCAGCAATATATCAAGGATGATGCACAGAATAAGTGTTATCAGATTCATATTGGAATGAAATATGACTTAGAAATCTTCCCATTTACATTCTTTTATAAAGCAGCTGATCCTTATCAGCAGTCCATTATCATTAGTCTAGTATCGTAGAAACAAGTTCATTAATTGGATGAAGAGGGCATGATAGCGCATTAGTCAAACAGTTTGCCTCTCACCTCGGGGGACTGGGTTTGATTCCTAGTTAATGTGTGTGAGATTTTTTTTTTGTAAAGTGTTACATATGGTGATTCAGATTCCATATAAAAAGCACATCCTGTGGCTCATGACTGTGAGATTAATTATCACATAAAACTACAAGTTTACTTCTTTTTATATTGGACGATGCTGTGAAATTCTTCTCTCGTTATAAAGACAATAGTACAGTATTTAGCCTACATTGGTTATTTGCTCCATCATGCCCTTGAGGTAGTGCTACTCTTCCTCCTCCTCTGATGAACTGGATGGTTTCTGATACTGCTTTGTGTGAGTAGCTGTACCTTCCCCTAATTCTGCACTAAATGTGTAATTCTGTGCAGCATGTAATTGCTGGCTTTATTTCATTTACCTTTACTGCTTTTTGAAATTCTTGTTTATTATGATTCTTTCTACTTTTTTAGCTGTAATTTTATTTCCAGCTTCATTCTCCTCTCATTGAATTTAAGAATTGGAGATATTATCTGCAAAATCTTCATTTACATTTACAAATTTTCAACATATTCCCTGTATCTTCCCGGTGCTTTCAGAACTCTTTAAAAGTTAGTTAATATCAGTGTTCAAATGCTCCTTGTCTCCCCTCTCCCACCTCCTGATATTTATAAAACTTTTACACTATTTGTTTGCCCACCTCTGTAGCCAAGTGCACTATCTCACACTCATTAAAGATTATTTGCCTGGAGTGACCATAGAAAAGACACCCTCAGGGTGGCCGCTATGACCCAGGACTGTGTAGCTGCAATATTATTAGATTTTTCTGAGTTGTATGAATACTGTGCACTTGCAGGGAAATATAATGATTTGAATATTTGGAGATCTGAGGCTTAAATCCTAGCACTCCATCCTGAATGTGGTTTTCCCCCTTGTTTTTCTTTCACACACTTACTTGAGGAAAATGCTGTGCTGATACCTTTCTTCATGTCTTGGGACACCTATCTTAATCATAGGCTGATACCCTAGATGTTAGGCCCCTTAAAACACCAATTATCATCATCATCATCATCATCATCCTGATCATCATCATAGACCCTAATAATTACAGTTACATACTCTACTATAGACCTGACATCAGATTCCATGCACATCTAAGTATACAAGGCTGATAAACATGATGCTCTTAGCTCCTAAATGAAGCAATAGCAGCCACTCCAATTTTCTTTCCAAATTACTTCCATGGCTTTTGCAATTATTTGTTTGGCTTTGCTGTTTATCTTTTGCTTTTGTCTGCCAAATTTCTTATTTGGATTTAGTTTTGTTAGCCCTTCTGAATTGAATGTTTTCATTCCAGCAGGGTGTCTTCTAATATTGCACATTGTAGTTCCAAGGTATTTCGTTTCTACTTGTCTCAATGTTGTGCGCTTCCTATTCTTTGAAATATTTTAGAAACTATTATTTATATAGTAGCTTAATTTTATAGTTTTCCAATCTGATCAGCCTAAAAATAGACCTTATGTTCTGCACTGTAAGTGGTTTGTTACAAATTCAATAATGTCTGTGTCATGATAATTGTGTGTTTATTGGCACATCCCTGACAAATTTCTTCTTAGTTCTTCTGCTTGTTGGTGTAATTTGTTTCATGATGTGGAATTTTTGTGGTGTTTTATGTAATAGTTTAATTGTAGAATCACCTATGGTAGTTATTGTCAGAACTATTGAACTAAATATAGTAATTGTGATTTGGCTTTCTCCAAAGTAGTTTTCAATCATGTTCTGGAAAGGGAACATTTCTGTTAGCAGACTGTCTGTAATGAAACATGGCTATCTGAATTTTGGGGCATAGGGTGCCAGATTTAATGGTATTGATCAGTTTTCTGCCATTTCAAATCACTTGCTTAAAAGTACCTCATTTGGAACAATTCAGCACAGCACAGCATGATCAGTTACTTACGAGATATACATGCATCTTAAGACTTTGCTCTATGTAGTAACCTGGTAGTACATAGCTCTTGCCATTGCTGTGGTCCTGTGGTCCTTCATTCATATCTCTGCTTTCAGTTCCTAGTGGTACCAGGGATTTTTTTTTTCTGATTGAAGAATAAATCTATTGAAGAAATACATTAATCTAATGAATGGGGCCTGGATTTTGATGACCTTAAAAATGTTTTAAAAATAACTGGAAAATCCAATAAAATGACCCAAAATCTTTAAAAAAATGTCCTATACACTAAATCTCCGATCTCCTACCACTTTCACTTCATGTATTTTGCAGAAAAAGATTTCATCTTCGGTAGATAAAATATCTTCCTCGAATTCCGAAATTATTTGTTTGAAATGAGCAGTCCTAGATGGATTTATTTTCGGCATTTTAAATACAGTAGAATCTTGGAATGCAAGCTTAATCCATTCTAGAAACATGCTTGTGATCCGAAACACTCTTATATTAAAGTGAATTTTCCCATAAGAAATAACTGAAATGCAGATGATTTGTTCACTAAGCAAAACTATTTATTCATATACAGGTAGAATGATTAATACAAAATTTTGACTTTGTATGCTTCATTATGCCAATATAATTCAACTTTAGTTATATACAAGAGTTTTCTGAGAAGTAAATGAACTAAAAGATTCACTGATGAGGAAAGTGATTGAGGTACTACACTCAGATTGTAAAGAAGCTCTGCGGAAGGATAGTTGAGATAATGTACTGTATGTTGCTGGAGTGAAAGCCATATTGGTCCAAATTGATATTCAAGGCCATTATATGAAACATTTAAAAATTCAGCACTTGTCAGAGAGCACGATATACGATAATGTACATTTTCTGAACCTATTCTTGTATCATGTAGGATACTTATGGAATAATTCACAAGCCTAATTTACCCCCATGGCTACAACCAAAGTGAAACTGGAAAATGGTTTTCAAAGCAGTTCAATGGATTGAAGGTTGTTATAGCTTGACAATCAGAAGTAGTTTCTGTAACACATCTTATTGCAGCATCACACTTGCAATGCATTAATATTAATTGCTATCTCTGTGTGCAAAATTATCTAGCATTTCTGCATACATGGAGTTTGGCTCCATACTGTATTTACTTAAGAGGCCTATCGTGTACAGCATTCAAGCAGCAGAGCAGACCCAAGCATGCAAACAGCTTGTGTTCATTTCCTGCTGGTCTTCTTTTGTCACACCTACTGACACACCAAGATTTTCTCATGTTCATGTTATGTTGAATATTGATTTGGTCCATTACAGTTTCAACCCAGCAATGATTTCACCTATCACTCTCATGATTTTCATCATGATCTGAGTGTAGTGCCTTGATCACTTCCCTTCATTCTTGACTTTTTCCAAAGACCTACAGCAGTTGTCATGTTTAGTAGCTGGCAACTGGAGATCACAGAACATGGCACAAAAATCTTGGCGCCGAATTCTGCATATAACAACGCAAACTTCTACTAGCACTAACGCAGCTGTATGTGTTTTGCCGTAGGTATCTCGTGGCCAGAAGGAAACTAATATCCTAGAATTGTATGAATTTTATAAAATTATGTTTGTTCACTAATAAAATTAAACAGTGCAAGTCCTGTTTCATACAACATGCATCAGTGAAGAGTCTTGAAAATTGATTTGCACTACAGGTAGAAGGAGAAGTCACATTTTCCTGATGATTTGAAAAATATTTCGAACTTTCCTATGCATAATTGATAAATGGTCACATGCCTGATATCAGCATAATAAATATGAATTAAATGTTCAGTGTAAGAAGGTATCTTCTTATGACATACAAAATGTTAAGACTAGGAAATTGATTGTACATGATTGTTGGATTGTATGCGATGTTAGTGCAAAGCATTAATTGTATGGAAGTTATAAAGCCACATGTTTGTTAAAAAGTGGAAGTTTATTGTTCATTCTAGCCAAACTTCTAGGTCTGAAATTACAGTATTTATATCAGTTACGAATTCTCAAGAAGAATTAGGTAATGGTGATTGTTGTTTTAAGCTGATGTCCACCCCCCCACATTCACTGTTAAGAATTCATTTATCTATTTTGAATATATGGTATTTGAAACATGATGTGTTTCTAAAGCATACCCAGCATTCTCAGATTCTTTTTTTTATCATAATTAATAACAGTTTTAAGTGCAACAATTTTAATATATTGACTACATGCTTCCAGTTTGGATTACAGTGAATTCTACACTTCCAAAGAGTACATTCAAAGAGCATTAACAAAAAGACAAAAGATAGCTGTTACATCAAGGAACATTCTTACTAAAGGTCCCTTTCCTGATATCCAACATACTCCACCATTGAGTCAAGACTAATTTTCAACGAGTCGAACTAAAACAACAATTCAGAACACAGTACATGAATAAGATTATTAACAAAAATGGCAATCAGTCAGTCAAAACAAATTACAATCACTTTTGGAATCTAGCGGGCAGCTGTACTTTTCGTCCACATCTAGTTTGGACAAGTCCAACTACCTCCTCACTATCTTCCACACTCTTTTGGACAGTGTTGTCTCAGTTCCATCGCTTTTGACAAGTTCATTGTCTGTTTAAATCGCCTCTGCACGGATTTCCAACTGGTCAGAAGAGAACCCCTGAAGCTGTCTTCAATTTCACCAAGCGAACTTCTCCATCGCGTCCTGGAATAAGCTGTTCCACCCCAGTTAAAGGCCAATGGATTCGTTTCTGGTTGTCAGCTCCAACAAGAACAACTTCTCCTGGTAACAACTTGCGACTCTTCTTTTGGACAGCTACGGCTAATTGACCTAGATAATCATTCCTAAATCGTTGGTGAAAGCTGTCTTTTATCCTCTGACGATTTCTGCTCCATCTGTTAAGGTTGTAGCCCAAGGTTGCAGGTTCGAAACCTGGCGCAGTCAGCTGGCATTTGAGGGTGTGCAAATGCGAGGGAGCCGTGTCAGTAGATTTACTGGCACGTTAAAGATCCCCTTCGGGGCAAAATTCCGGCACCCCTGCGTCTCTAAAAGCCAGTGTAATTAAAAGGGACGTAAAACCAATAACATTATTATTATTATTATTTGTTAAGGTTGTCAGAATCCATCACATCACAGTCTGGTACACCCATTTTCTTGGTATCTAACAGAAACATATTGGGTGTGATAGAGGCTAAGTCGGTACTATCTTCTGACACATACGGTATGTCAGCACGACTTCGCAGTCACATAAGACCGTCTCCAACTCCTCATAGGTCAGCGAAGCTTTACCAAGAGTTTTCCTTAGCAGTTGCTTCAGGAGCCTTATCCGGCGCTCCCACCATGCTGCTGTGGGAGGATTGAATCGCCAGTCAATCTGATGAACAGTGCTATATTTTGATATCTTGTCCCCGTCTAGCTGATTGTAGGCATTGTTTGTCCCAACAAAATTTCCACCATTTTCTGTATATACAATTGAAGGTCTACCTCGGCGAGCCACAAATCTTCTGAAAGTTCGTAGAAATGAATCCATGGACAACAATGAGGTCAACTCCAGGTGAACTGCGCGGTACACTGCACACGTATATAGACATATCCATACTTAGTGATTGTCTCTAAAATGGAAAGGACCTGCTAAATCAATACCTGTGATCTCATAAGCAATTGCATCCCACACTCGTGGTTCAGGCAGAGCTGGTGTACTTGCAGATATACCTCTCGCCTCATGCCTCTGACAGATAACGCAACTAGTCAGTATGGCTCGAATAGCTTTTCTTCCCTCGTGAATCCAGAATTTTCCCCTCAAATGGCTTAGGAGACCTTGCACTCCTACATGACAAGATTTGACACGTGCCCCGAGCACTAGCTTCTCAAATACAGAATGTTTGGAAGGTAACACTGCAGACATCCTGAAGTACTCCAAATCACTTCTTTCGGTGATCCTCGTCTTCAATCGAATGCCGAACGACATCCATAAAGGGGCACAAAGTAGAAAGTTTCTCATCTCTAACTCCACTTCTCTGCTACGTTGAATTCCTTCTGTTGTAGCTGAACTTTGACCCGCCACATTTTTCTTTCTACATGAATTACTGAACTGGAGTATCCAACCAATGACCCTTACAACTTTCTCATAATCATTGGAGAAATTGTAGAACTGACCATATCACTATCGTTGCATAGAAGTGCCGAGGTGATAGCTTTCCTACTCTCCAGCCTTACCATTTCTTCAACCGGTTCTGGTGCTTCTGAAGGCCACTCTCCCCGTGGCAGCTTCAGCCGTGGTGGGCCCTCCCACCATTGACTCTAGCAATTGTTCAGCAGAGCATCCATGACTAGGAAGATCAGCAGGATTCATATTGCTTGGTACGTGCCGCCAAGCTTACTTCGCTGTCAGACTCTTGATCTCCTGAACCTTGTTCCATACAAAGACTCCCCAATGATCTTCCCGCTGTATCCATGTGAGGACAGTAGTTGAATCAGTCCAGAAGAGGAAATATGTATGTAGTTCTTCAAATTCTTTCTTCAAAGATGCCATTCACCTAGCTCCAATGGTTGCAGCTAACAATTCCAGCCTTGGAATAGTCATTCCTTTGAGCAGTGACACTCTAGACTTTGCCCGTATCAGCTGTACATGTACATAGGAATTGTATTCCAAGCGTAAGAACGCTGTCGTGGCATATTCAAGCTTACTGGCATCACAAAAGGTATGTACCGAGCACCTTATTACCTTATCGCTAACTTCCATGAGACAGCGTGGTATTTTCACATCTTCAAGTATAGGAAGTTCTTGTAACCATAACAAGAATGCATTACTCACACTGTCTGGAACTTCTTCATCCCATCCTCCTTTCATGGCCCATGCGGTAACAAAAGCCTTGGACATAGCGAAACAGGACACGTGAAGCCAATAGGATCGAACACTCTCTGTGCTATTAACAATATAGTTCTTCGAATGATCACCTTAATGTCCATAAGCTTGCAGCCACTCAGAGCTAGAATATCCAATTTTCTGTCCCAAATAAGGCCTAGAGCAGGAGTAGCTGTCTTATTTTCTAGGTTAGAATCTGAATATTCCCAACCTTTCAAGTTAAATTTAGCTTGTGCCAGTATTCTTATTGCTTCTTCTTGAAAACAGTGCAAGTCCTCAGTAGATTGTAAACTGGTTACACAGTTATCCACGTAAGAACTTTTTCTAAGCTTCTCGATGGTAGCTATAGAATACCTCCTATCTCCCATACGTTCAAGACGTTTCAAATGTAAATCGATCACTGCACCCAACAAGAAAGGGCTGCTAGTCTCCCAAACACAACACGTGTATGACAGAATATTTTCAACTCTCCCTCAATGTCAACCCACAAAAACCTGAGGAAGTCCCGATTCTCTTCACATAAGCTGATTTGCAAAAATGCTTTCTTTATGTCTGCTATTACTCCAATTTGGTAGAGCCTAAAATGAAGAAGTAATGTAGGTATAATTTCAATTAGATTAATGCCCTTCTCTAAACACTGGTTCAGCGAAGGAGAGCCAAGCTCTCTAGACGAAGCATCAAAAACATGTCGAACTTGCGTTGTACTGTTTTCTTCAAAAATGGATCAATGAGGTAAATAGTGCCCTTCATCCCACTGTGACACAGGTACTTCTTCAATGATTCCTTCTTGTGTCCAATCCTCAGAATTTCATCATATATTTGTTTGGAATCACTTTCTTTCAGCTTCTTGATGGTGTGTTCCATTCTTCTTTTCCCCAAATTGAAATTCCTTGGAACTGGTGGGTGTCCTTCAATCCATGGCAACCTCACTTCATAGCATCCCTCTTCATTTGTCTTAACAGTATCCAGAAGGTAATCATGAGTTGCCTGTTCTCTCTCTTCTCTATTCTTCCTTTCACCTGGATCTTGAATACCTAGTGCATCCAGCTCCCAAAGTTTGCTTACAGATTCGGTATGAACAAACATTGAAAGTGCTGTCATAGAATTGGAAGATTTGGGCCCCTTTATCTTTCCTGAGACAATCCATCCCAGATAAGTCTCAATTGCAACAAGCCCACATTGTAAAATCTCTCTTTGGCCGGTGAGAAGTTTTCCATATATATCAGCTTCCACCAAAACTTCAACTGGCTTATCTTCATCGAAGAGCTGGATACCTTTTTCAGTGGTTTCAGTGAACCGTGGTCCATGCTGAATGACAGGGATGCGAGAACAAATGTTTTCTTCATCCAGTGCTTTGAAATTGCAAGCATAGGTCCCCTCGAGACTTTTTAACCTCGCCTTGTTACAAAGATGTGGTTTTAGATTATTCACCTTACCCCCAAACAAACCATGGTTCAATGTCACTTCACCGATGGGCTCGTATCCCATACACTGAGCAGTGTCCTTCCTAATGTAGGAACGTTGCGAACCTGGGTCCATGAGGACACGGGCCTGTTTTTCCTGCTCTCCCCTAATGGTTACCATGAGTGCTTGTAAAAAAAAAACGACTACAGTTCACATTTGATGGGGAATTCTCAACCGTTCCCCCTTCTTTTAGAGTTTGCTGCCTGTGACTTCTGGGACACATAACTGGGACATGCTTTCCATCACAATTAATACATTTCAACAGTGTTTTACATTTCCAACTACTGTTGCCAATCTTAAGACAAGAAACACAACAGTTCCTTCAATTTAAAATGTTCCTTTTGTCATCAAGCTCCATTTTCTGGCCCTTAAAACAAGCATCGCTTGAGTGATTTCCTTCACAAAAAACACATACTTTTTTGTTTGGCTTAAAATTGACAAGACCAGCTGCTGTTGGAATATTAGTACCGGTATTATGACTGTCTCTGCTCCTAATGTTTTCATGCTACCCTTGGAGTGGTTTCCTATCTTGAAGCCTTGGGCTGCCATACAGATTCGCTCCTCATTTTCAACCTCGCATTTCAAAAAATTCATGAGGCTATCAAGTCTGGTTTTACCATCAGTTTGAGCCGAACTGGTGTTGTAACTTTTCGGCCAAGCTCTCAAGACTTCTTCAGTGAGACACAACTAAGTGGAAAGAGCATTGCAACATATTTATCTGTAGCAACTCCTGAAGTTTCCAAAGCCCTTAACTGTGTCTCGATTTTGTTATATAGGGAGGAAAGACTTACTTGATTGTGCTTCGAATTCATTGCTCGAGTCAATTTGAGCAATTCCCTGACATAGAATTCTACCAAAATGTCTTTGCGACCAAACCAAGCTTTCAAGCATTCAATAGCCTTGCTATATTTACTGTCTGTAGGGGGGAAAACTTTCCGCCACTTCCCTAGCTCTAGTGTTTGGCTCCATAGCTTGTAAAAAATACCGAAATTTGTCAGAATCATCTACGTCAGAGTCGTCATTTACTTTCTTAAATTGACCCCAGAAGGTTAGCCAGTCCTTGATCTCCCCTCCAAATTTCTTTAACTCAAGAGCAGGTAATTTAAATTTTCTCTTGGTTATGTTCGAAGTAGAGATACTATCATCAACAGCATTTAGGCTCCTTTGCAAGTAAAGACATATTCTTTTGTACTTGCTTGAGTATTCATCAGCGGTCTGTACATCAGTATCCAATTCCTGTGTTTTAGTAGCCGTATCTTGCAGTAGCAAATCCAAAATGTCAGCATCCAAACGCGCCATCTCCCCGAATTTCTCGAGTAGCAAATCCAGATCCACCATAACCTCCACATCATCTTGCTTTTCTGTATTCATTCTCGAGTTTCTTCTTTCTTCCGAGTTGCTATACACGCGATTAAATGCCGCCCACAGTACCGTCCGTTTTTTTTTCAACCATCCATGACCACGTGTGCACAAACCTGATAAAACACTTCCCGATATATGTTGCGCTAATGTGCAACCCACAATTTAACACAATAATCCTGTCACGGTCACCATATGTTGTTTCTAAAGCCTACCCGGCGTTCTCAGATTCTTTTTTTATCATAATTAATAAGGGTTTTTAGTGCAACAATTTTATTATATTGACTACATGATTTCAGTTTGGATTACAGTAAATACTACACTTCCAAAGATTATAGTACATACAAAGAGCATTAACAAAAAAATAAAATGATAGTTGTTACATCAAGGAACATACTTACAAAAGGTCTAGCCCTTTCCCGTTATCCAACATTGTTCCTTTCTCATTATTTAGTGCTGGAGGAATTGGGGAGAGTAATCTTACTGTGGCCTGTCAGGGGCTTGTTTTCTTTCGGGACATGATGGTCATGCTCGAAGCAAACCAAATGCTGACACTCTATGTGAGGGAAAATTGCCTCTAGGTTTGACCATCGAATTGTCTTTGAAGGGGTCATTTTAAAACTCGTCCAAATTTGTTCAGCCAGGCATGCCGATGCTACATATTCACTATTTAAGCAATAAAAATAATACTAATTTTTCATTATAATTCTTTTTTAAATCCAAAATATTGAAATATACCTGTTGGAATACCTGCCTCTTGAAACTCCCAAGATTTTAAGCCAGCATACTTTCTGACTTACAGTTAAATACTAATTACAGACATAACTTTGCAAAGGAAATTACACCAGGTGTAGGTGATCAACAATCTGCAGTATTTATGCAATAGATTTTGGAACCAAAATATTATAAGTTGTGTTACAAAAGAAGCCCTCCAAGCCCAATTATTAATTTAACAAATTAAGCTAAAAGTGATCACATGAAAAAGGCAACATTCCTACCCTTGGATTATGACTATGGAGAGAGCTGTTTTCTACTATAGAGCATCCAGCGTTTAGAAAAGACTGTGGGTCTTATGGGCTTTTACTTTTAACGGACCCCCCTCCCCTACTCTGGTTTTGTTACCCCACCTTTTATCATGAAGGAACTCTGAACATATATAGTTTTCGTCATAATAGCTTCCTACAATTATCTACCAATTGATTACCTATGTTATTGCCCACAAGTATCGTTTATATTACGTTTTAGTAATTTAAACATTTGCGGGGTTAGCACGCTGGAAAGAAGAGCCTCGTCCTGTGCTGCATGCTCGCCCGGAGTGGAGCACGTGCTCAGTTTCGCCGACAACATAAGTTTTGAAGCACTATCCGTCATTGGTGTTATTGTTGTGTGTCTGTTTTATTTTCTCTTCGATCGAATCAAGGCTGCCGACAGTTGGGTTCGAACCCACTATCTCCCGAATGCAAGCTCACAGCTGCGTGCCCCTAACCGCACGGCTAAGTCACTACAATATTACAAATATTAATCTAAACAAAACAGTAAGAATAAAATTGAAAGAAACTAAATTACAGCCTAACTAATAACTGAAGAGGAGATGATCAACAGTATTGCTGACGTAAAAATTGTTAGCATCGTCAGCATACATCCGAGAAGGAAGGAAGGGTTGTGCTCTCGACATATGCCAATCAGTAATGCGTCATATCACAACGAAATGAATATCGTTATTGGTTCTCTTCGCGTAAGATATCCTTAATACTGGTCCAATCCGTTAACACCTGCAAAACTGCTCCTTCCTGGGCGTATTCTATTTCAGGTAGCTGCTGGGGTTGTGTTGTCTCGCTAAATGAAAGCGCAGTACTCATAGCGGGTGAACATAACGTATGACGTCAGCGCTACCTCTGCCTAGAGCTAGCAACACTGTCGCCATAAGGCTCCACAGTCTTTTCTAAACGCTGGATGCTCTGTAGGAGACTATTGCACATTGTAAATTTTGCTTCTAAGTATGGAACTGTATTGAGGAGGGGGCTCCTACAGTGACCAGGTTGTGAGACCATGAACATACATAATACTTTACATCACTTATTGAGTAGGCTACCACACCAAATGAGCAACTTTTAAGAAGTTCCTATGAACTTTAAGAAATTCCTATGAAGTTCTTTTGAGAAGTATTGGATTGTCAGAAAAATTATCATCACTCTTAAATGTAGTTTGTTTCAATTGATCAGCAAGCCATGTTTCATTGCGATAAATCTGGTCCAACTGAAATTGTTTCCTGTTAGTTATGCTTTCACTGGTACAATACTTTTGGATTTTCTGTCCGAAACTCATATTGGCTTACCTGTTTTCTTAAGTAGTTAATGTATGTCAAGTTAAAATGAATGGTATGTTATTACAAATTTTGATGCATTATATTCACAATTAGATTTCATTGTTATTAATGCTTATCAGCATTTTTGCATTCATATTGCCGAGAATGAGAACTCATTAGTAAGAGTATTGAAGCATCTTTTCATGTTGAGTAGAGCCAAAAATTACTGTTGAGATTTGATAGGCAGGTTAAAGCATTAAGGTAATACTTTTCATGTTTGGTAGAGCCAAAAAGTCTTGTTGAAACTTGATGAACAGGATAAAACTGTAAGGTAATAATAAATTACTCCATGTACAAATTCAGAAGCTTATGTATTTACTTCTTGACTTTTATTCATCTTAGGCTATTGAGGAAGGAGAGGAAGAAGAGGATGAAGATGCCAAATCTCCGAGGAAGAAACTGCGTAAAAGACGAAGGAAAGATGAACTTGATCCTTCCAGCTTGGGGGTCACTGAGACCGCTCTCCCTGGCAAGAGGCGCAGGGGTAGAAACACAGCAGATTCTTCTTTTGATATTAAGCTCAAGAAACATATGAAGAAATTAATGTCAATTGTGGTCAAGTACAATGATCGGTAAGATTAATATTCATAATTGGACGGTGTTATGTATTATGCGGCTATGCACTAATTGTTAGTTTTGAGTAAAACTCGTTCAAAGGTTTTTGTACTGAAAACTATCTCAGAAGATACATTTTAGTCAAGATGAATCAATATTTGGCACAGTTGCGTACTGTAGTGCGTTGTGGGGTTTGAAGCCATTTTTCAGTGTTGCCTTGGTAAACAAAAGTTTGTTGCTTTTGTAGTGCGTGTAATGCGATTATTCACAAGAAAACTCATTTGGTGCAATATTTTCTTTGTATATCTCAAATTTAACTTAGCCATATTTGCAGTTTGCAGACCGCAGTTCCGCATCAAGCGGCTAAGCACCGAACTGTGGCGGTTAACGTGTTGATGCTCAGGGCTACCGATCATTTAGTTATGCAACAACAAGCAAGTGTTACTGTGTGATATTTTGTTGTTAATAACCAAGAACCAGTAACACAATATTAGGTTTTCAATATTTCACAGAAACATACATTAATATGACTATATTAATAGTGAAGAGTGTTTACTAGTCATTGAACATGATTTTAAAGCAAATACAATCTAGTTACAGGGAAATCTTTACCTCGCACACATTACAATCACATGCGATAGTTTTTATTTCTCACACACTTTCACTTTTCAGTGTAAAACCAAGGTTTTCATCGAAACCATCTATATCATCATTATGTTCCACCTTTCAAACACAGGTTTTCATAGATACCTTTAGTCACTCAAAATGAGATGCATGATATTCTTCAAATCTTGCAGTTTTGACATAGGCTTCTCATTAGGCCATAGGGGTTCAATCTAATTTCTTGATCCTCGCTGTTATTAAAACATTTATTTTTTTCATAATAAGATTTCAATTTCCCTGGTTTACAGCCCACTCATAGTCTTACCCCTAATGTCCTTCTTCCTGTTCGTTATCTTCTTTTCCAAACAAGTAGATCCAACGTAGTCTTCCTTCTTCATGTTCTTTACTATCAATTAATTTTTGCTACGGCAATTCTCCATGGCTTGTGTATATAATCATCCAGAGTGAACAATCGTTGCTGAAACTTTAAGGAGCATTCAGTGTCTCCGAAGTTAACATCATTGGGCAAGAGACTGATTAGGAATTTCATTTGAACGGTTTCTAATGTGGGATGTGAAGCCAGGACACTCTTCATCATAGGAACAAGCTTTATGTTTCTTTCCTGCCCCCAACATGAATGAGACCACAATATTACATGTTTCTTTCCCTCGTATACATTTACCATGAGGTGTTGTTGGAGACAAGGCCCTACTTGTGCTCCACGATCAGCTTGCTCTTCTACCCAGACATAGCAATAACCTATATTTGAACCCCCATCATGAGCTCCACAGTTGTACAGCTACAATAAGCGTTTGTATAATATATTATTAGTGGAGATTCTTGCAGAGGTAGAGTCCGCTGGATGTCGAATGTCACAACCGCTATCTTTTCTGAATTTGCCATTTCTGCCATTTCCTGATGGATCTCCATTTGTTCCTTTAAGTGAAGGGAATCCTTATAACCTTTCAGTCGAGCATTCAAATAACTGCAAATATTACAGGTGTTTCGTCCCTTTCTTAGTCTACTCTCATTTTGGGGTGATGTGTTTAATACGGGTGATTCAGTGATTGCTATGGAATCGTTGGCACTTTACTTTCCAGCTCTCACACTATTAACAGAGTTGACGGTTTCTGTGACGGGGTGATTACAAAATATTACTTCAGAAGTGTTTTGACAGTTCTCTACCATATGTTGATCTACACCAGGGCCATCCAGTCATTGCGCTCGGGGAGCACTGGGCAGTCAGACTAGCACTCCTTCCCCTACCACCACTACACTGTGGCAGAGAGGAGACCTGAGACAGACGATGTTCCGACCATGCTGACAAGATACGTACGTACAGTCATGCGGTCGACGGCTTTTGTGGGATTGTAGGGCTGTTTTGCCATAAAAATATACCTCACATAGGCCTACAGGGGGAGATTTTTTCTAATTTCTCAACTAGCTCCATAGGACTAATACATCTTGCCGCGTCCATTAGGCACTCTTTGATTAAATTCCCTTCTGCGAAGGGTTTCCCAGCGTTGGCAATTCGCATCGAACATTTGTAGCTTGCTCGTAAATTGGGTCCACCAACTTCCTTCTCCTCTATCTCCTGTTGGACAGAAATACGGAAAGTAACAATTTTAGTGTTCTTCAGTTAATTAAGTCGTTTGTTTGCAAACAAGCATTTTAAAATTAAAACAATAATGCTTACAGAAAAGTGCTGCTTGAAATTTTCTTCCGATTCTTTCAACTTCGATTGGTGACTGGCGTCTGTCAAATCACCGTAATCATCCCTGTGGTTAGCACAGCAGTGCCGTTCCAAATTGTGTTTCTTTTAACACATTAAATCTCGGTGGCACACTAAACATTTGGCATGCCCTTTATAAGCTATACAGAAAAATAAAATTTCCCATTCTGCTTTAAGGGCTGCTGCTTCGCCACTCCTTTTTTTAATATGATGTTCAGACATGACCACTGCAAAAATGACTTACTTACACGCCGTCAACAAAGCGCATTGGACTAGACTAGTGACTAGACGTGCTCAGCCAGCCAAGCTCCTCCCACCCCTAACAAACCTACCTTCCACCAAAGCGTTCGGAGCACTGGCTTAGAGCGCAGCTGGAGCGCTGTGTGGATGGCCCTGATCTACACACAGTCCACTTTCTCTCATTAAAGAAACAGTGTAACCAACATAGGCTACTAATCAGCTTTCCAGCTAATATTCAGCGACAGTAAAACGTTGTGGGATGCCACTTAGCTGGATGTTACAGAACGCCATAGCAATCTTGGTGAATAAATTCTTTGAATAAGGTTGATAGACAGTTGATGTAAATCTTGTATCCCCGCATTATGATAATGGCGCTCACGTTTTTCTTCTGTTACAACTATTTAAATTCAAACAGAGCTCCATGAGTCTTCGATCAGTTAGTTCGACCCCTTAGGCGATAGATGGTGTTAGTATTCAATTTTTTTTAAATTGTCTCTTAGCCTGTTGATGCATAACACCGTCCAATTAGTGTCATCATACGTGTGTATCCCTCTCCTTGACTGAATCATAGTGACATGCAGCTGATTGGTGTACAGGTATAGGCAAGATCTGTGTGAAGCATTATCACAGAATGACACATTTACGATTAACATGTGTTTGGTGGTTTTTAGTTTTTCTTAACCACATTCCAATTTCTGTGAGTATATCATTGTCTTGCCTGTTGGCAAAACACCAAAACACAGATTTAGTGGTGGTTTTGTTTATTTTAAAATGCATTCATGTGGTGCTTACCAATGATGACATTAGCGTAGAGCATTGGCAAGAACCCACTTCTTATAACAGGTTAGAAATCTGTCGAAAAAAGGATCCTTCCCCTGACAAGACAGCAAAGAAATACACGTTTGCTTGTGTCCCTTCTGAACTGCAGTCAACTCATGTTGGAACCATCATTCCACTTTATACCACTTCCCAAGTTGGTGGAGTTGATGTCAATCTCATGGTACTCAGACATTAAGTTCTTCTCCCAATGCTTCAAATGTCTAGTCATTATTGGGCTTGATAACCACTTTGAGAACCTCTTTGACTGTAGCATGTTATCACCCTGTACATGATATATCCTGAGCGATTATCACTGTCCTTAAAAGATTTCAACTGCTGCTGTATTGCCCACTCATTTGCCATGTCTACTGAAGGCCTGACATACTTTTTTCCAGTTGCAGTACCATTTGTTCCCATTGAACTGTTCTGATCACCACCAGCATGGTAAGGGAAATACTTGACAACAACTATAATTTGATTTATGTTGTTGTTTGAGCGCTGCATAAAACTAGTCCAATGATTGAAGACTCAAACAACACCACCTTGTTGCCTCAAATGTGTAATGAACGATAACAAGTATTTCTGTGAAGAGCTAAAGAGCTTACTTGTCAGTCTTTTGACTGGTTTGATGCAGCGCTCCATGCTTCCCTGTTCTGAGCTAACCGTTTCATCTCTACATAGCTACCACACCTTACATCCGAGTCAATCTGTTTAATATATTCTAACCTTGGTCTACCCCTACAGTTCTTGTCCTCAACACTTCCTTCCATAACTAAGTTTGCTATTCCAGTTGTCCTACTAACCTATCTCTTCTCTGCATTAGCAGTCGCCAGAAACGTCTCTCCTCGCCCACTCGTCTTAATACTTATTCATTTGTTACTCTATCCACCCATCTGATCTTCATCGTTCTCCTGTAACACCACATTTCAAATGCTTCTATTCTCCTCTTTTCTGCTGCGCCAACAGTCCAAGTTTTATTTCCATAGAGTGCCTGACAAATGCTTTCAAAAATGACTTTCTAATACCTAAATCTGTATTTGATGTCAACAATTTTCTTTTCTGTAGAAATGCTTTCCTTGCCTCAGCCAATCTACTTTTTATGTCCTCTTTGCTTCGTCCATCACTAGTTATTTTGCTTCCTAGGTAGTAGAAGTTTCCTACTTCCTTTAGCTTATCACCTGCCAATTTGATGTCATTAAGGGTTTCTGATTTCTTTCGTCTGCATTCCATTACCGTATTTTTGTTTTGCATTTATTGATTTTTATCATGAATTCTTTCCTCAAGATGGAGTCCAAACCATTTAAAAACTTATTCAAAACCTGTGGTGATTCGGCTAAGATAACAATGTCATCACCAAATCTCAGTGATGAAATTATTTCTCCTTGAATCTTTATATCTACTTTAATTTTTTCTCTAATTTCCTTTAAGTTTATTGCTTGTTCAATGTACTGATTGAAAAGTATGGGTGATAAGTTGCAGCCTTGTTTTGCACGTTCCTGGATACCAGCTTCTCTCTCATGTCCTTCGGCTCGAATAACTGCCGCCTGGTTTTTGTACAGATTGTATATCAGCCTCCTATATCTATATCCCCTTTGGATACTGAATACACTTGTGTAAGGAATACATGCAGTTCAACATCATTAAAAAATCGACAGAACTTATAGCTTACCTTTATTTATTTATTTATTTATATACAGGGTCTCCCAAGTAAAGTGAGACCGTCCGGCGGTGTTTTCACTCTCCGCTACAGCAGCTGCCCCAGCCGAGCTTATGTCGCGCATTTACAATCTTAAAGTTCTTACTGAAACTGAGCTTCCGTAGATTATTCAAGCATACGAAACAATACGGTGTTACTGAATAACAATTTCAACGCCAAAACAGAAGTTCGCATTGTTGTCATTAAATGCCACCAGTGTTTATTACAGGCTGTATTGTTGCTGTGTTCTTGCCAGTCTGAATCGAAAGTCACTTAACTTTCATCAATGAGGGTGTGAAGTGTCATGACACAGATAAGAAGGTAACATAAACAACAGCTTCCTGCAAGATTTAATTAAAGAAGCACAGATGGTTTTTATCTCTTGGGAGTCTTGATGACCTCACATCACCACTTAAAGGTTTTAAACATCTCAGAACTTACTTGTGTCAGCCAGAATGTGGTTACCAGATACAATGCCTGTATAACCCCGGAAGGACGACACTTCTAGCTTCTTTTATATGGTAAGATTTCATATAAGATTGTATATGCGCGACACTAGCACGGCTGAGGCCACGACATAAGCTCGGCTGGGACAGCTGCCGTAGCAGAGAATGAAAAAGTCTGACTTTACCATGGAGACCCTGTATATAGTTTTATATCACAAGTACACTTTTTTAAGTTATTGGTTCACCTTATACAACAAAAATATATAGATTTGTTAATTTACAGGGATGGAAGAACTCTGAGTGATTTGTTTATGAAGCTGCCATCGCGGAGAGAATTACCTGGCTATTATGAAACAATTAAGAAGCCAATTGATATCAAGAAAATCTTGCAAAAGGTTGATGAGAATAAGGTATGTTTAGTGTTAATGATCATTTATTTAGCTTCTTTTTTTTTTTTTTTTTTTTTTTCCTGTAAGGGTCTGTTTTGTCAATCTCTGGATACAAGTGATGGGCATACACTCCCCGAGTAACTTTGCTCAACACTTTTATCCCTTCGGCATTCGAAACGTGTTTTTCAAAGCTAAGTTACTCGGCAAGCTACTATTCGACGGAAGTATCAACGAACGGCTACAGTACGGGTTATGTGATTGGTCAAAATTGAATTCTGAACGGTTAACGCTCATGCGAACTCTGGTATCAACTGAAACACAAACCACATGGTCTCAGTTTTTGTATCAGTATTTAAATAATAATATGCTTTAATATCAAACATTGTCCAGCGGTCGGAAATTGCTCAAGATGATGATGATGATCAAACATTGTAACTAGTCCGCAATACCGATATTATGTTTCTGCACAATGGCTATTCCGATATTAACCCACATTGCGGTAATGCAATTATCAATATATATCGATGTTTTTACACGGGAACTGGGCTAGCCTTACATGGACTCCTGTACGCCTTCCCTTTACTGCCAAGTAGGCCTATTCATAATGAATTTAAAACTCAATTCCACACAGGAACATTATCGGAAAATAAAAAAAAATTAAAATGGAGCATAAAATATTACTTCCATAATATTACCGCACGTAACCGTCTTATACTCAACATTCCCGTGGCTGTGGCGATGATGGCGTCTTGGTCTGAAAATCATGAGGTCTTGGGTTCAAACCCCAGTCGTGGCAATTATTTTTGCTGCCAGATTATCGATATAAACAATATTTATCATATCATTATCAGTCATTTTAACAGAATCTACACAAAATTATGATTCATGTTATTTTTATTTTTTATTAGCCGGCCCCGTGGTGTTGGGGTAGTGCGCCTGCCTCTCACCCGGAGGCCCCGGGTTCGATCCCCGGCTCCGTCTGGGATTATAAAACTGACGCGAGGGTTGGAATGGGGTGCACTCAGCCTCGTGAGGACAATTGAGTAGCTGTCTGACAGTGAGACAGCGCCCTGATCACGAAAACCAAGATTAACGGCCGAGGGGACCCAACGCGCTGATCACGCGTCACCCCAATATCTGCAGGCCGAATGGCTGGGCAGCGGTCGCTTGGTCTGCCTTAGCCCGTCTTGGGCTGTATAGTGCCAGGGGTTGACTTTTTTTTTGTTATTTTTATTACAATATGTTGCAGCAAGCAGGATTTGAGAAATTTGATTGTATTGAACATCATTTCTAGTAGTCTATAGATAGGCTAAAGACTATGGTTTCATCCCTTCTCTTTATTTATTTATTTATTTTATGTCTTCAGTAGTGGCGAACTTTACAGTAAGTTTGTTGAAACAAGTGTGACAATAGCATATCTCCAATTCAATCTATACATTCATCATGGTACCAGTATGAAAACGGTGCGTAAATTCACATTCGTCACAATTTCAAGAATGTCCAACCTGTTTAGTAGACGAGATCTTTGAAATTTTTAATTTTCTATTGCCGTAAAATGTATCCAAATATCGTCCGTCACCCCTGTGTGCGTACCGAAACTGACAATTCTAGCGCAGCCTTCACAGCACTTTTCGATAGACGAAAACAAGCCATGAAATAAAGATTCATACAATTAGAAAACAAATCCATGATACAAATCATAAAGTGTTCACAGCTGGTAGGAGAAAAACAACAAGCAACTATGGAGTGTCACTACTTCGAAAGTTTAATGCTTATCCAGCACAAATTAATATTGAAAATGCCTACAAATGTACAAGGTGTAAAACTCTGGATCTAATTCCTATTAACACTTGGTTTTGTATATTCACTTATAGTTTTTGTATGCTTTGTACAGTGTTCGATGTGATAACATTCACACGTTTTCCCGCATAGCTGACATATGCAAGTTTCCCTGGGAATGTGGAATGTCTTGTCCTAGCAAAGATGGTGATGAAATCCATGTACAGCTAATCTCGTTAAAACATGTCTTATCTCAAAGTTTGCTTTGGTCCAATTTCTATTAATCATGGCTCCCTTGCTGTAGAATAAGTAGGAAACTTGGACAGCGGGTGGACTATTATGAGCAATATAGTGAACGGATTATCGTAGTTAAAATCAATACAAAACCTACGTGCACCACAGTAGTACAAGTCTATATGCCTACCAGTCAAGCTGATGATGAAGTTGTTGAAAAGGTGTACGAAGAAATAGATGAAGTTCAGAGGTATGTCAAGGGTGATGAAAATGTTATAGTAATGGGAGATTGGAATGCTGTGGTATCAAAAGGAAGAGAAGGGAAGATAGTAGGAGATTTCGGATTAGGTGAAAGGAATGATCGAGGAAGCAGGCTGATGGAATTTTGCACCGAGCATGAGTTGGTCGTAGCTAACACCTTATTCAATAACCACAATAGAAGAATATACACATGGATGAGACCAGGAGATACAGGGCGTTACAAAATCTACTTCATTGTGGTCAAGCAGAGATTTCAAAACCACATTTTGGATTGCAAAACATATCCCGGTGCTGACATAAACTCTGACCATAATCTGGTTGTTATGAAATGCAGATTAAAGTTGAAAAAGCTGAAGAAAAGTCAAAAGCCAAGAAGGTGGGCAATAGACAGACTGAAAGAGAAAGATGTAAACGAAAGATTCAAGAAGAGTATAAAGGAAGGACTAATGAAAAACCCTAAACAAACTTCAATTGCAGACGAATGGACACTTTTAAAGAATGAAATAACAAAATCTGAAGAAGAAAACAGTGGTAGGAAAGAAAGAATAGGTAGAAAACCTTGGATCACTCAGGATATACTAGAATTAACGGATGAAAGGCGGAAACACAAGAATGTAAGAGATGAAGAGGGGAAAGCAGAATACAGACATCTGAGAAATGAGGTCAACAAGAAGTGTAAGGAAGTGAAAGAAGAATGGTTGAGAGAGAGATGTGCAGGTATAGAAAATTGTCTGAAATTAGGAAAAGTAGATACTGCTTATCGAAGGATTAAGAATACTTTTTGGGAAAAGAAGACTAAGTGCTGTAATATTAAGGACACAGATGGAAAGCCTCTAACAGATAGGGAAGAAAAGGTTGAGAGATGGAAAGCTTACATAGAGTGTTTGTATAAGGGAAAGGTGATTGTGAATCATGTAATGGAAATGGAAGAGGAAATTGATGAGAATGCGAAAGGAGATTTAATATTGAGATCAGAATTTGACAGAGCATTGGAAGACTTAAGCAGGAACAAAGCACCAGGCATAGATGATATACCGATTGAGTTGCTACGCTGCATATGTGATGCTGGTCTGATCAGGTTATTTCACTTGGTGTGTAGGATTTATGAGACAGGTGAGGTATCCTCCGATTTCAAGAAGAATGTTATGATCCCTATACCGAAATCTAATGTGGCCCCAGAAGTGTCACCATGAACCATTCGGAATTGTTTACTGGAAGGGGGACTTCCGGCATGCATACTTCCAGACTATTTGCCACTCATGCCGCTGCATCAATGTGAACAGCTCAAATGGTACTGTCGGAGGAGCACCTGGAAGATGGAAAGGCTCGCCATAGGGTTCAGTGATGAAAACTTATTCTGCCTGCATGTACGAAGTAAATGTTGGAGAGTGCATTCACCCAAACGCACTGCTCCTACCTTAGGTGATATGTTTGTAGAGGGAATCCTGCCCAGCAATTGGCACCTGCAGAATGTTGTTTGACAGGAAGGTTATGTCCTGTTCCAAGAGAATAATGCTCGTCCATGCACTGCTCATGCATCAAACCATACTCTGCAGGATGTGCAGCATCTTCCCTGGCCACCACAATCACCAGACTTGTCTCCAATACAACACATGTGGGAAGTGTGACTTGTCCACCTACAACTTTTACAGCATTGCACAAACAGGTTGATCTGGTGTGGACAGTATTTGTCACCAGAATTACTCCTTGATCCTTACATTTCCGACCACAGAGGCTACACCGTGCCTTAGTATGGGAGTTGCAGTGGGGAGTCCATACCTGGTACCTTCGAACCGCTTAAGCTCTTGGTCTGAATTGAAATCATTTCATGTATTCCACATGAATCTTACATGAACTGGTAACCATCCAGAGGGTGTTCTGATATATTCCCCCAGCAATTCAGCATTTCAAAAATGAAGGAGATGTTGGTCAGGAAGTAACACAAGGATACTTGGTAAGAGGAACTAAATTGGAGCAGGTGAACCATTTTAAGTACCTGGACTGTGTATTCTCCTAGGATTGTAGTATAGTGAAAGAATAATAAATGTTATTGGTTTTACACCCTTTTAACTACTACTACTATGGCTTTTAGAGACACTGGGATGCTGGAATTTTTCCCCAATGGGGATCTTTAACCTGCCAGTAAACCTAGTGACACGACTCCCTGGCAATTGCGAACCCTCAAATGCCAGTGGACTGTGCCAGGATTCGATCCTGCAGCCTCGGGCACGAATGCGAAGTGGGGCTTCACTCTTTTCAGAGACTCCCTTCAGTGTACTGTAAATATAGTGTAAGGCACTGATAAATAAATATGAAATGAAATAGTGATAGAGGTACCGTCGAGGTGTAGAAAAGCCAATGTAATGAGCTCTCTGTATTCTGCAAGAAAATAGTTAGTGTAGCGATGAAACACTCTCTACATTGCTCAGTATTCTTGCTGTATGAAAGTGATATATGATATACTGTATATAGGCTATAGGTAGGCTTGCCATATTTTTGGTGAGTGAAACCGGGACACATTAATATGGGGTGGCCTTGCCAGGGTGTTTGGGGAGTGGAGGGTCCTCCCCCGGGAAATTTTTAAAAGATTAGAAGCAAAATGGTGAGTTTTAAGCCTTCTTTTTAAGCCTCGCAAGTGACGGGAGGGGGAATGTGGCACCCTAAATTGTTTGTTCTCCACACCTTTTAAAAATAAAAAAGGAATTTTTGCTACATAAAATTATATATAATTTCCTTTTTAATGATAATTTTTTCTGGTCTACCATCTAGAAAGAAGTGTTAATAAAATACAATTTAAAATACTTCATAAAATTGTTTAATTGAACAATTTCTAAGTCTTTTTTTTTTTTTTTTGAAAAACGACAACTTTTTATATAATTACAAAAACAATTACAAATAACTTTTTTGTCAATCTAAAAAAACAATTAATTAATCAGTTAACAATTTGGGCTATTGTTTTGTGTCATTCGTTTGAATACTTCTGACCTCTTTGACGCTGTGCGCGATAGTCAACGATGTTGATTGTTGAAAAGTAACCGATTCATAAAAGATTCTTAAACACTTAAATTCATTACTTTTTACATCTTACATTTTACAGCCGTTTTCCGGGACATTGATAAAACCGGGCGGGACACCGGGACAAGAGTAAAATTCCGGGACTGTCCCGGTCAAACCGGGACGTATGGCAAGCCTAGCTATAGGTAAATGATATGAGGGTAGCACGGATGATTGCTGGAACAAATAGGAGGGAGCAATTGCTGGAGTGTACTCATAATGAAGAGATAAAAGCTAAGTCAGAAATGAACACGCTAGATGAAGCTGTTTGTATGAGCCGGCTCAGATGGTGGGGTCATGTGAAGAGAATGGAGGAGGAGAGATTACCTGAGAGGTTAATGAGCTTGGCTATATAGGGTAAGAGAAGCAGGTGAGGTTCATAGAAGCAGAGGAGGCCACAGTGCTAACTGCCAATAGGGGATCATGGAGGTGACTTGTTCACAAACAGAGGCTTGCAGACTAGACTGGATGCTGGAAGATAAAACAGTCTCAAATGTGTAATGTATTGTATGTATAGTGGCTGTACCGTGCTGTTCTGCCCCTTAAAACAACAATAACTAACTTACCCTGTATGCATGTATGTGTGCATGCTTGCATGTGTAGTGGAAGCAAATGTTTGGCAGAGGAAAATATAGTTTCTGTACTCTCTAAACAAATTGTGTAGTGGAAGCAATTGTTTGGTAGAGGTAAATATAGTTTATGTAATGTCAAGTGACCATGAACATCTCTGCCTGCATAATACTTACCAAAGAAACAGTGCATTTTATCTTTTCAGCTAAAGAATCTGACATAATGATATTTTCTTTTAAATTTCGTTATGACATTTGTGTGTAACTGTACTGAAATTGGCATCATTTTACTATTCCCTAGTATCCTTCAGTGGAGGAATTGAGCAAAGACTTCCTGCAAATGTGTAGCAATGCTCAACAGTACAATGAAGAAGGATCTACTGTCTATGAAGATTCTGTCGTTCTGAAGTCAGTCTTCCTCAGTACATTGTCTCGCCTAGAAAAGGATTCAGAGCCGACAGAAGAAGTAGAAGAAGAGAGTTTTGAGGAAGCAGTGTCAGGTGCTCAGAGTACAAGTGGAGTTTGAATATAGCAAGGTAATATGACCGTTCCTTGCCTTGTAACAATATACTGTACTTGTAGAGATCTGTAGCATAAGCTTTCACTCAAATGCCAAAGTAGTTTGATTCATCAGACAGTGCATAGAAATGATTAGTATTCCCTTGCTAGCACTAACCACCATACCCATTGCTTGCTCATGCTAGCTGGGCGATTGACACTTGGGGTAAAAAACTACTGACCAAGACCGTTTTCTCCGGCTCTGAAAGGAAAACATATATTGTTTCCATTCAATTTTATATCTGTCTTCATTATACATTGGTAAATTTCCTTAATATTTTGAAATATTCCCTCAGCACTTTTTGGAGTTTGATGTGAAAAATTAATTTGGAGTTTCAGGAAACTTCTCGAGTCACCAAGATATAAATCAATTAATTGCTACTTTGGAAAAAATAAATCTGAATAAAAAGAAAAATGCTTATGCTTGCATACTTATGCTGTTCATCCGAGTCCATTCCCCCCCCCCAATCAGCCGCTTGAGTGAGTTTTGTAAAGTTCAGATTTTTTGAAGGATTTTGAGGGTATCGGCTTCCTTGGCACCAAGTTTTAAGTTTCTAGGGTGTCGAAGTGACTCAATATTCATGTCCATTTTCATTTTTTATACTTTCACATATGTAATTGCTCCACCTTGACTTTGATTCATTACTGTGTAATTTTATTTTTATCTTATTGTTTCACAGAATATAAAAATGTATGTTTGGGTTCAATTCCTGATTAATGCATGTGGGAGTTTTGAGGTGAGATGTCATGTTAGGTGGTTTGGATTATTAGTAAAAAGATGAGTGGTTTATGATCCTAATATTATCAATTGCATGAAACTACAAGCTTCTTTCCTTTTAAAATGTATGGTTCCATAGTAAACAGTGATCTAGAAGCATTTTCATTAAGACCAGATTGTATAAATAAGTACTGTATTGGCCTGAAAATAAGATTAAAGAAAGGCACATTTATTCTCTTGTACTTACCAACCTATAAACATTTTTTTGCTGACATGTGATGCACAACACTGGCACCTAACACATTACCATTATTGTCTTATTCACTGTCATGCAAAACACTGTCACCTAACACTTTACCATTATTGTCTTATTCACTGTCATACACAACACTGGCACCTAACACATTACCATTATTGTTTTATTCACTTCATCACTCTCGCTATTTTCTTCATTCTCCTCCCTTTCTTCATCCGTGTCCCACAAAACGTCATCCTAGCTGCCATCCAACGCATTCGCTATGCAGCATTTCTTGAACCCTTTAATGATGGACCATGAAGCAAGAATGGAAGGAAGCTTGTAGTTTAACGTGACCGTTAATCATGAGATCATGAGCCACGGGACCTCCTTTTTACGTGGAATCCGAACCACAGGACATGGCATTTCACTTCGAAAAGAGGCAATAATGGTCTAAACCCCTGATGTGTATGCAACTTTACTGCTTTATTTGTGCAACGGAATGATCGAATAAATGGCAAAAATTACAAATTTAACCACTCGAAACTTTCTTACAGTTCTTGCTGAAACTAAGCTACCGTAGATTATTCAAGCTAACAAAACAATACCGTGTTACCGAATAACATTTCAACACCAAAACAAAAGTTTGCATCGTCATTAAATGCCGCTAGTTTCTCTTACAGTGTATTGTTGCTGTGTTCTTGCTAATGAGCATTCCCTTTTAAACAATACATGACATATAAAAGTGTTGGTAGTGAATTTAAGCCGCACCCAGATTCTTTACCCAAATAATTTTAATAAAGAGTGCAGCTTATTTTCGGGCCAATACGTTATGCTTGTAGTTTGCAGCCCTGAGCAAGTGATTTTTGTTACAGTATATTAACACCTGTTAGTCGACCCACAGGGGCAGTGTACCCAGCCTTACTCCCCTTGGAACTAGCAGAGTAGATCGAGTTTGAGCAAGCAAATGGGACACTGCACACTATTCTGTAACAAAGGATATTGAAAACTTGATGCACATCTTCTCTGTATAATAATAATAATAATCCATAACCTTAAAACAATCATCAGATATTGCATTCTCAGGTCCAAACAGTACATGCCAGGCAATGTATGTTTCCGTTTAGATCAAATCAATAAAAAAACAACCTTGTGACGCTACAGCCCATGAAGATACTAGTCCTACCAAGCGACCGCTGCTCAGCCATTTGGCCTGTAGATTATGGGGTGACACTCGGTCAGCACATCGGGTCCCCTCGGCCGTTAGTCTTGGTCTCCATGACTGGGTGATCAAAGCAATGCTTGTTATTTATTACCACAGTACTACAATTCAAGAAAGCAATAAATTTAGAGACCACGATGAGACACGTCTGCTCGGACAAGAAACCTATTTTAAAGGTTAGATCAATAACCCTGCATCTGACTGATAATCCATGAAAATGACTGTTAGTACCAGTTTCTAAATGCATTGCATAGCTTATTACTGAGCATAGAACTACCGGTAGTTTGGTTTAAGCATTGGGAGAGGGAGACAGGATTGGCCCAGGTAGGAAGGTCCAGTAACAGCTAGTAAATACAGACTACAATTACATCATACATCAATTCCTTACAGTACATGTTACAACTTCACTTCACAAAACTTGCCAAGTTCAAATAGTATAGGTACTCTCTCATGCAGTAGTGTGTAAGGTCCTTTGTAAAAATTGCTCCCACAAAGTTGGAACCTTCGTTATGCAGCTATTATTGAGGTAGTCGGAAGAGAGTAAAAAATCTATGTTTCTCAATTGGTGTGGCTGGTTTCCTCTAAAGACATAGTTTTTTCACTTTAAAATGCCCAACAGGCATTTTTTGGGAATGGAGATTTAATCTCCTGCAGCACGTTGGGACAGCTTGTAATTTATATATGTCTTGGAGTAGCTTTCTCAGCACGGGCCAGTGTGTCTCAGTGAGGTGTGCCATACCAACTTTACAAGCCCAGTGGCACACTGTGGGGGGAGACACACTGGGAACTACAGTAGGTTGAGAAGTCTGAAAAGCACGAATTCCTCTGAATTACAGTCAGGAGAATTTAATAAATTTCCAGTCACTGGCTGAGAGCATGAGTTGGGTATCGCAGCAGAAACATATTACAGTATATCGGCGGCGGCCCATTAACCCATGGGAGCTCGTGTATGTGGTGTTAACACTGCACTTGCAACTACTTTTGTTGCATGACTGTACTAAGATTGCTCAACCTTTAGTTGTCTTTCGCATTCTTAGACCACTATCACTACTACTAGAATGCGCTAGTATGGAACGCCACCAGTAGTATTTGAATTATGACTCAGTTATGAAATTGATTGTGATGCATGCACTCGATCCAAGTGGTGTTTACACAGCTACGCAGTCAGTCATGTAAGTAAAATTCCGATCCCCGTTTGTAGTTTTTATTTTTTATTTCAATTTCAATTCAGATTAGGCTAAGTATTTCTTTGTTTGTTAATTAGGTCTCGTGTAAGGCATTATATAGATCCTCAAGACATTGCTCAAATTCTCATGGAGCCGGATGGATATGAAGAACAGGAAAGTGAACCTTAGGAGGATATAGGAGATCCTGACTACGCTGCAGAGGCAGTTGTAGAAGAAAATAATTTTGACATTGAATCAGAGCAATCCCTTGTTCGATGAAGAGTTTTCAACCGATCGTGATTCTACAGAAGATTTCAAAGTATATATCGGTAAGGACCTCGAAATCATATGGATTAATAAGCCATCGAAAACAAAAAATAAAAACATAGTAGAAGTGTTCCCTGGGTCAACAAGAAATTGCAATGACACTCCAACTAAAAAGGATGCATTTCTCAAATGTATTTCTGTTGATATTATTGATAAAAATGTTGGTTACGCTGACAAGTACAGTACATTCAGATAAAGACAATTGACACTCAGGCCTACAGTAGACCCAGAGATTGTCAATTCACCAATAATATTGAAATTTTAGCATTACTGGATGTCTTTTTCTGATTTCGACAGGAAAAAAATCTCGGCATGCCGATGTTCATGAATTGTGGGTACTGATGGCACTGATATGATTGTACTTCGAGCAGTGATGTCTTACAACCGATTCCTATTCTTGATAGATCAATTTGTTTCAATGACATAGAAACGAGGAAACAGCGGGAACAAATTGACAAGCTCGCAGCAATCCGTGACTTCCAGGGTATCTTTCTGAACAACTGCAAACAAAATTATATTCTTGGGGAGTTCGTTACCATAGACGAAATGTTGGTTCCTTTTCGTGGCCGTTGCGGGTTTACACAATACATGCCCAATAAGCCCGCATAGTTTGGAGTAAAGATATATGCGATGTGTGACAGCAAAACTTTCTACACCTGGAACCTGGAAATTTATTGTGGGAAGCAGAAAGAGGGACCCTATGAACTTTCTAATAAGCCAATGAACATTGTGAAGCGATTAGTTGCTCCAATTGAGAAGTCAAAGACAAATATCACTCCTGATAATTATTATACCAGCTATGGATTGTCCGAATACCTTCTAGGAAAGGGACTTACATCGCTAGGTACCATGAAAGTGAATAAAAGAGAAATTCCTCCTGAATTCCTATATGCTAAATCTCGGCAAGTCGGAACCTCTATGTTCGGCTTTCAAGATGATTTTGCACTGGTGTCTTTGGTAACCAAGAAGAAGACGATAATAATTCTTTCAACGATGCACGACGAAGGTAAAATAGATCCTGTTACTGGAAAACCAAAAATGATTCTTGATTACAATGGAACAAAGGGAGGAGTGGATTCTGTCGTCCAGATGTGTTCGTCTTTTTCAACTGCCAGAATAACAAGATGTTCTACCGGGAGCTCGATATCGATGGAATAAATTCCCAAAAGGTTTTCTTTTTCAACCAACATAAAACGATCTGCAAGAGGAGGGAATAAATTTCTTAAAAATTTGGCCCTACAGTTGATGAAAGACCACCTTCAAACCCGGGCAAAATTAACAAAATTGCCCAAATACATTTCGCACTTTTTAGAACGCTATTGTGAAAATGATGAGATAGAACAAATCTAGACACGTCCAGGAATTAGTTACAATTGCGGTTCTCATAAGAATACCAAAACAAATGTTAGATGCGATGAATGCAGCTACAATGTTTGCAAGAACCTCAGTCAGCAACGAATAAAATGCGACGTTTGTTTGGAGAAGACAAATGCGATGGAATACGAAGATGGTGATTACTGACTGACTTAGTGATTGTTCCTAGTATCTCAGAATATTTTGAGTTAGCTTGTTTTAGATTGAAAAAATATGTTGCATACTTTCGTCTACGATCTGTATGACTATGTCAATATGCTTATATGTGTTTAGGGTATTATCTTCATGTTTTCTGCTCATTAGGTTCATACTTTTCATTTTGTGCATTTCATTGTTATAATATCGTATAGAAACAATACATATTTCATCCTATAGCTCTTTGGTAGTTATATCCATTCATCTTTTAAGAAAAATTGATGGTTCTTTGGAGCGGTTACTGGTAAAACGCCAACGAATGGGAGTACCGCAGGGTTAAACTACTATAATTTTAATAATGATGCTATTGATATATTCATCATCATCATCATCATTTCCCCTTATCCAGCTCCTGCCGGGTCGGGGTATTTATGGCACTTCTCCACTTTCCTCTTTCCTTCCACCATTCTTCTTCCACGATCTTGTCCCAGTCCAGATTTCTTTTTCTTGTGCTGTTCTTTACTGAATCAATCCACCTTGTTCTAGGTCTTCCTCTTGCTCTCTTACCCTTGCACTTTGCCTCCAGCATCTGTCTTGGTATTCTATTTTCCTCCATCCTCTTTACATGTCCAAACCACCTTAGTTTATTCTTCTCAATTCTCTCATTTAGTTTTCCCATCCCAACTTCCTTCCTAACATCTTCATTCCTCACTCTGTCTTTCCTTGTCTTTCCTATCATACTTCTAAGGAATTTCATTTCACTGGCTTGGATTCTACTCTCTTGCCTGCTTGTCAGGGTCCAAGTCTCAGCTACATAAGTTAATATGGGAACATAGTACACTTTATACATTACCACCTCGCTTTTCCTTGGTACTTCCTTACCCCAAACAAGTTTTCTTACACTTTGATAGAATGCATTGCTCTGCTGTACCCTCCTGCCAATCTCCATGTCCAACCTACCAGTTTGCATCAATTCACTTCCTAGGTATTTGAACGTGTCCACAATTTCCGAACTCTGACTTCCAATTTTCACAGTGCCTTTTCCTTGTCTTTCCCCTCTTGTCATCACCATGGTCTTGCTTTTCTCTATACTGATTTTCAGGCCGTACTTCTGAATATTTTTGTTCAGTGCATCTAGTTGTTTTTGCACTTCTTCGGTGTTCCTTCCCCAGACCACAATTTCATCTGCAAATAACAGTAACTTCATTTCTTTATGTCCATATGCTTCCTTTGTTTCCTTTACAATTTCATCCATCACCATTATGAACAAGAGAGGTGACAGCACACTCCCCTGTCTTAGTCCAGTCTTGTTCCTAAACCAATCTGTCTTTCCAACTGGGGTCAGTACCCTGCTAACACAGTTGTTGTACATTGCTTGCACCGTTTCCAACATTTCTCTTCCCAGTCTCTTCTTAACCATGGTTTCCCATACTTTCTCTCTGGGGACACTATCATATGCCTTTTCTAGATCTATGAAAGTCATGATCAAATCCTCTCCATATTCCCAGTTCTTTTCCATCACCTGCCTCAAGCTAATGATTGGGTCCACTGTGGATCTTCCACTCCTGAAGCCATACTGTTCCTCTTGCAACTCTCCTTCCACCTTTCTTCTCATTCTTCTTTCTAATATCCTTTCCAGTATTTTTACTATCTGTGATATGAGGGTGATCCCTCTATAGTTATCACACACCTTCTTGTCCCCCTTCTTAAACACTGGTATTATTAGCCCTTTCTCCCAGTCTTCTGGTACACATTTCCGTTTCCACACACACTTTAGCAGTCGATACAACCATTGCATACCAACAGGTCCAGCAGCCTTTATCATTTCTACACAGATTTCATCCACCCCTGTTGCTTTTCCCATCTTCATTTTCTGTACTGCTAATTCCACCTCCAGCATTGTTATATCATCTTCTGTTATAGAGTCGTCAGGTTGTGTCACTTCCATCTCACCAGTACAACTGCTCACATTCAATAGCTTATCGAAATACTCCTTCCATCGTCCCTTTATCTCTTCTGGGTGTGTTAACAGCTCTCCATCTTCCTTTTTCACTAGCTTTGTAGTAACTCTTTCTTTCCTCTTACTTCTTAGAAGCCCATACAGCATCCTTTTACTGCCACTTACATCTGTTTCCATTCTTCGTGTAAAATCTTCCCAACTTTTCTTCTTTTCTTCTCCTACCACTTTCTTACACCTCCGTTTGCTGTCGTGATACTTCCTTTTGCTTTCTTCTGTTTGATCTCGGTTCCATTCCTTCCATGCAGACTTCTTTTCTTTCACTGCTTTCCTCACTTCCTCATTCCACCACGGTGTCTCTTTTTCTTTCACTCTTGTTGACGTCCTACCACAAGCACTCTCTGCTGCACCAACAAATGCCTTTTTAAAGTGGGACCATTCCTCTTCTATGTTTTCCACTTCAGTAACTGGGATTTGTTGCTTCAATCTCTCCTGAAAATCTTCCTGTACAGTTTTGTCTTTCAATTTCCATACTTTTATTTTACTTTCTCTGATCTCCTTTAGGTTTTCCAATTTTTCCCATCTAAATGTTGCCACCACAGCTCTATGGTCCCCATCAAATGCTTCTCCTGGTAAAGCTGTCACATCTATCAGCTTTCTGCGATTAGTCCTTTCCACCAGAAAGTAGTCAATTACTGATTTTGTTCTTCTATCGCCCCAACCATATCTCGTAATTTTCCTGCTGTTTTTCTTCCGAAACCATGAATTACCCACTATCAGTCCATTCCTTTCACAAAAGTTTACAAGTTCCTCTCCTTCCCGGTTCTTTTTCCCATATCCATATGGTCCAATGACTTCTTCCTTTCCTTGTCTCTCGTTTCCGACTTGTGCATTCATATCTCCCATGATCACCACTTCTACATCTGAAATTACTCTTTCTACATCCTCCAGGAATACTTCAATATCTTCTTCTCTGTTTCCAGTCTGTGGTGCATACACTTGTATGAAGTCCATCACGTCATTTTTCATCTTCATTCTAATTTTCATTATTCTGTCACTCACACACTCGACCACTTCAACATACTCCTCCAGTTGTTTCGAGGTTATCAGTCCCACGCCATTTTTTGCCTCTTGGCCACCACTCCAGTATAATGTATATCCTTTCCTCAATTTCTTCCTTCCTTTACCTTTCCATTTCACTTCACTCAGCCCCATCAATCCAACATTCTCCCTCTCCATGAAGTCTACCACCTCCTCCACCTTGCCTGTCAGGGTCATGACATTCATGATTCCCACTTTCATTTCGGTTACTGGTCGCCCATTTCTCACAGTTCCCCCAGTACCAAAAGAACTGCGCGTCGCCTGCAGGGTACGCCCTAACCTTCTCCGAATCATTTGAAGTGCCATTTCCATTTTAGGCTATTATTACGATGGGGTCGCCACTCCCAAAGGCATTTTATGAAGCTACTGCCAGCTATTATACAGGCCGCCCCTAACATGGGAAACAGACGCCCTTGCAGCCGCCCCTAACCTGGGAAACAGACGCTGCCGATTGATGCTGTACTCATACTATTCCCTGAGTACTGGGTTGCCTCTTCCGCAATCTCCACCGTTCCGAAGTCCATCTTCTCCGCTGCAGATTCCGTTGAGGTCTTCGCACGTAACCCTGTGCACGGGGCCTATGTTATACCCCATAGGACTGGGTCCTCACCAGAACTTAGCCGGTACTGTAGTTCCATGGTATATTACGGTACCGTTGCCCACCCCCGCGACGTGGACGTGCCTGTCAAGAATTATCCATGTAGCCAATTATAATTGCCTCACGGACCGGGTTAAGGAGCTGTCTAAATCCAGCCTCCAAGGCTATTGATATATTATTTCCGTAAAAGAGCATGGTGCAGTGGAAGGTTTAGGTTTTATTAAATTCTAGGAGCAGTTAATACGGTATAACAGTTAGGAGTTTATTCAACACATGCACTATACATTTGGCTGACACATCTCCATTCAGACAACACAGCAGAACACCAACAATGTGCAATGGTTTAATACTGCTCTAGCCAAGTCTCTTCCTATTAGCTGTTGCACTCAAAAGCTAGAGTCAATATTCCAATGCTCCCCCTCCACAGCCAATCACTAAACATGAGAAACTCACAATACGAATCATTAATATTTACAAAATCCCACTGGCTCAAAACAAATAAAAGTATCAAACTTAGCCAACACACCTCCTTCACAGCCTCACATATAGCATAGTATTCTGCTTCAGATGTAGATTGCACAGTAATGGACTGCTTCTTAGAATACCAAGAAATAGGACAATTTGCTATCTTAACTACATGGCTGATCTAGACAATCTTTCACCCTTGGCTCCCCCATAATCTGCATCACAAATCACCTCAATAAGGTTAGGACCTAACTTATAATATAATTTCAGCTCACTAGTACCCTTAACATATCTCAAGATATGGAGAATATCATTCCAATGCTTCTTCCTGGGGCCACATACAGACTGGCTCACAATACTCATAGCATAGCTAATATCTGGCCTTGTACAGGTTGACAAATACATGGTTTACCAACAGCATTAGCATATTTCTCTTGATTAAAAGGTTTGGGGGCATGGTGGCTCAGCAGTCAAGCTGTCTGCCTCTCACCAAGGAGGACTGGGTTCGATTACCGGTCAATGCATGTGAGATTTTCGAAGTGAAATGCCATATCCTGTGGTTCGGATTCCACATAAAATGGAGGTCCAGTGGCTCATGATCACGCAATTAACGGTCGTTAAACTACAAGCTTCCTTCCTTTGCTTTTTGATCAAAAGGTAAATTACCTGGCACAGACTGATCATCATTACTTGTAGGTAAAGGGGCAGATCTAGGATTGGCATCTTCAAATTTAAAAGCTGCTACAATCGCTTTGATGTATTTGGCTTGGTCAACACAGATGCCATTATTTCTTTGGCTTACCCTCATGCCCAAGAAATTTGACATTACTCCAAAATCTCTTACACCTAACCTAGGCTCAAGCATTCCCTTAAATTGTGCAAATTTTCTTCAGGACACCATTCCGCCACATCATCAACATACAAAATTACTACCAACATTTTGTCCTTACTAACATATACACACCTATCCAGGGGCGGATCTAGGGGAGGGCGACTGCCCAGGACCCCGCGGTCTGGGGGGCCCCGCACCATGGATTTTTTAAAAATTTCATTAATTAATTATACTTTTCAAACTAATATATAATTCATATTCCTTTTTTCAGTGCTGCTATGACCTCCCGTGGCCGTTTAGCAAGTTTAGATTTAGCCCAGGCAACGAAGGCTGAATTTCAGCAAATAAAAATAATAAATACGAACGTTTTGAAATTTGGTGAAAATGTTTAGCATAGCATTTCTTCGGCTTTTCCCAATTAATTGGGGTCGCCGGAGCCAACCGGGCTCATTTTGGTTTTGGCCGGGGATTTAAGGCCGGATGCCCTTCCTGACGCCATGTGATTTTTCAAGTGAAAATTCCACCCCACTGTCACCGGGATTCGAACCCCGGCCGTCAGGGTGAAAGACGAGCAGCTAAGCCACTGCGCCATCACGCTCCCTGGTGAAAATGTTTATTAGAGCTTACTCTTGAACCTGTCAAAAGTCCTGACCAATTAAAGGTCCGCAATCGCCGCCATCTTGGAAAAAAAGGTGCACTTTTATGGCTTTTAGTCTATAACTCTTTATTTATTAACTTGATCGAAAAAGTTGTAGTGATCAAATTTTGAGAAAATTTAATTCTCTACAAAAAAGGTTTTATTCAGTTGTTTCATAAAACCAACATTTACCGAGTAAATGGACGACGAACTTGAAGCAGATCGGAGAATTGCTCCAAACAACCAATCTACGCACAGCTTAAGAATCATAACAGTGTGTCCTGTGTAAATATCGATAGTTTTGGGTCAGGTATACTACTGTTACAGCCAGTCGAGAGTATAGTCGTATGTTTTTGTAAAGTACATAACGGATAGCTCTGGCATACAAACACTGAAATATAGTAATACTTCTCCCCATTGGTCGCGTTGGAGCATTCCATTATTACTATATTTCAGTGCGAACGAACTTCTTCATAATATTATAATGCCCACCAAGGACGGTGTTTGACGGTTGTATACCTGCTCGGGTCGGGCGGGGGGAAGGGCTGTATAGGGTCCGACCGTCAGCTGTTTAGTTCTGGAATTCAGTAGGACGTACATTGTTACGATGGCTGGAAGTGAGAAGTGTTTCATTTGCGATGAAAATATTTGTAGTGGCGATATTGTGGAAGTGAAAGAAAAGGGAATTATTACTTTTAAAAAAGCTAGTGTGGAAAGGAAGGATAATAAACACTTAGTGCTTGAAGGTGTAAGAACTGTGACAGTTCATGTCATTTGTCGAAAGAACTATATGCGATTGGATAGTATAAGAGCTGCACTCGCAAAAAAAATCTTGCCGATGCTACAACGTCATCTTGCAACCCGGAGCTTACTGAAAGTTTGCGATCACCTTTGCCTATATTTGATTTTAAAGGAACATGTTTTTATTGCGCCGAGAATATTGATGAGGCATTCAATGCAAAAGAAAAAAAGCAGCCTATTGCTAAACGTAGAAAAGTTTATAACGTTCGCCGTATAGCTTTAAGGGAAAAAGTAATAGAAGCGGCAAACAAAAGAAACGACAAATGGGGAGGCGAAATTAAGCATCGTGTCATAAATACTGTTGATCAAGTGCAAAAATGGCTGGGAAATGAATTACCCCCTGAATTATGGGGTTGGAAACGAGTCCAAGTATACCTCAGTCCGATTACAACAGTGGACTCCATTGCACCCGAGGCTTTATTAAATCTGATTTTTTTCAAATGTACAACTGGCTGTGCAGGGTTGTGTGGGTGTAGAAAAGAAAGGATTGATTGTACAACGGTTTGCAATTATTGTCATGGAGACTGCTTCAATGGATCAAAAATAGTCGATGAAGAAAATGTAGACGGAGACGATCTTCCTATGCGGGGAGCATTGATTTATCGGATTATGCTGATATCATCATCATCATTTCCCCTTATCCAGCTCCTGCCGGCTCGGGGTATTTATGGCACTTCTCCACTTTCCTCTTTCCTTCCACAATTCTTCTTCCACGATCTTGTCCCAGTCCAGATTCCTTTTTCTCACGCTGTTCTTCACTGAATCGATCCACCTTGTTCTAGGTCTTCCCCTTGCTCTCTTACCCTTGCACTTGGCCTCCAGCATCTGTCTTGGTATTCTGTTTTCCTCCATCCTCTTTACATGTCCAAACCACCTTAGTTTATTCTTCTCAATTCTCTCATTTAGTTTTCCCATCCCAACTTCCTTCCTAACATCTTCATTCCTCACTCTGTCTTTCCTTGTCTTACCTATCATACTTCTTAGGAATTTCATTTCACTGGCTTGGATTCTACTCTCTTGCCTGCTCGTCAGGGTCCAAGTCTCAGCTGCATAAGTTAATATGGGTACATAGTACATTTTATACATTACCTCCTTGCTTTTCCTTGGTACTTCCTTATCCCAAACAAGTTTTCTTACACTTTGATAGAATGCATTGCTCTGTTGTACCCTCCTGCCAATCTCCATGTCCAACCTACCAGTTTGCATCAATTCACTTCCTAGGTATTTGAACGTGTCCACAATTTCCAAACTCTGACTTCCAATTTTCACAGTGCCCTTTCCTTGTCTTTCCCCTCTTATCATCACCATGATCTTGCCATGCTGATGTAGTCGATGATAATAGCCTCAATACCAGTCAGACTACAAAAAAAAAGACGCACTGAAACGTAATGATAAAGTGAGTAAATAAAAAAAAATGTGGAAAATGAAAAAATAATAACAATAATTGAATTTTACGTAATGAATATAAATTTCTGTTTGCAGAATTCCCACAGAGATTTATATGGACCGTTATGCGCCATTGAATTCATATTTAGCTGCTGAAGCCTACAGTGAGAGGATTCCCCAATCTGCATCAAGTTTGTCGTCCATTCACACGGAAAATATTAGTTTTATGAAAAAACTGAATTGAACCTTTTTTTGTAGAGAATTGAATGTTCTCAAATTTTGCTCACTACAATTTTTTCGATAAAGTTAACAAATAAAGAGTTACAGTCCAAAAACCATTAAAGTGCACCCTTTTCCCAAGATAGCGGCGATTGCGTACCTTTAATTGGTCAGGACTTTTGACAGGTTCAAGAGTAAGCCCTAATAAACATTTTCACTAAATTTAAAAACTTTCGGATTTATTATTTTTATTTTCGCTTTGTTGCTTGGGCTAATTTCAGTGAAATAATAGAAGACTTCAGCCGGGAAAAAGTCGCAAAGTATTATTTTAATATTTCATAGTTCACATAATCTTCTTCAAGGGGACTTAAAGGTTTCTTTCATATTATTTAAAAAATGTACTGTAGTGTATTCAAAATACACTATTCTTTATTTTATTATTATTACCAAGAAAGCTGATAGATGTGACAGCTTTACCAGGAGAAGCATTTGATGGGGACCATAGGGCTGTGGTGGCAAAATTTAGAAGGGAAAAATTGGAAAACCTAAAGGAGATCAGAGAAAGTAAAATAAAAGTATGGAAATTGAAAGACAAAACTGTACAGGAAGATTTTCGGGAGAGATTGAAACAACAAATCCCAGTTACTGAAGTGGAAAACATAGAAGAGGAATGGTCCCACTTTAAAAAGGCATTTGTTGGTGTAGCAGAGTGCTTGTGGTAGGACGTCAACAAGAATGAAAGAGAAGGAGACACCGTGGTGGAATGAGGAAGTGAGGAAAGCAGTGAAAGAAAAGAAGTCTGCATGGAAAGAATGGAACCGAGATCAAACAGAAGAAAGCAAAAGGAAGTATCACGACAGCAAACGGAGGTGTAAGAAAGTGGTAGAAGAAGAAAAGTTGGGGAGAATTTACACGAAGAATGGAAACAAATGTAAGTGGCAGTAAAAGGATGCTGTATGGGCTTCTAAGAAGTAAGAGGAAAGAAAGAGTTACTACAAAGCTAGTGAAAAAGGAAGATGGAGAGTTGTTAACACACCCAGAAGAGATAAAGGGACGATGGAAGGAGTATTTCGATAAGCTATTGAATGTGAGCAATTGTACTGGTGAGATGGAAGTGACACAACCTGACGACTCTATAACAGAAGATGATATAACAATGCTGGAGGTGGAATTAGCAGTACAGAAAATGAAAATGGGAAAAGCAACAGGGGTGGATGAAATCTGTGTAGAAATGATAAAGGCTGCTGGACCTGTTGGTATGCAATGGTTGTATCGACTGCTAAAGTGTGTGTGGAAACGGAAATGTGTACCAGAAGACTGGGAGAAAGGGCTAATAATACCAGTGTTTAAGAAGGGGGACAAGAAGGTGTGTGATAACTATAGAGGGATCACCCTCATATCACAGATAGTAAAAATACTGGAAAGGATATTAGAAAGAAGAATGAGAAGAAAGGTGGAAGGAGAGTTGCAAGAGGAACAGTATGGCTTCAGGAGTGGAAGATCCACAGTGGACCCAATCTTTAGCTTGAGGCAGGTGATGGAAAAGAACTGGGAATATGGAGAGGATTTGATCATGACTTTCATAGATCTAGAAAAGGCATATGATAGTGTCCCCAGAGAGAAGGTATGGGAAACCATGGTTAAGAAGAGACTGGGAAGAGAAATGTTGGAAATGGTGCAAGCAATGTACAACAACTGTGTTAGCAGGGTACTGACACCAGTTGGAAAGACAGATTGGTTCAGGAACAAGACTGGACTAAGACAGGGGAGTGTGCTGTCACCTCTCTTGTTCATAATGGTGATGGATGAAATTGTAAAGGAAACAAAGGAAGCATATGGACATAAAGAAATGAATTACTGTTATTTGCAGATGAAATTGTGGTCTGGGGAAGGAACACCGAAGAAGTGCAAAAACAACTAGATGCACTGAACGAAAATATTCAGAAGTACGGCCTGAAAATCAGTATAGAGAAAAGCAAGACCATGGTGATGACAAGAGGGGAAAGACAAGGAAAGGGCACTGTGAAAATTGGAAGTCAGAGTTTGGAAATTGTGGACACGTTCAAATACCTAGGAAGTGAATTGATGCAAACTGGTAGGTTGGACATGGAGATTGGCAGGAGGGTACAGCAGAGCAATGCATTCTATCAAAGTGTAAGAAAACTTGTTTGGGATAAGGAAGTACCAAGGAAAAGCAAGGAGGTAATGTATAAAGTGTACTATGTTCCCATATTAACTTATGCAGCCGAGACTTGGACCCTGACAAGCAGGCAAGAGAGTAGAATCCAAGCCAGTGAAATGAAATTCCTAAGAAGTATGATAGGAAAGACAGAGTGAGGAATGAAGATGTTAGGAAGGAAGTTGGGATGGGAAAACTAAATGAGAGAATTGAGAAGAATAAACTAAGGTGGTTTGGACATGTAAAGAGGATGGAGGAAAATAGAATACCAAGACAGATGCTGGAGGCAAAGTGCAAGGGTAAGAGAGCAAGAGGAAGACCTAGAACAAGGTGGATTGATTCAGTGAAGAACAGCATAAGAAAAAGAAATCTGGACTGGGACAAGATCGTGGAAGAAGAATGGTGGAAGGAAAGAGGAAAGTGGAGAAGTGCCATAAATTCCCCGACCCGGCAGGAGCTGGATAAGGGGAAATGATGATGATACCAAACTATTTTCCATTTGATTTGATATTTTTTAATTTTGTATTGTTGTGGGCCCCACCTTATCATATCGCCCAGGGCCCCGCAAGGCCTGGATCCGCGACTGCACCTATCCTTCTCAAGTCTTACTAATCCAAAACAAATCAATACTTTGTCGATCGTTTTGAACCTTTCCCTGGCTCTCTGTTTCAAGCCATATAAGCTTTTATTTGACTTCCACACCTAATCTCCAATTTTTGTCCCATGCCCTTCAGGTTATTCAACATGCAACGTCTCCTCTAGATTACTGTTCAAATATGCTGTTAACACATCTATATGATGGCCCACCCACCCTTTCATTACTGAGATTGCCTACAACAATCTTACAGTTTTCTTTTTCAAAACAGGAGCATAGGTTTTCTCAAAGTGGATCCCTTTCACCTGTGCGAAGCCCCTGGCTGCTAGTCTGGATCTGTATCTATTGATACTTCCATCCTGGTTCATTTTGATCTTAAATCCCACTTAGTACTTAAAACCATTTCCCTTTTTGGCCTCACCACAACATTAAATACATTGTTTGTTTTGAAATGACTATATTCTTCATGCATAGCAACTAACCAATTACCAGAATTTTTACATGCCAACACCTCCTTTACTGTCTTTGGTTCGAATAATTCTAGACAATTACATTCAGTAATAAATCTAGCTACTGAACACCCACTACATATTTTACATGTCTTTGGCACTGTTGCTCTTTGTGAACTTCTTACACTTGGGTTATCTTCTAATTCAGCCCCCACCCCATTAGTTGAGGTTTCACTACTTTCATCCTCACCTATAAGAACACAAGAATCCACCAAACCTTACCCATCCCATCCTAAAAACACACTCTCGTCACTGCTTTCATCACAGGTATTTAAATCACTGTTAGAGGTAACAGTCCTCAACATAACTCCTGTCTTGCTCCACACAGGGAAGATTTTCTCATTGAATTCAACACTGTGTACGGTTATGAATTTGTGCCTTTGGAGCACCCATACTTTCCAGCCCCCTTTTTCAAATCCCACAAATGCACAATCGATCCCTCTAGCATTAAATTTGCTACCTTGGGGTTCACTCGATTGTCCCCTTGCAACCACACACTTTAAATCTCTCATAATCTCCTGCATTCACATCTCTTCCCTCCCACATTGCTAATGGTATTTGGTAGCCTATAGATCTTGACGGGCAAAAATTCTTTATAGCAACCATGTAATTCATTGCCTCTGGCCGAAAGGAAATAGGTACCCCTGACTGCAATAGCATACACCTAACACCATTTGCTAAGGTCCTATTAACCCTTTCAGCAATACCATTCTGTTCTGGACATTCCTTTTTTTCCTGTGTAGGATACCATTATTTGACATAAATTCACTGAATTCTGTACTTACATATTCCCCCTCCATCTGTTTGCAGTGCCAGGATTTTTCTATTTCAGTGTTGTTTTCCACTTCTGCTTTATACTCTTTAAATTTAGCAAACACTTCAGATTTACTTTTCAAGAAATAAACAGTCAGGTGTCTGGAAAAATCATCAACAAAAGTTACAATGTACTGAGACCCTCCTAAGGATTTTACACACTTACCCATTACATCACTGTGTATTAATTGTAGTGGTTGGACAGACTTTCTCTCACTTACCTTTGGGAACCCTTTCTTTGTTATCTTTCCCTTCACACATACTGTACATCACAATTTTCTTTATCCAGCCCTTTTAATTCAATCACAGGAATTTTCTTTAATCCCTCTTAATGCCAGTGGCCTAGCCTTTCATGCCAATTCACTGCACTCCTTAATGCCACAGCATTACACACAACACTTTCATTGTCAAGCTCACTAACCTCATTTGATTCTCTCGACACCATAACATTACTTTTCACACACTTCAAAATATACAAACCTGATTCTTGAATTGCTTTAAAAATTATATCATCATTCATCTTACCCAAAGCATAATTTTCATGTGTTTCACAAACTATTTTCTTCTTTGACAACTTAAGACATGAAATCAAATTATATCCAAATTCAGGCACAAACAAAACATCATTCAACTCCAGTGTACAGCCACCGCACTCATCAGTTAGATTAATGCTAACAACTCCTATACCTTTCACAGGAACATTTCCCTTTCCCATACTAACAAATCCACTTGCTGGGATTTAAGAAGTAAACATAGATTCATTATTGCAGATGTAATGTGATGCACTATCTAACAACCACTCATTATTTTATAGGTTCATTGTTGCCAAATGTATTGCAGTGATGCAAGAAATCACCCTTCCCTTTGAATTTGAACCAGAATTCCCTCCCGAATTTTCATTATCGTTTTCAGAATTTTCCTTCCTAGGACTAGCACAATCACGAGCATAATACCCCACTCCCCCACAATTGTAGCACTTCTCTTCTTTCTTACATGGGCATTCCCGTGCCATGTCATCATCATCATCATCATCTTATACAGTTTCCAGCCCCAGGCTGGGTCTGTTTGGAACATAAGCCTCGCCACTTAGTCCTTTCTTCCCACCACCTCTCTGCTGTCACTCTGGTCCAGTCCTCGCCTCTCTTCTTGACACATTCCTCCACTCCTTTCAGCCATCTATCTCTTGGTCTTCCCCTTGGTCGTTTCTTCTGCATCTGCATCTCATGTATCCTCTTGGGAATCTTCTTGCCATGTGTCCCACTTTATTACAGTAGAAACCTGTTCTCGCTTCGTATCCTCCTTGGTTTGGGTTGGACTGGGGTTGTTGACCTCCGCCTCTTTTCCTCTGCCACGACCTCTCGTTCTGTTGTTGGTACTGGGCACCTGGGTGAAGTTGGACACCAGTGCTCCCTGTACTTTGTTTTCACTCTCTCAAAAGCCTCGGTCACCATCTTCTTGGAGTAGCACTCCTTTCACCTGGGATGTTAAATTCTTGTCCCCGCCAAGAATAGCCACCGTCGCTCTATAATTCTCATCATTCGGTCCAGCCAAAATCAAACCTGCTATTTGTCCATCATTTAATTCTAAACCGTATCCAGCACATTGAATAACCCGATTCATTCCCTGTATTTCAGCCATGTAAGAATGCATCGTCTTCTCAGCTGTTTTTGTTTCATTAAACATCCGCTTCATGACCTTGAGTGTGTTCGTCAAGGTATAAGTGGTATGTTTCTCTTTCAAAGTTGTCCAGGCTTCTTTTGCTAACACACACTCTCCTATGTCTTCAATGTATTCCCTTGCAACATTCTTTAAAACACTGTTTCTTAACCAGTGGTCCGCGAATGCCTCGGGAATGGTCCATGGGAGAAAAGGATCCACCAGCACGTATAAAAGAGTGGCCAATAAATGGTGATTTCAAAAACGATGTGCGTTGAACGAGAATTGTCCGAATGTATTTGCGGCGATGACTATGGGGTTTTGAATTAATATATCTTTTAAGTAAGTGTTATTGAGGAAGGGTTACAACTGATAAGGTGTATTGGGGGAGGGGGGGGTCCGTACATTTCAGGCTGAGTGGTCCGCACACTTCTACGGGTTCAGAGCCACTGCTTTAAAATGAATGCCAACGCCTTGCGATCAAGTCTTGCTTGGTCTACATTGAGATCTTCTTCATCTTCTTCAAAACCTGGATCAATAGCATTCCAACAGTTCTTCTCTGTTAATTCTGCCCTCGCAACCTTGGACCAGGATTAATAATTATCCCCTTTTAACTTCTTTATTACCTTCGATCCAGTTCCTTCCACCATCCTCAACTTGACTTCAAACTTGCCTGCTGCTTTCTGGATGATTCTTCCTTTACACTTAACACTATCTTGCTGTTTCTTTATCACTATACAATGCTGGTCAAAACAATAAGGACACTTCCCATAAACGGAAAAAATTGTATTCTTAAGTCATTTATTCCATTTCAAAATTAATAAGTGATCAATTCACATTTATTTCCATGTTAGTACAATGTTAGCCACCTAAAGCTTTCCTGCATGCTGAAACACGCTGCACCATAGAGTCAATAACGCTGTGGCTGAGTCCGGCATTGCTTCCTCTTACTTGTGCCGGGCTCCTCTGCGTCTTCTTTCCTGTCGACCTCTCTTGATCAACTCTTGTTCTCTTCCGACCCCGACGATATTAGGGTATCCGAGGCCTAGGGACTGGGGGTGATAGCCAATACTCACTGGGCGAAGGTCATAGTACAAGTCCATACGTATCCTGCCAGTCTTGATGTATCCACCGCGCAGTGAAAGCATTCCCCACAGCAGAGCTGTATTGCAGGTTTGCTCGCGCAAGGCGACGAGTACTCAGCTGCTCACTGGCGAGTTGCTCGGCTAGAACGGCCTGAAGTAGACTGAGATAACATTTGAGCGCTGGTGCCAAACATAACATTTTAAAAAGACCATAAAAAATGGGGACTTTTCCTGAAAATTTCAAATAATTCAAGAGAAATATATCACTCTCTCACTCATCATCACATTTTTCCACACACAATTTTCAGTTATCAAATTCTAAGGCCTATTGGTGAGCAAATCCAAACCTTTCCACAGACCACATAATTCTGCTCGTCTACCAGCATGAAAACAACATGACCTGGCTGTCTTCCAACAAACCACCTCATGGTGTAGCGGCTAACATTCTTGGTTGTCACCCGGGAGGTCTGGGTTTGATTCCCGGCTCTGCCAAAATATTTAATTCTGGTCTGAGGGCTTAAATGGGGTACACTCTGCCTTGTGAGGTAAACCTGAAAAGTGGTAGGTTCGATTCCCACCTCAGCCTTCCTGGAAATGGCTTTCTACTCCAAGCAAATGCCGGGATAGTTCCTAACTTCAGGCCACATCCACCTCCTTCCCAATCCTCACCTGAATTACAAACACATACTTTTACAGACATCACATTAACACAGGTAATCGGATGAATTTTATTTATTTATTTTTGTATTTATTTATACACACCCCCATACACGGGGCTAAATGATCACGCTATCTAAGCCCCTTGAAACGACAACATGTCTTTCAACAGCGTTAATTAGATTTTACTCCCTCCATTATCTCATTATTCATTAGCGGAATACATCACACAGCCATTCCTGCTTACATGTATGGTACACTCAGGTTCAGTGACTGCCCATTTGAAAGGAGAGAAGGGAGAATTGTAAGCCTCCATGAGAAGTACCCTCCAAGGCTGGAAATTGGTTGCTGAACTATGCTCCAATCCAGACAGTGGGAGTGAAGGTGAGGATGTAGTTATTACACTGTTGAATGTGAAGGAGGGAGGTAAAGGTTATGTGGCTGTTAGCCCAGGGGAAGGTGTATGGAAATTTTAAAAGTTGGGCTACGATCTGGAAATTCGCACCATTCATGATGTAAAATATAAATTATTTACCACAAGCCTCAAATTTAACAAGCTACTTCATTGTAAAGGTATGCCATCGAATGTTTGAGATGATCTCTCTTTCTGTCTAGCATTACTAATGCAGAGGTGGTAGCCGGAGACTCAATGAAATCATGATGTACACATTATCATGAACACTGGCTCTAGTTCAATATTTGACCAAATACAGAATACTTACTGTCCTGTTAGAGGAATATGACCTCAGTGCTCTGTCCTTTAAAAACCACCACTTTACCTGCCTTTTAGTATCACATATATTCATCACACCCTGTGATAAAGTGTAAAGTTACCAATCTCAGTTGTTCAATAACTTGTTCCACTTACATTTTACTCCAGGAATCCTTATATGATTTTGCCATTTTGTGGGGTTTTGCCTAGGTGCACCAAGTCAGGTTCTTCAGCGGGCACTTGGTGACCTTCCCGGACCACTGCTGGGGTAGTGCTTCTTGCACTATGTCCCATATTTATAGCACATCCCTGTGCTGTGCACAGCAGAACCAAGAGCTCCCTCAGCCTTTCTCCTCCCTATATAGAGGGTTCCATAAAAGCCAATATCTCATCTACATTTTGATACAAAATAGACATTATCAAACATTTCAATCAGGTGAAACATACTCAAGAACAGTATAATTTTAAGACTTTTAATTTTATTTCATAATGTGCCAATTTATATCAAAGCCTAAATTATATTAAGCTGATAAAGCCCTGAAACATGTATCAACTAGGGATTATTCACCTCATTTAACACTTGTGTATGGACAGGGCTAGCCTCCCAACTATTTCTATTTTAATTTTACTTCTGTTGAAGGTTTGCAACATAGGCTATTCATTACTAATTGGTATATGTTTCAATGCTGTAGGCTATATACTTTCAATAATACATGTATATGAAATAGCTTAAATCATTTGTGCTAACCCTGTATAATTAGCTGTAGGCTAAAGAACTTACTTTTACTTTATCAAAAATTTGAAAAACTAGCTTGTTGTCCAGGCAAGTAATACACAAGAGCCTGGTTACAATATCTCAATTTTTATCGATCATTTCTCGACACCACTGGCATTATCACTGAAACTTCTCTGACAGTCACAACAAGACTATTAATTGGCTTGAATAATGTCACAGTGTAATACATATAATTCAATCCCTTATGATGTTAAGTTACTTATTACAAATTTCTTCAGGGTAAGGTGCACTGGAACATAACTGGAACATGTTTTCTGAAAGAGAAAAAACTTAAAACATATTTAAACATAAATATTCAGTCTGGAATAGGTCTAATTGTTGTTTGGAAACTAAATTAATTACTAAAATAAATCACTGCTCAGAAAATCTCCTATCTATTTCTATTTATTTTCATATCGCAGGAAAAATTTACTGTTAGGGAATGCCTAAAAAACAATTTATTTTTAAGCATAGGTATGCAACTACAACTGTCCTCCAGCCGCAAGGGCAGTTGCAGTAAGTCTGGAGATTTTAGGTTTGAATCCCGGTGCTGACTGTGGCTATCCAGAGCGTGGTATTTCCCCGGGTTTTTCCACACTCCTTCCAGGCAAATGCAGGGACAATACCTTACTTCAAGTCCCGGGGTGTCTACCTCATCCCTACACTAATACAGTCATCATATTATGAATACAGGTTATCAGACAAGTTCAACATATACCCTATTACATGGGACTGATGACTAAAATGTCCCAAGTCCCTCAAATGAATTAATGACATCAAACAACTACAACTGCCCTCCCCAGACGAACTTAAGGCTCTTTTATATATTTCTTAGATATTTGTCAGTATTAGATCTTTTTTTTTAGCGTATGGCTTTTAGTGCCGGGAGTGTCCGAGGACATGTTCGGCTCGCCAGTTTTGTAGCTGCTTCGAGACGGACACCCAGTGGGTGAGCTACAAGTACCGTTGGGGAGGAAAGTTGGAATGTAAGTACGAGGAGTTGGAAGGTAGCGGCTGTGGCCTATAGTTAGGGACCAACCCCGGCATTGGCCTGGAAGGAAGATGGGAAACCACAGAAGACCATCTTCAAGGTTGCCGGCGGGGGGATTCGAACCTCCTCGCCTCCCGGATGTGAGCGACTCCCAGCAGTCATGCCGTAATAACCACGGCTAACTCATCCGGTAGTATTAGACATTTATAACCCACAGAGGCTGGAAAATTGCATCCCAGGTCTAACGTACCGCTAGACATTAAATAGCATTTACCTTTGGCTGTCGTACGTCCAATCCCTTCTCCTGCTCCTAGTGATGACGACAGTGGCTATTGCATTCTGCTTCTCACATTTTTGTCTCTGTAAGTTGTTGTACTTGTATCTTGTATTTGTTTTCTGATATACCGGTATTAAATTAACTTTTCAAGCAATATAATCTCTCTGCATGTCTGTCTGATTCTAGGTATTAACAACGTGCAGGAAGAGGCGTGAACTGCATTACCTAGAGAAGATAATTTGCTGAAGCGATAAGAATTGCATTTGTTTGGTGAATGAGACTCTATCCTATAAATTATCTACATTTTGTAGCTATAGTTTATTGGGCTAAAATAATAATAATGGTTATACACCCCATTTAACTATTGCAGCTTGTGGTGACACTGGGATGCTGGAATTTTTCCCCAAAGGTAATCTTTAACATGCCAACAAATCTCCTAGCATGGCTCTGTCTCTAAAATACACAGTAGTTAAAATGAATGTAAAACCAATGACATTATTATTGCCTAACATGGCTTCCTCGCATTTATACACCTTTGGGTGCACTGGGACTCGATCCCACAACCTACAGCAGGCGAGAACGTTGCTGCTGTGCCACACAGTCAGCCTTAATTGGGTTATGTGCAAAACCACTCAGAAAATGTTATCAATTAATTTTTTCTGAAATTATTTTAATCTTCTTCTCCAGGGAGCAAAACAAAACTGCCTGACACCACACGAGCTCTACTGGTCATTTCACCACCTTATGAGTGCGTGTAATTCTGAATAAATTCATAAAATGAATGTTCTGTTGCTAAAGATGTTTAAGAAACTGATAACATAAGTGGCCTGTGTTCTTTTGAGGCATTTTAATTTACTGGAAATTGGATCAATGTTGAGCAAAATCCGTATTAGTCCCTCAGCGTGGAGAATTCAAACACTGTAGATGCATGTGGATTTCATTCAAAATATCTTCAAATAACAAGGACTCCAAAGAAGTTCATTGTAGATATTCTACACCATTAGACAGTTCAATATATCTACAGCGAAGAGCAAATGATTAAAAGTACAGTAGTTTTAATCTTCTTCTTCAAGGTGCGAAACAAAACAGCCTGGCACTGCACAAGCTCTGCTTGTCACTCCCCGCTGAGTAGTTAAACGAGTATGTTTTTGATACACTATACAGCTGAAGTTTTCTCCATTTATATTTGAGTTTCATGATGTGTTGAATTCAACACCTTTTCCTGTACAAACATTACAGGTACTGTATTTTAAGATCATAAATATAGTAATTGCTGTACATTGATTCACGTGCTAGACTGGTCATTGTTGCTCATTGGCCCATGTTCTATGCAGATGTGGGTATTAAAGAAAATAATTTAATTTAATTCATTGCCTCCAACAGAGTAAGATTCCAATTCTATGTTAATAAAGCATGATCATAATTATGCATTCAAACATATAATAATCAAACCAAAAACTTCATAAAGTTAAAACTAAAAAGAAACTTAAATTCACAAATACACAGTTATTTTCACTTAGTGTTCACTGTTGTTAAACAGATGGTGTAGATTCATTGACAAAACGCAGGTACTGTGCTCACGTTATATCTCTGCCGGTGAGCTACGTCATTACTTACAGGAAAGGTATACTGACTGTACTAGCCTCACCAAGGACATTTCTCAAATTGGCACACAAACAATTGTGTGGCAAGCACTATTGAGTGTGCCGAGGGCATTATGCTAAGCCGGCCATCAGAACTCCCGAGCCCCACGCTGTCTTATGAATAGGAGTAGAGGAGTTGACGGTTCGAATTCTCAGAAATGCAACGGTCCTCACCGGCAGAGATATAATGCCAATACTATACATACTACAACCAGACCTACATAAATTTCAACATTTAAGAATTAGGCAATATACTATATGGCCGAAGGTTTTTGATTGTTGTGTGAATCATTTATCAAGTTGCATTCTGTGCTATTCATTTATTAATAGATTTGGTATTATTTTTTTTACATTTCCAACGATTAACTGAAAGAAAACAATTCAAAATATAGACTAACAATAATTGTGTAGCATGTACAGTGTATTCAGAAATGAATAATTTGGTATTGTGGTATTAGGTAGTAAATGGAGGGTAGTATTCTGTACTTTGGTACCAGAGAGCTACAGTCATTGTGTGGTAGACGTTATTTTGGAACGATCTTTTCAGAAGTAGTAACAACTCGCTTCTCCAGAGAAATGGTTCTCTTAATTTTAAGTATTTTGAGTAGAGATGGGACAGTGACCTTTGGGTGTGGCGAACCCATCGTACAAATAGCCTAAATATGATAGTGTGTGAGTCAAGGCTTCGGATGGAGGACCTCGATTCACGCCCCGACCCAGTTCACTGGAACCGGGAACTGAAGAAGAAGAAGAAGATGGGACAGTGATAACCAAGATCTTTCAGTACTCATTCTTTATTTATCCTGCATGCAAGTAAACTATAAAACCAAGTACAGTACTAGCATTATTTGAGAATTAAAGCTATGGTGTTGCTATGATGATCTTCTGTGGTCCATTTCTGGTCAGGTTTAAGGTGATATCTCCTATTTATAGTTTCATATAAAGAACCGAATTGAACTGCTTTCTTCATGATGATGTTTGCCAGTTCACATTCCTATTTATATTTCTGACTGATCACAGAGCATCTAGGCAAAAGCAGGCACAATGTGGCTCAATGAGCAGTGCTCCAGCTCAGGCAGGACAAAGGAGCAGAGTGTACAGGCTCGCAGTTACAACTGGGGAATGGGCACGTAACAAGACAGATTTATGGCAACCCGTTAATAATTTTATTGTGCCTATTGTATCGTTCTATTCAGTGCATTCGATTATGGTGAGGAAATAGAATAATAATTTTATGTATACAAATGGCATGTGCTAAATAAATATGATTAATTATATTAATTTCATTAGGTTATGTCTAGGAAACAAAATTATTTTGACATGTGATACCTACAGTAAATACTCCTCTGATTACTACTTGTAGTCATGGAAATACAGTAGGCCTACATATAAGCTATTTTTTGAATATAGCATAAACAATAATAAATGATAAACGAACCCTAGGTTCAATACATACATAAATACATAATAATACAATCACCATAAACAAAAGATATGTGTCCGTATACAGGGTGTATCTTAATTATACCGACAAAAAAAATCGGGACGCTCTGCGTGTTATGTAAAAGACAATGCCGCAATCGGATTGGCTGAGAAAATTTTTCCCTTCGAGAAAATGAGGTTACTTACTAAACGTAGTGATTGCATCCGGTAGAATCAGTGTACACCTTATTGAAGTTCTTAACACTACCAGACGAACACTTAAGTTATTTTATACAGCCACTGTAATTAAATATTATATGGTATGTAGGTACAACAATGTAATATGTATCTCTACTTTACCTTTTTTCTCGCGTAAATTATTGAGAAGAGTAAGTCACGGTTCACCCTCTACACTTCCATATTGGTGGAAGTGATGTGTTTTGTAGTGACGTTTTAAATTTAACTTTTTGATGCCTAATATCTTGCCACATACCAAACATTCGATTTCGGTGAATAAGTAATCATACTTCCAACCCAAGTTTAACTGTAAAATAGAATGCCGTTTTACCACATTGCTTGGACTAGCCATCTTATATACACCACGTACTGTATGATTGTATCATGCAAGCCAGGTACATTGCCATGGTCTTGATTGCGGCGTGACTCCACTTGTCGCCATCTAGTCTTTACAACACAAACTATTAGAAGATGGATGCCGCAGCTATTTCCGCGCTCATGCCATTAGCTCAAGCTCTCTCATTGCCCCTCTATGCTGTAGTGTGTCATCAGTGAAACCCAATTATTTGTCATTATTTAGCTTCGGAAATAAAAGTACAAGGTTGTTTTTTTTTTTTCAACTTCCAATGGTCAAAAAAGCAATGTGTAGATAACAAATTACCAAAATGTATGTACAAACTTGGTTACTTTCCAACATAATCACCTTGAAGATGGAGGCATTTGTCATATCTGTGGACAAGCTTTCCAATCCCCTCTTCACAGAATGTTGATGTGTTTTCAAGCTCGTCATTAGTCTGGAACCTCTGCTCTCCTAACCACTTTTTCAGTTCAAGGATGAGGTGCAAGTCACTTGAGGCTAAATCAAAAACTTCCCATTGAAATTGCTGAAGATCTTTTTGGGTTAAAGCAGCACTGTGAGGGTAGGCGATCATGAACAGAAGATCTCCAGGAATCAGCATGCCTCTTCCTTGTTTTGAAAGGCTCTTGGCAGTCCTTGTAAAGTGTGACTATAAACAGCTGCATTGTTCATAGCCCGGAGTTCCATAAACCAGACGACCCTTTTGGTCCCAAAACATGCTAGCCATAACCTTCCTGTTGTTGAAGATTTGTTTGACTTTTTTAGATTTTTGTGGCGAATTTGAGTGCAACCTTTGTCGTGACTTTTTTGGGGGATGGCGTGTTGAATCCAGGTCTCATCTCCAGTCACAATTGATTTTTTAAAAATCTTCATCTGCAGACTCTAAACGGGTCAGGAAAATCGGCACTGCTGCCATTCAGCGGCCTTAGTGGTCATCAGCGACATCTTTGGAACTCATCGAGTGCACTTTTTGCTGTAGCGTAGGTGTTCTGTTACGATAGTGTAAACAGATGATTTTAAAGATTCAGGAAATTCCACACACTACTCACTTATGGTAAACCTCTGGTTTTCTTGAACCACTTGGTCAATTCATTGAACATTGTCTTCTGTTTCAACAGACTTGCATCCTTGTTCCTCTTCAGGTGAACGTCACTTCGGCCTTCTTTAAATTTCCTACATCATCACCGTACACCAGTTTATTCTTCAATGAAGTTCTCCTGCACTATTCCCTTGTATTTGAGGAAATGTAATTACACTTTGCAACTTGCAATTGGTGGGAAAATCAGTCGTAGCAGCCATGTTTACGTGTCTGCAACTCGGCTCAGAATGGCGTAATGAAATGACATTGGAAGTGGCAGTGGTTATAGAGGGGGAGATGCGCAGTCACCCTCCGAGCATACCCGCCTCGTACCTCCAGATTGACTACTTGCTAGCATATTGGAGGTTGAAAATAAAAATGCTTTTATGTTTATTACTTTCTTCTTATTTTTTTCTTATTGCTATTTGATTATTAATTTGAAGGTAATCCACATTACTCTAGTGCCTGTAGGAAATCTGTTATGCGATGTTGTTCTGCTCCAGTGTCTTGCTGTACAAGATGTACAATGTCTAGTAAGGTTCATTTTCCATGGATATTTCTTGAAGGAATATAATCCTTATACAAAATTTTACTCCTTGTACAGCGATACAGGTACTTTCTGCTCCTGGGCCGATAACCTCGAAGTTAGGCCCCTTAAAACAACAATTATCATCATCACTTTCTGTTCCTCTGTCTGCCACAGCATCTGGCAGATTCCCACTCGGTCTCACAAGACTGGACAACCCTGCTCCAGACCATACCAGATATTTTATTTCTTGGCAGAATGTACCTGACAGGTACACAGAATATTCTTCAGTATACTGTTTTGTTTAGATACAAAAAATATGTTTGGAAGTTTTGTAGTATATTTATAAGATGAGAATATTATGGAAGACAACTAAATTGTGTAGAGCACATTTCTGCTAATGAATGTAGTACAGTATACTGTACATAAATTATAATTTTAATCTTATTTTTAAAACTTGAATTATTATGGACAATTTCAGGAAATTGTCAATAATAATTCAAGTTCAGGTCTTAAACTGATAGAGAAGAAATGAGAGAGATTGTGGAAGAGAAACCCTTAAAAGAGAGCATAGAGAAGTCAAGAATGAGTTGGTACGGACATGTTAGAAGAATGCAGGATACCAAGGAGGACGCATGAGATGGAAATGGAGGGCGAGAGAACAAGAGGAAGGCCAAGAGATAGATGAATTTTGGGTGTGAAGGAAGGAGTGCAGAAAAGCGGAGAGGAGTGGGACAGTGTGAAGAGTGAAAGGCGGTGGGAGGATAGAAAACGATGGAGAGGGTTATGTTCCAAGCAGATTCTAAACTCTAGAAAGTGATTATGATGATGATGATGATGATGATGATGATGATTTAGGCCTTAAACTAAATGCTGAGTGAAGTATTGAGTACTGGGATTACTTCTAAAATTAACTTTGAAGTATCAAGAGAAAGTGTTACTGTCCCATCTCTAATTTTGAAACTAGTTCTAGTTGCCAAAGAATTTATGTAAGAGAGGGGATATTCTTTAAACCTATATTAATCTTGCCCGATGTTGTAATGCTTATAGCTTTGTATCTGACAGGTACACAGAATATTCTTCAGTATACAGTTTTGTTTGGATACAAAACATTATTTTTGGATATTTCTTAGTATATTTATAAGATGATGATAATATTATGGAAGAGAACTAAATTGAGTAGAGCATTTTTCTGCTAATTATTGTAATATAATGTAAAATGTGTTGTTCATACGACATTCCTAGGATAGTTTTATAACCTTTTCCTGTGATGTGGTAGCCTGCTGATCAGGTTTGTTTTCCTCCCTCCCCTTCTGCCTTTTGACCCCTTTCTTGTATCTGTGATAGTGTTCTTCATGATATTTCATGCAATTTGTGTTGCCCTTTTTAACGTGAGGTGCCTGTTTATATTTTTTAGATACAAACAAATATTTTTAATGAATATACAATTTCAGTAAAAGGATCATGAGGCCATGTTGTAAAGAAGTTAATGAGAATTGTTTTTGAAAGTAATGCCTCCTATTTTTTTTCTTGAAACTCCAACGTATACAGACAACATAGAGCATATGTTAAACTTCTACAAAATGTTGTTTCCCCACATAACCACCTCTGTTGTCAGCGATGAATCAGCTGCATGTTGCTCTAATAAAAATGTAACCCTTGTTTCCCAGTCGGTATTGTTGTCGGTAAAATGTTGTCTGCAGAATCCATTGGTTGACTCGAACAGATGCTAGTTGAAAGTTTTCTATCCAGTCTGTTATAAATTATAATGGATGAGGAAGAACATTCCAGCAGCAATTTACTCTCTGGTTTAAAAACCAGGCCCTTTTGAGTGGTATGCATGAAGTCTGTAAGCCATTTTCTGTTGAAATTACTCAATGTTTTCTAAAAGTTTGCAACACATACGCATTTACAGGTATCACAATGACAATAAAGGCAGACAGACATACCTTAAATACCAAGCATATGGGGACAAAAAATATAGCTCATCGCCGTATGCTATCTAAGAGGTTGAACTAAAATTATTAAAAATTTTAAAAATACTTTTTATGCAAAAAATAATAATTTTATAACATTTTATCCGACTTTGGGTCACATGTGCAATTATATTTTAAAGACAACATAACTGTTCACACATGTTCTTCATTTGATACCTTCCTGTGCCCTGGTTTCAGATTTATTAAGGGAATCGTTTTGAATGAGGATGCAGCCGTAATGTTAAACATTTCACACACAAGATTTTATTTACCTACAATACGTTAGGACATATCTAATTTAAACCCAACCTAACACAGAAAATGCTTCGGAAGGCACTTCTACACTTATACTAATGACCTACTGGCTATATTCTACCGACAATAAGAACACTAAAAATGACCACTTTCATCATGACTCGAACTTCGCTAATCTCATCTTCAGTAAGATACAAATCTTATTTTCGTGGCAAACAAGAAACACTGCACCAACTCGAGAAATGAATGATGATAGAAATCTGGCTAGTTTAGCATCCTTGTGCCATCTACTGTAACTTGGAAATGTAGAAATTATTCAAATTTTCAGAGGATGTAGACGAGGTAACGATATTGTTACCCTGACAAGTTTTGCACCAGGCATGGCTAACAATACATTGAGAGTAAAAAGGTCAAACTGATTTGAGGCCTGGTGCTATCATGCTGCTGACTACTTGGAAAATGTTGGTCGTATCTGTCGGTGCAGACTTCTACTAACATGACATGCAGGCTCTTATTCCTTGCTAGCAAAAATATAAAATCTTAAGATGGGAGTTTATTACTTACTTACTTACTCACTCTAGGATGACTGTATTTCCTGGAGATGAAAATTGAATATACAGATGAGAAAAATGGGACAAGAGTATAGCAATGATGAGTATGTTAAGCAACTTGCTGCAATTTTATCTCTTTCACTATCATCATGTCTTGCCATAAGGTAAATCCGGTACAGATGCCGCATACACTGTAGCAATAGAATCCCATCGTTGCAGCTAGATGGCAGTGTGCACGCTTTGTATCTAAGCAATAACCACTGTTTGCGGGTTTGGTGTAAAATGCTCGCATATTACGCAAATTTTAGTCGATAAAGTGAGGCGAGTGCATGTTTCCTCCCGACAAAGTTTTTCGGTATGTTCATTTATTGTATATTAAGTTGGTTTCAAGTGCTTAAATTAGCCGTTTTAGTACAGAAGAACTTAACCATTACTGTAGTAGATAGTATGCTTATTTTTGGACATGTTAGCCTTGAGATACAACAGGAGGGTGCGGCATCGCTACCTGACATTTGGGAGAGTTGCCGCACAGCAATCTGGTGTAGAGACCTCATTGATATCAAATTTTAAAAGCGATCTGGAAACATTTAAATTATTCAGAGGGTACCGGTATTCTATTCGAGCATTATCTCATAATTCTTAAAATACATAATTTATTTAATTGGTTTCATTGTTAACATCATTGTCACTTCCTAGTCTTACCACAAATACTGTCACAAAGTTTCCTATAAATTTATACTAAATGAATTGAGATATTTTAATATCCTGATGATATTAGTTAAATGGATGTGTAACAAATCAAAATCACATGTCATTATTCAAAATGGCCTCCTTTGGCAGCAACACAGTCCTTAAGTCTTTGTGGCCACTCATCAATTGAATCACGCACCACTTCCATCGGAAAATCTGCTGCTGCCTTCAAAAGAGAACACTTTAAACTTTTAATATTTGGATATCTCTTCTTGCAAGCCATTTCCTGAAGTTTGGACCACAATTTGTAGTCCAGGAGGTTTAGGTCCGGACTTGCAGAAGGCCAATCCGAGGTCGAAATAAAGTCCAGAACATTGGCCCCAAGCCACTCCTGAGATGTGCGAGTCTTATGTGCTGGGGCCGAATCCTGCTAGAAGCTCCAGCGTTCTATGGAAGAGGGTGTTGAGTTTCATGACCAGTGGCTCCAACACTGTCTCCTTATACACTTTGTCCGACGTTTTGACCCCTTTCTCACAGAAATGGAGGTCTGTTGTACCTTCGTAGCTCATGGCACCTCTGGATTCTTGGAGCCTTTTCAGGAGCTTTGGCCGAGCATCTGGCATATACCCTGTCATTTTAGGCATTAAAAGTCTCCTCAACACTGAAAATATTTTCATCAGTAAAAAAGGATTTTTCGGTGACCATTTGCTGTGTAACGCGACAGTAAGTGTTTTGATTTTAAGAGCCTCTGTTCCTTCAGCACATTTGTGAGGAGGTGTCCTTTCCGTTGCTTGTTAGCACAAAGTCCCAGGTCACTGCTCAATGTGCGAGACAAAGACAATTTGGAAATTTTCAGCTCATAATTCATCACTGAATGTCTCTGCACCGGATTTCTTCGCACACGAACCGCCACTGCTTTCACCAATTCTGGAGTCCGCACAGTGCAGGGTCTTCCTACTCTGTCTCGGTCTTTCACAGTTCCAGTCTCAAGGAGGCGCTGGATAGTGCGGTAAACGAACCTTTTGCTTATTTTGAGTTTCTGGAGAATTTTGAAAATCTCACCTGGGGATTTGCCCTGTGCAACGCGACCACAGCTACACGATTTTTGTAATCGCCCCAGTCCATCTTAAAAACAAACACACAGAACTTTCCACTAGGCTACTGCAGCTGCATTCGGAATGACTCATAGCTGGTGTTATAACACAGGAATGTGGAGGCCCATACAAGGGGGAAAGTACAGCCACCCTCAAAAGTTGTGACAGTATTTATGGTAAGACTAGGTATATTATTATATTATTTTTAGAAATGAAAATTTATGACATGCCTACTTAATACAAAAGTAAGAGCACAGTCAAAAGAGCTCAGTGGACAGAGGAAAATTTAAGAGAAGTTGTAAAACAGCTGAAAGCAAAGGAAATACTATTCAGGAAGGTGCAATGGAATTGAAGCTCGAACATTAAAACAATGGATTCCAGAAATCTGAAAAAAAGCGCACCGGATCCATGTGAGTTTTACGACCATTTGTTATATGAAGCCTGTATTAACACATATAACAAACAAGAACTCAAAATATTTCATCTTTAACAATGTATAAACGACCCAAAAACTCTTCATGACATAGTTTTATGCTCAACTATTAAAGTTTACTAAACATACCCTATCAAAACAAAGGTCCATTGAATTACATGTGATATGTTAAAAACAAATGTTTTAATCTTTAGTGATTAGCATCAGAAAAACATTTTAATTGTCTGTGAAAACATTAGCTTTAAAAATAAAATAAAACTACAACAATAGAAGATAATTTTTGAAGTACATTTTGAATGCGATGTTAAAACACTAAAAGAAAATTCTTATGCCGACAGGTGATGAAATTTTTAAAAATCTTTACGAAGAAGGTCAAAAAATGGCCGAAACATGTACATTTATAATGTAAATTAAAATAAAACATAGTTTGTATTGACAAGGTGGAGTATTTTCAGAATATATAATCGTCTTGTAGTATGTTCTAATACTCAATTGTATTAGAGTTGAAGAAATTAGCATAAATTTGATTTTGTTATTAATTATTTGTCTTGCGGCATCTCTCACGAACAAAGTCGGCATCTGAACCGGGTTCCAGGGAGAGATGATGCTGATGCAACAATTCCTTTGTTCCTTCCTTTCGACGATTTATTTTCAATTACTGATGCTTTACTCATCTGTGATTTATTGCAAACATTTTCAAATTATGCTCCATCAATTTGCAACAATTTTTAAAGTAATTCTACTGAAATATAATACAAGGTATAAACAGTGCAGCAACACTACCTGATTTACCTTATATAAACTGAAGGTTTAAATTGAAGCTATACAGTTTATTCAGTGTCCTTGTGTTTCTGGCTACTTTATTAATTGATGTCTCTTCTGCCACCATGAGCCGTGGAAAAGTGAACATTACGATGTTGGCATACCTGTTTCGTTTCATTGTTATAAAACTCATCTCTTTTAATAAATTTTCTTAGATGAATCTGTATATCATTCCAGAATGGTTCTTCCTGTCAAATAAAATAACAGCCGTTATTGTTAATTACAATATTGCTGGACCTCCCTCTCAAGTTGTGTTTTAACGGTGTGTTTTAAATCATGGCTATTTCAAAGTATGATTGGTCGACATAAAAAACTGAGTTTTTTTAAATACCTTGGGTTTTGAAATAGTTTTTCAGTTCATGAAAGTTTGAAAGGCATGAAAATAATAATGTTTCAAAGAATTGTGAATTCCATCACTTTCTCTTCTCAGAAGCCTTGCTGGTTGGCTTACAAGATGAAGCATACAAACCTATCAAGAATATCATGCTAAGAGCTAATGCTACTACCATACGAATGCCCGAACTTTTCCTAAATAAATCACTCCAGATATCAATCAGTATCAAACTTTATATTTATACGAATTACTGGATATCATAATCTGTGATTGTAGATTTACTTATTTTATACTATATTTATAGTTTTTATTAAAAACTGAAGAGCCTCCGTGGCTCAGGCGGCAGCACGCCGGCCTCTCACCGCTGGGTCCGTGGTTCAAATCCCGGTCACTCCATGTGAGATCTGTGCTGGACAAAACGGAGGCAGACGGGTTTTTCTCCGGGTACTCCGGTTTTCCCTGTCACAATTTCATTCCAGCAACACTCTCCACTATCATTTCATTTCACCTGTCATCCATTTAATCATTGCCCCAGAGGAGTGCGTCAGGCCTCGGCAGCCGGCACAATTCATATCCTCGCCGCTAGATGGGGGCTTCATTCATTCCATTCCTGACCCGGTCGGAGACTGGAAGCAGGCTGTGGATTTTCATTCATTAAAAACTGAACAAAAATTAGATTTCTTAATGAGACATTGTGGTTATCATCCTGAAATAATTTTTAAACAGAATGGCCAAAGATATGTGGGGGTTGTGCTCAGCCTCCAGTGGTGTTATCCTCCATGTATCTGTTGAGTTTCCATGGAATTAAATAGAATGCATTACTTTTTGAGGGACCTCTGGTTTATTTCAAACGAGGTGAGATTCAGTAACAATAGAAGATTGTTTGCCAGTAGTCATTTTATATTGCTCTTCACACCTAGTAATTATGTCTATTCTGGTATGATGAAATATTGCAGGCAGTCACGAGATTAAACGAAACACTATAAGTGTAGTAATGAAGAAATATAGATGGTAGTGTCCAGAAGAAGACCTCAGTAGAGATGCATAATTCTTTCTAAATTAGCCATTTATCTTTGATGAGGTGCATTGATTAACATTTGAGGTACCGGTATCTAATTGGGCTTCCAGCAAATATATCTAATTCAATGTTTTATTCAACCTGATGGCTAGGAAGACTAGCAATTTTGAATTTGCATGGGAAAAATATCTTCATTATTTCCCTATAATGCAGAGGTTGAATGTGTTAGTAGACAAACTTGTGGACTTCGATGGTGAAATGCAATTTTGCCTTTTTTCCAAGACTGCATCAGGATCTTAGAATGAAATCATGGCAAGGTTTGAGTAATCAGAAATGGCAGGGAATTGGTGTTGCAAAGTTTCAGGTGTTCCCAAAAACCAACAACATTGTATCACTGAAAGGAGGATTTGTAAATTCATGTAGCTGCAGCAGAGAGACGGATACCCCTATCCATGTAATTGGCAGCTGTCCTCACACCATAGAGTAAAATATAGGCACAAGGAACTACTGGCTTATAAAGGATTTGACTGCTATGAAGAAGTCTTCGCAGTGGATTGGGATGGGTACTGTCAGTTTAGTGATACCGGTATTGTGTCTTTCCAAAAATGTCTCTTAAAGCCCTCATTGTAGACCCAACTCTCCGGTTCAGTAACAATGATCCTGAGCAGTCTATTACAATTGAAAGGGAGAAACAAGTAATATATAGAAAGCGTGAAGCCAATTACACCAAATCATTTTCTCACATACTGTATATGGAACTTGGAAAATTGGAGCGAGAGAAACAGTCTCAGAGGCTGTTAACAATTTCTTTAAGAAGTTTGAACTTGATGACCAGGAACTCGTAGGGATGATTACAGGAATTAAACCTCATCTGTGGTCAAACAATTGTAGCTGAAACTGTAAAATATGTACATTTAATTTTAGTATTCTACTATTTATTGTTATGTCATTACTGATTAGTAAGCTGTGCATTATTGCACCTCCTAAATGGAACAGCCTCAGTGTTTCTAAATATTGTTTCTTTTTACATCATTCTATAGTTCATGTAAAAGGAAGGGACTGATTCTCAGTCTTATCCATGTAATTTGCTAGATTCTGAAATTGAAATTCCAGTAGGCTATATGTTATACAATTTACATTTACAGTAGTAGGTATTAAAGACTTTCTTTTCTACTGATCTTTGGGAACAATTATTTGTGGTTAATGAGAAATGAAATATCAGAGCCAAATTAGAGACAAGGGTTCAATTTAAGTTCTTCTGCCATATTGAAAAAAAAAATCAGTCAGATGATGCTGTTCAAAAACAAATTGTCTTGAGATTTTGCTAGTACAATTTACAGAAATTTGCTTTTCAGTGTAGAAGTAGAATTATTCCTGTAGCTTGTTATCCATGGAAAGCTATTCATTTCAGTCAGTGAAAGGAGTTTAAAAAGTCAACAAATCCCAGTTTAAACTGATTAAAAGTTTAACTTGTTGCCAAGTTATTTAAAATTCACCAGGTGTAGCAACAATGTAGGGTTCCCTGAATTTCCGAAAAGAACATAGGCCTACATGACTTCCTAACCCTCAGCAAGCATTGTGAGATTCCTGGGACTTCTGCCAGTTTTGTTTGTTTCCTTTGTGCAATGAAGTTGGCAGTTCCCTTCAAGCTACTCAATTTACTGCAAGCAGCTGTCGCAGTGACATGAGAAAATAATGCAAAATCACAAGTTAATATTTATTCATTACGGTACCATTATATTAAATGTACCAGCACACGGTTTCTTTAAACAGCAGTAGTTTTTATTTGTTTTGTTTAAATTTTTGACAATTCTGGGTAAATGGTTAATTTGCACGTGATGATGCAGTGCGAAGAATAGTTTTACTATGCTAAAACCTGGGGAATTAAGAAATCTACGAATTGAAAATCTCACGATGTTTGGTCCCATCGCATATATGCTGCATATAAAATAACCTGGCTATTTCTAAAATATTTTAACCAGTAATTCGTATTTAGAAAGAAAAATGTGCCCTTTCGTGATAATATTCAATACTCTCCCCTCAGCATGAATATTAATAGCCTACTTCTAACGTTTTCCCGCCTAAGTGACAGCTTATAAACGGCCGGCGATCTGCTCGACGTACCTTCGTCATCGCAGCATAATGTCCACTGGAATTTTGTCCAATTTCCATCGTAAAAACCAATTCGCGACTTATCCCTGTAACCGATCGCAAATATGTGAACTCACTCCGCTAGGACAGCAAAAATAGTGTCAAACGGACAGAGAATGGCGCCAATCGCATAACATCGCAATATTATTTCTTACCCGAGTGTTGTGGGAAATCTAATCAAATGGGCCCGAAAGCGGCGCTGGTTGCGTGGACATCACATTTTTCCATGTCCGGCCGCGAACACGAAACTGTGGGGACATTAGGAGTTCGTCGAAAGGGCCGATCGCACAACATTTCAGTACTTGCTTGACGCATATTGCTTAGTCAAAATTTTCCCCGTTGGATGAACCAATCTTAGAGATACTTCATTGAAGTACAGTACCGTACATATTAGTTACATGATGTTTTAAAAACCTTTTAATAGCTGCTCAGTGGAGTTATTTCTTAGTGAAATTAGGATAAATGATTAGAACTAATCACAGCATTGCTGATCTAATGACATTTTTCAGAAACTGAGAATCTTATTCAGCCTTAAACTTTTGCAGTCCCCTGGGCCTCACAACACAGGCTTGTTGACCCTTGTTGAGGGTTAAGAAAAGAGAGGTCTCTCTTTAACAAACGTCGAAGTTTTCCTTTCCTCCATGAATTCATTCCTACTGTCTCTTAAAATTGGGGTTGTTCCCGTGAATGTTCCTCATTGGTTTAAAATAGTTTAAACATTGGTAAAATTCTTTAATTTAACTCCCTAAGCCATCCTTATTGGTGCTGCACTTGTCAAATATCATGAAACATTAAAGTGGACTTGACAGTGCATTTAAAACATTTTCCACCCATGCCTCATTTTAAGATTGTGCCCCTATTCATTGCCCAGTGGGATTGCTCTATGAAAGAAACTTTAGATTTTTCTCATACTTATATTTCTTTCTGAACCCTTTCATTCACAGAAAATATTGATCTTGCTTGTAAGCTATTATATATATAGAAGTTATTTTGTTGAGCTCAGTCATAAGATTGAAGTGTAGCATCACAATGTGCCTTGTTGCCTATAATGTAAATGACCAGCTAACTTATTCTCTGTATCTGTCAGAGACCCCATAATGGAAATCTATTATACTTTTATTTTAAATATTGCTATTTCTAAATCTGTCACCGTTTATTTCAGGATAGCATAATGACTTAAACTGGAATTGTGTATGAAGTATTTTATTTTTAAGTGGTAATTATGTCTTCTGGCATACAGTGTTTCAGAAATTGAGGTTTCCATTTAGATTTTTAGAAATTGTTTAGCACAGATGATTCATTAATTGTTCTGTAACTGGTACTGTAAAATTCCTTTCCTTCTGTGTAGGGTAAGTATTTGGAACATACTGTGTGTTAGTATGTCTTCTAAATGTCTGTATGTACACATGTATAGTTACTCGTTTAGTAAGCCTCATTATTTTAATTGCATATAGAGAGAAAGTATGTTGTGTCATTGTTGTATAACTTAACATCAATGTTGTAATTGTATAACTTGTATAAGAAAGTGAGTTTAGAGGTTAGGTTCGTTTGGTAAATAATCTTTCAGTGCATTTCTGTATAAATTTAATTATTCATATTCCTTTGATCTCAAAACTAACAGTTATATGACCTTTTTAATAACCAGAAATTAAAGGATGACCTGAGAATTTAATTAAGAGCACTTGTGTTCCAAAGCTTGAGTAGCCACCTCAGGCTGAAAATCATTTATGCTATAAAATAGTATCATTTCCTTTTGAAATGTTTAAATGCCGACTTTGGCATTGCCTTAGTCCAGAGTCACAACAAAGTCGTACGTGCTATTTTATTTGAAACTATAGTAGAAGTAATAAGATATTACTGTGGAATTTCTGAAGAAGTTGTAAATTTGTGGAATATCATTGTATTTGTTATTATGTCAAAATTAAGAAACTTATTTTGATATCACAAGAAAAGAGTTATCTTTGGGTATAAAGTCAGTAAGAAATCTTGTGGACTATTTATTAGAACTGTAGACTGTAATATTGTCGAAACGATTAAAAATTTTAAAAAGCTAAACACAATGCAAGTCAATTATTTCATCACTTCATTATGTCAAACTTATGCTTTACTATGAATATCTGAAGTCATTGCCTCACAGGGTTATTGCATTTTACCAAATGTATCAATTTCTCAGGACCTTTCTTCGGGTTTGGTTTCTTTTCTTCCTGATAATGAGCTGAAAGCTTGAACTTCACTCCACATCTAGGAAGAGATTCTGCATCCATTTCTGCCGAGCATGGCATGTTAAGTGTTGACGTCAGTGGGGAGCTACAGTTTGAAGGGGAAGCCATCCGCAAGAACAGCTGCGGATGCATCCGCTCCTGGCCCCCCCCTGCGCGCTCCCCACAGTCTACTCGCCGCCGAAATGCGTCCCGGAGATCTTCCGCTGCGGCCTTGAATGAGGGCATGAAGGTTTAGCAGTCTGAAGCTATACTCTAAAGAACGACCAGACGCCGACTGAACTACCGGGGGCGTTTAAACTTTAGTTCGCTCTGACTGCTATAGTGAAGAGTTTCCGTTAACCACTAATCTGGAAGCTGTTGCAGTCCGCGTGTCATTGCCTGTTATGATGACTGTTGGCAACGTGTACCTTCCACCCAACCATCCCTTTGATATTAATGACGTCTTCGAATTTAGAGATCAACTTCTCACCCCTTTCCTCCTCGTGGGTTCAACGCCCATCACCCGCAGTAGAGTTCACCTTCTCCCTGCCCCAGAGGAAGGGACGTGTAAGGCTTAATTCAAGGGCTGGATTTATCGTTATTAAATACAGGGGAAGTAACCCATTTTAGCTTAGTGCACGGTACGTACTCACACATAGATCTTACAAAATGTGTGTAGCCGTGTGCTTATTGTCCTGTTTGGTTGGTATGTAAACGATGACCTTTGTGTCGGTGACCATTTCCCGATTGTTCTTACTCTTCTTACCCAGAAACCCATGGAGTTCCCCAGTCGTTGGTACTTAAACGGGCATATTGGCCATCGTTTACTGAACGAGCTGTTTTTATTGATGTTGGGTGCCGGAGCGTCAATGACGAGACTTGCTGACGCCGAGGAGTCTATCTCATCCTTTTCTGGGACTCTTCGTCGCGAACTCGTTCCCTGGAGGACTGAAGATATTGCAGTGGCGATAAGAAACCGTTGTCGCGCTCATCGTCGGCGTCAAACCATGGCCAATTTGGTGCCGTTTAAGAGTAAGAAACTATCATGGGAACGGTATGTGTCATCCATTACGGCACATACCCCTCATCTTAAGTATGGAATAAACTCCGACGCATTTCGGGTATTCAGACGTTTTTCTACTGCACCGGGAATTTCCATTAATAATTAATTGGTTACAGATCCTTCTCGCGTTACAAACCGCCTGGCATCTTATTTTGCAAATATATCAATTTCATTCCAGCAACACTCTCCACTATCATTTCATTTCATCTGTCCTTCATTTAATCATTGCCCCAGAGGAGTGCGTCAGGCCTCGGCAGCCAGCACAGTTCATATCTTCGCCGCTAGATGGGGGCTTCATTCATTCCATTCCTGACCCGGTCGGAGACTGGAAGCAGGCTGTGGATTTTCTTTTTTTTTTTTTCATCCGGTTCCGACCATTATGATCCTGTTTTCGTGGCTTTGAAGTGCGAGGGAGAACGCTCCCGCCTCATTTTTGCCTCCCGCGCTTCAGAGCAGTACAGCGTGCCGTTTACGGAGTGGGAACTTCGTGAAGCGCTGGCGCTCTGCAAGGACACGTCTCCCGGCCTGGATAATGTTCACAACCAGATGCTTAAACACCTTAACGATCACAGCATTCGTTATTTGCTCAAAGTGGTTAATAGCATCTGGTTGAAAGGTGTGTTTCTAACGCAATGTCAGGAAGGTATACTTATACATATCCTCAAGCCAGATAAGGATCCCAAATTGACATGGAGTTACAGACCAATTTTCCTGACAAATGGTTTGTGCAAGCCCTTTGAGAGGATGGCCAATCTGCGACTAGTGTGGATTCTGGAGAAACGAGGACTCCTGTCGCTTACGCTCGAAGCCCCAGGACTCTTTCAACAGACTCCATTACCCATTAACTTAGGCTTCCCGCGCGGGGAACGGAGAGCAGGAGGTGCACTCTGCTGCATGACGTCACGCACTCGCCGTCTCCGTATCGCATAACGACAGACTCCATTACCCTTTAACTTAGGCTTCCCGCGCGGGGACTGCATGACGTCACACACTCGCCGTCTCCGTATCGCATAACGCCAGACCCCAGGAGTAAACTCAGACTCGGTGCATATGCACTGAACAACATGATGACGTCATACACGCCGTAACCGTAACGCATAACGGTAGACCAAAGCATAACGATAAAGTCGACAAGATCATTTGAAATGATAAAAAGCTGGGAGCGGATATGGGAGGAGATTTTCAAGGCACTTAAGTTCTTCCACACCGTGGGCCAATGAGCACAACGTATTTTGGCTTCGATACGTGGCACAAAGTTTGCCTGTTTTCGTAGCATATTGTAGAGACTGTAGATTTGGTCGTAGGCGTGGTTCCTGGAGGAAGCGCATTAGCAATGTGGGCGCTGATGGTCACAAAGTATCCGAGGCAGTCGAGGGTGCCTTCCATCAGCAGAGGCCCAAACAGCCCTGTACTGCTCTTTCTCAACGGTCCCATCCTGTGATAGAACCCATATGTAGCTTTGGAGAGAAGAGCTTGACATTTAATCCCGTGATCGATCAGACCAAATCCGCCCTGCTGAAGAGGGAGATACAATTGATCCTGTTGGACTCGGAACAAGTGGCTGTAACAGCATATTTTAGCATATACATTTGAAATTAAGTATCATTTAAAACATCTTGAACAAAATTGGTTTCGCCTGTGTGCTGGACTTCTCTTGTAAGCAACTTTCTGAGCAACAGATAACGAGATAACAGTATTGTACTACTGGTATTTCAAGAAATAGATGGGGTGGGACATTTCTTTCACCTTCTGGGCCGCCTGTAGCCCGGGCTTAGTTTTGTGATGAGTTTCTTAAGTTAATGTGTTTCTTTACTCTTAATGCCTAATGAGAAGAGCAGCAGAAAGTATTTATTAAATCAGTGGGTGTCAGGTAATAGTGATTATTAAACTGATGGCATTGTCATCTATTGCCAAGTATCCACGATGGAAGTGAAATGTGAAAATAAATTTGAACTTGAACAACAAGCAAAAACGACAGCATTACGGCAAGGAAGTGAAAGAAGAGTAAATAACATAGACTTATTTTTAAGTGCATATTTTTCAATATTTAATGCATATTTTCTACATTTTTAGTGCATAATTGCATGCACATTTCAATCGCTTTTAGTGCATGAATGTCCGGTCCCTAGTGATAAGTTGCAGTCTTGCCTTTCTGAATACTGTACCAGCTTCTCTCTCATGTCCTTCCGCTCGAATAACTGCGGTCTGGTTTCTGTAGAGCACCCTCCTATCCCTGTACTTTATTCTAATCGGTTTCAAAATTACAAATTATTACTCCAGCAAACGGTTTTCTTTGTATGAACATCTAGACGAACTCTCTAGATGTAGATCAGTGGTTCTCAACCGGTGGTCCGCGAGTGCCTCGGGAGTGGTCCGCGGGAGAAAAGGGTCCACCAGCTGGTATAAGAAAGTGGCCAGTAAATGGGGACTTCGAAAACGATGTGCTTTGAACGAGAATCGTCCGAATGTATTCGCGGCGATGACTATCAGGTTTTGGATTGAAATATCTTTAAAATAAATGTTATTGAGGAAGGGTTACAACTGATAAGGTGTATTGGGGAGAGGGGAAAGGTTGGGAGTTGGTCCGTACACGATTCAATTTCAGGCTGAGTGGTCCGCAGACTTCTACGGGTTCAGAACCACTGATGCAGATGTGAAAAATGTACAATGTGATTCATCCTTCTACGGTGGTACCGGTACATATCTCAACTCAAAAACAAAGTTGTGTGTTATAGGTTGTCTCTCCTAGAGCATAGGCATGGCTGTGTTATAAACTTGGTTAGGTTGCTAATATAAATCCCTTGGTGACTGGTCTAACACTTGTAAAACTCTCTTCCCTGTTTCTCCATATCTTGAATATAGGAGACTGTATACTTCCCCTCCCTGCTTTAAATACCGGTACCATCAATTTGTCACCAATAACTCAGCTGCTTACAGGAATGTTTTGAAACCTGTGAACAATTTCAGACCTTGTTTTAACATAAGAAATTTATTTAATACAGTCGAACTTAATTAATTCAAGCGTTTTTATTCAAAACTGAGGATAATTCAAACTCTCTTCGTGGTCTCTTGATACTTCTATACATGAAAAAATGTATAATTCGAAATTTGGAATAATTCGATTTTTTTGTCTGCCCTTTGAACTTTGAATGCACCAAAAAGATGGTGTATTGGCTTTCACGGCCGGTGAATTAAAACTCAGCAATTCTTCTAGGTTTGTGCAGTGTCTTGTGTGGGGTTTCGCCTAGGACACCAAGCTAGGCTCATCGGCGGGCTCTTGGTGTCCCTGCCCGGACCCCCACAGGAGTATCGAACTGCGCGATACCTCCCTTTATATAGAGTGCAACTGCACTCCCTGACTGCGAGAACCAAAAGCTCAAGCAGCCGTAACCTCCCTATGAAGGCTTCCAAGTTCGGCTGTACCATGTTACAATTTTTAATACTTATAGTTTGTGCACAATTGACATCAGTCTACCCAAACATTTCCTTGCATCACTATCACATTTTAAAAAATACTAAAGAAAACCTGTTCATTTGTAATTTATTTCACTTGTCTTGAATTTATGTGGTTATTTTTCAGGAGCAACAAATTTTCTTCAAAGTTGATTTATTAATCTTGTGCCCTACTGTAAGTGCAAGAAAATTCATCACACACGCCCAAGCACACGGGGCTAAAATGTTCGAACCCCTATATGAAATAATAACATAGTTTTGAAGATATATTATTTGAAATGCCCATAAAAACAACTTAATTTGTAGCCCGAATAATAAACGATAACAGTTGACTGATTTATTTATTTAGGTATTTGTTTATTTAATTATGGTACTTTAAAGTTGTTTGATAATCTCTTTCGAGGGATAAAGCGGATTTATAAGTTCAGAGTCCCTTACAACACCAGGCATCCCCATGTCAATGTTGATGTGTCCACACCTGTAAGATCTCTATGAATGGTGAAACATAAGAACTATAGTATTATTATTATTTATTTATTAATTTACCATAAATCAAACAGAAGTATGGAAGGCCTAGTGAAAAAGGGCAAGCCCCACATACATATTACATGTTTCACTGGCACAACTTACATCTACATTTGGTTTGCAATATTTACATGTCTTACAACGATATTTGCATTATTTACATATTTAGAATATTAACATAGTTCACTCACTCTCTCACGCACTTTCATCACCTCAATCACTCCATACATTCATTCATTCGGCGAGACAATCAATCACTTATACAGAAGTTTATTTACACAATGTATCTTTTTATGTACTGCCTGAATTTCCGAAGAGGCAAGATCTTGGCATCCCCTGGCAGCGTGTTCCATAACCGCGCAGAGCGGCCATAGAAACCTGTCAGGTAAGCATTGCTACAAGCGAAGGGCGGAACGAGAGTTACACCTCGTCCTCTCCGAACTGAGCGATATGCCAATGACAGTCGGCAAAAGGGGTCGATATTAATGGAACCTGTGAGGGATTTTTTTGAGAAAAATCAGATCAGTTTGTTTGGCTGTTGCCTCTACAGATGGAAATTGTGACAAAGAGGAAGGGGAATAACGAGCTATTAGCCTCTCTGCGCGGCGCTGTACATATTGCAGCTTGTAGTTAAATAAATGAAAATACATGAATACTGTATACCTGCATTGTTAGCCTACTTTTAACATTTTGAAATCATTATGTAAAAGATATGATTAAGAGATCAATCAGGGATTTTTTTAAAATCCGTCCACCTTTAACATTTGAATGCCTACTCATAGTTTCACAAACAAAGATTTCCCCATATAAAGTTTCACATTTTCGAGGACGCCATTGCGGCAAATCGCAAATCAGATTCCCTTTAGTTTTGACACTATTATCCGTAGCTCCGTAGTGATACGAAATTTAATATATTGACACAGCATGTACGGACAAGTAACTTAGTTTTGCAAAACTGTTGAATATCATGCGCATCTGCCATCTTGAATGTATAATTTATTAAAATCAATAATTCACCATCTAATAAAACTGAAATTTCGTAACTTGGCGAGAAAGTAGTATCTAATAAGAGCTTAAGTCTTCTAAGAGCGCAATTCCCTTGAATTTGCACATTCAAGATGGCGACTATGTGCACAAATAAAACTTTAAAATATATACTGTACCCGTTCGTCCTGGGGATGCGATGACCCATCTGCTATTACATCGCATTCCTGGAGTTCCAGGACAGAGCGGAGTTAAATGAACCTCTAGTCAAATAAGGAATGTGTCGGAAATTCAGCTGAGTTATCGAAAAAGCAGTTGGGTAACACGAGACAAAGTATCTCTAGGATCGTTACGGGCTTAAGTTTAATAAAAAAAAATGCAAATATAAATGGGCGCCATCAACTGAATTCCTAGCAGACCACCTCCTTTCCTGGTTAAGCCTTACCCAAGACAAGGAAAGAAAAAGGAAAATCACACCATCATCAGATCACGACTAAGATAAAAACAAATTTACTTCACTTTGATAGTCAGACAGACATTTTAAATATTCCTCCTACCTGAGAGTATGGTCGAATGCCAACGTTAAATTGTCATTGTCCAAAAATCGAACCATCTCTTTTCTAATCAAAAATATTCCATCCACATAAAACAGAAAAATCTCTAAAGTTCTCTTGGGTTCTCAGGATCACTGTAGCACTATGTCTTTCGTCACTGACATTTGTGATACCTGAGACCTAATTTCTCTTTAATTTAACATCATAAATGTGGATTTGAAAAAGTTATTAATCTGTCTAAACATACACATATTATACTCACATATTTTAAATATCACGCAATTTATGGCTTGCATGGCATAATTTAAATGTTGAACATGTTAGAAAAATGCTCCTAAACATCGAATAATTAATTTACACTATTTACATTGTCATTAATACTTTCTTGTTCGTGAATTACAGAAAATTCACGGCTCATTGGTCATCATTATCATCATCATCATCAAAATTAAAATTTCTCACATTAATTCTCATCTCAAAATTCAACATATTCCTGTCAGAATCATTAACTCATCACCATTAAATCATTTAAATGAAAATTATTATCATCACTTCATTATGCTTTCTAATTATTCACACACTCTTATTTTATCATCTACTTCAGATTAAATCATCTTAAATCATCAATACAAATTGTTTAATTCCTCAACTCAAGTTGCAATTCCTCAAATTATATCTCAATTAAATTTATTTTAATTCCATATAAATTCATTAATCATCAGCTTCTTTAATTAATTATCACCTTCTAATTCAGTTATTCATCATCTATCCAATCATCTATTAATTTATTTAAATCAGTTTATTTATCCAATCTTTAATTCATCCATTTATTTAATTCATTGATTTATTCCAAAATTTAATTTATCAACTTATTTAAATTTCATTCTTCTGGTTATTTAGATTCTTATTATTTCATCTAGTCATTCTGATTTTTATTTCATTAGGTCAGATCATTAATATGCTTAAATTTCAGATTATTATTTCATTAATTATTATTCTCAGAAAATCTTGTATTATCAACTTTATTTATTTGTTTAATTTCCTAACAAATTGTTTAATATGGTTTATAAAACGTTGTCTTACAGTTTTATTACTTCCAAGTTATATCTCGTATTTAATTTTTATGCCAAAAATATTATTGCCTTCACGACATCACGTTGGATCTGACTATCCACAACGACATTATATATCCTCAATTCTTCAAATATCACATTTGAATAAAACAATTATTCCACAAAACTCCATAAATATTCAGCACATACAGCATGAATCTCAACAATTACGCTAGACTGGGTTCGACAACCTCATGTCTGCTTCAAAATGCATTAGCAACATTGCAACTATCACTTGGCAACTTCCACAAACTGCCTATCTCAAACTTCACTTAACCATGTTGCATGATCTACAAAAAATATATAACTGGCTTCAAATTATCAACGCACACAATCTCCAATAACTGTAATTACTCTGATCACATCTAGACAACTTCTTAAACAATTGGAAAAAATATTACCTTAGTAATTCAAGATTTGCTTTCAAATAGCATAAATTCTCTTACAATTCTCATAATTCACATCACAGAAAAACACCAATGTGCTATAATCTCTCATATCAAAATCTGCAATACTGATCTGCCTTAAAATAAATCTAACCATTAATGATTCATCTTACAAGATTCAATTACTTTAAATCCTTCTCAAAGGTATCAAACACAATTATAAAAATCATCAAAAGCATCAGCTGTACCAGCTGTTGAACTGAAATTACTCTCAAAAGAGTATAGCAACAAAATATTGGATTGGCAAACAAGAATTACAAATGTAACCCTGTTGACATTTATCGTTACTTTATTTAACAAAAGTTCGACTGATATGTGACTAGTAGTTCCTTGTTTGATTCTCTTACAATCTCATGTACACTCGGATGATAAAAATGAGTCCCTCAATGGCAAGTAAGATGAGTAACCACCGTACAATCGTATAAATACGAAAGACCTCGCCCCGTCGACTAACATGATAGTGCCCTAAACGATGGGTAAGATGAGTAACCACCATACAATCGTATAAATACGAAAGACCCCATCTCGAAGACTATATGAGTGAATGTACCAGATAGGAATCAACAAGTCTCTAGTTGTCATATAAAAGCGATATTCATTCACTAAAGTGAATAACGTCTTAATATCTCCAAACAATCCAATGGAAAAAAATCCCTACTGATGAATAATACACACTCGCTAGTATGCAATGAACTGACGAAGTAATTTAGATAATCAATTGCAGATCACGAGTTCGAAATACTCGTTACACAAAAAAAACTCTTCATGAAAAATATCCTTGCTGGAAAAAATGTCTAAAAGACCAAACATCTGCTTAATAAAGCCAACCAATGGTGAGAATTTCGTATAATGATGCCTGCCATATCATATGGTCACGCCATATTCTAGCAAAATTCGAAGCATATAAAGTCAAAGCCATGTCTTAAACAAATCGTATCACTCCTATTAGAAAAATATACATGTGTGCCCAGTATTCATGAAAATAATCGTATCAGAACGTTATAACTCTTACAGTACCTTCTCATAATCAGCTGTCATTAAATTTCAAAGATCGTCGATTTTCCCTATGTAATGAATTTCTCGAAAGATCGGCGTGAATATCATTCCATCCATGCAATGACCATTGCCTTCGAATTCCAAGTGAATCAGCTGGTGGACCTCCTTCTCGTCAGGAATCGAATCCATCGCTCTGTGGTGCCATCGCGTCTCTGTCTGCGTTTACTCCGACATGATGAACTTCTGGTTATCCATAGCGGATATTGTCCAAATCCTCACGAAAAAGTTCATAGAAACAGCGGACCCCCTATTCCTCTTCTACGTTACGCCACTGTTCTATACAATGTTCAGTTTGAGTGTTGAAAGTTCAATTTCCACAACGGTTTAGTTTTACTTGTAGAAAATAAAATTGTTTTATCAGAGTGTCTAAGTTTATGAAACACCCTGTAGCTGTGTTCATACTCGGTAATTCATAACACTTCTTAAGACTGACTTGCATTAATGCACGAGCTAATTTTCATAGGTGCTTATGCTTATAACATTCCATTTGCTTATAATTGTTAATGTTACTTTGAATGCGTTATGAAATGCATAGTCGTAATGTCATTAAGAAAAACTATGTTCATTCGAAGTTCAAAGTTGCAGTATCTCGTAACTATTTGTCTTTATAATTCAAATGCTGAATAAACGTTCCAACTCAACGTAGTAATGAAGTTCAGCTTCTGTTATAATGCTTGCGTATAAAGTTGGAATTAACCCGCACGGTCCTACTGCAATGCTATAATCATCTCCGCCTAAAGCTGGCCTCGCCATGTCGCTCTACTATGCTGTTCTGCGTTGAAATGCAGCTTGGAATAAAGTTCTCCAACTACTCGCAATGCTGTTTTAAAAACCCCGGCCTCCTATGCTTGTTTGCTGCGGATGTCCGCCCGGCCCACTGACCTACTTGTCGTTCGCTGCTCGGAGAAGCTGAAACTGTCGCCTTCACTTTCCGTGACAGTTTCTGTTCGCTGCGCGACCTTGTACCATGCGCTTGGCGTGTGCTACTCAGCTCGACTCTCTTGCTTGGCTCACAGAGCTCGACTGACAGTCTCTGCACTGCCTCGACCCTCACCTGCCTGGCGCAGTCATGTGACGTCCTCCCCACCACCGTGGTCTTGCGTCACAACAATAATCTCGAACCCCCATCATCTCGGCTATTAAGTTATAAAATAACTTAAGGGTTATCTGACTTCCTTCAAATTATTACCATATATAATGCATGTTATATCTCCTCTTCTAAGATGTTTAAATACCATGTTCCATATTGAACCCTTCAGAAAAGCAGTGTTTAATGTAAGAAATCTTAATCAAGGGGTCGCGCTCAGTTCCTATGTGATGTTTACGTTCGCCAAACAACGTGCTCTACTGAGGTAAGGGTCATAGGATATAAACTATAAAACAAGTAAGAAAGGTGACAAGATGTAAAATAATAACATGATTTAATGACTAATAGTGCACAAAAAGAAATAAACAACAATAAAATATAAAACAATTCTCCCTGAATTTCCCATGATAGGAATATCTATAAATTTGAGGAGTCAGACGGATCTCCCCTTTTTTTTAAATGTGGACCTGGTTCCACTACCTTGCAATTTGGGTTTTATGTGCTCGTAATGACTAACTACGAGGAATAAGTACTTTGGATGACTGTTCGTTTACAACGGGTTAACAGCCACGATGCTTACGAACAATCATCTCGTAAATCAACGTTTATGGATATGGAACATGACATTAATAAAAACCCTTAAAAAGTAATGCTGACACACGCACTAAATCTACTATCTACAGGAATCTCTCTCGGGACCCTCATTAGCGCGAAGACGCACTTGACTTTGAGCTGCCAACACGGGCCAAATTGCTCAACACAAACAAGGAAATACAGCAAGCATGTGACTCACGGGTCACTGAATAAAATAAAAACATGGAATAAACCAACAACAACAAAAGCCTGACTGGCTGACATTACTTTATATGAACAAAACTGCATGTTAAGCTAACGCTTCGGAGATTATCGTGATTCGTAGGCAACTCCCATTTATTTAAACAATTTTTACCATTGATCAGTTCTTATTCAGTATTACAAGTTATTACTGAGCCACACAGGCACTCTCCACTAATGACCTGGCTGGCACCCTTCAGTTCGTCTTGTGCAACATCTCCCCTCTTCCTCAATCACTTGCCATTGTCCCACTCCAGTGTGTATAAATACCTGACCAGCTGTGCCGTTATCTTAAGGAATCAACAGCAACAAACTCAACCACTTCAAAATATGGTCAGACATTAATCAAAATATCCAGAATTGCCCTCGCGAGGTCACAATCTGGATTTGTCATCAAGCTGCCAGAAATCAGTCTACGCTGAAATTCCCGCTTGTAATGACACAAAAACACATACTCACACACACACATTATTTGGGAATGACAATACGTTATCACACAGATCGGCTGAATGGATGCTCGCCGACAATTTAAAAAAATTAAAACCTACGATAGAGCTGACTGCTCTTCGTCACAAATCACATTGCTCCAAAGGCAATAATCTCATTGAATCTGATCAATAATAAAACAAAAGAAATTAATTACCCTCCAATCTACTGTATAATTATATTACTTCAGTCCTACTTCTGAAACACAACATATCTCCGAGAGACGTTTTTAACCGCATCGCGTAACATATGCAAACACGGCCGTTCACATAGCTACGTTAGTTAAAACAACAAACAAGAAAAGAACCTTCTACTAAATATATAAGCGAGCTGTTTCCATGCAAAAGGTGTGTCAGACCAAAACTAAATAGACTACGTTAATCACACAAACAAATTATTTACAAAACAAGATATGTCCCATACACCATAAGTTAATTTATCAGATAATAATAAATATTATTCTGTACTCATCCTCAGCCAGTCACCCGTCAAAGAACATCTGCAGCCATTTCCCAACTGGATTCTTCTTATTTCGTCTCAACCAACTTTACGGAGTCTTGATATTTCCAGGCTTCCTCCATGGTCAATGATGTCATCTCTCGTGCTGATTCAAAAATTAAATTATTATACACTTGATGTCTGACTACTAAATTCGCCGTTCGGGTACTTCTTTCCCCAAAACAGTTTATTGGCGAATTATCGAAGATACTGCCCCTACAAATATAGTACTGTGACTATCTAACACTGAATTTAACACTTTTAATAATAATTTCTGTGTCCTTCATGACACGTAAAGTATAAATGTCAACGTCCTTAGACGCGCAAAGTATAAAACCTGTGTCCACTGACACACAAAATAACAGCCTCCGTCCTCAGACGAACCAAAGTAATAATCCGTGTCCTCGACACACACAATAATAATAAGCTTACGTCCGTAGACGCACAGAATAATAATAATAAGCTTACGTCCGTAGACGCACAGAATAATAATAAGCTTACGTCCGTAGACGCACAGAATAATAATAAGCTTACGTCCGTAGACGCACAGAATAATAATAAGCAATGTCTTGGCTCTTCACACCACTTATAAATGAACTGGCCCTAGGTCTTGATGGGGGGGGGGGAATTTAGATAAAAAATTCTCGAAATAATGGTGGTACAGGAATGAAATAAATATCGCTGAACTCGAAAAATAGCGCAGGTCAAAAATATGCCCATTAATCCTAGAATCGATCGTAGAGATTTTGTCTAGGCGATCTCCCGCGTGAATGCTAGCCGAGCGTGCCCACGCTACACCTGCCGCGCTAAATAGGCATTCTTCTCTCATTGGTTCCCACATTTTCTGTAATTTGGCGGTTTTTAGCATATCTTGGCGTCGTAGGAGTGTCTAACATGTACATCAGCCACTCACGTTACTGCATCATATTTCTTTTAGGCGCGAATATCACAATGAACATACCAGCAGCATGTCTCACTGCGCGTCGCTTCTATTTTGGGGTGGCCAACACCTGTCTTTCTGACACATCGCTAGGCTATTTCCTTTCACAGCTAAAGTATTTAGCCTTTTGTCAATCTGCTTCAGGTATGTCCCCGCTGTCTCCCACAAATGCTTGAAATTTCCTCATCCCCGTCTGGCTACTTTCATGATGCTGGTGGAAATATTTATTAATTGAAGAAATAAAACATAGAATCATTTATCCAACAGAGGATAAAGGGTTCACAACTCTCCCACTCACAAAATTTCGAACTTAGGAATAAAGTCGACAATTTTTAAAAGACTTCCGTAGGCCAATTGTTTTATTTCAAAATCACCCCTTTTCTATTACTTGGTCTAGTCGCTCCTGTCTTGAATGGCATTTACTCGTTTCACATCCTGCTCATAATGACTCTCTCAACTGCTTGCGTGACGCTGATGCCTGGGGCAACACTCTGCTCGCCTCGTTAATGTTTTCAACACCAACTCTACTTCCTCCTTCACGTGCCGTACTCAACTGCTCCCCGTTCACTTTGTTGATAGTAGGACGTCCATATATTCAAACTGCATCATTATTTCGGCGCTCCCATGGTTCACTTCTACGATACTTTTTTTAGGTTGGCGGCGTTGTAGACTGACATTGTTCCTGTACTCAATTCTTTCACTCTGTAAGCATTATTTCCAAGTTTCCTGACAATAGAATAGGGTCCTATGAACTTTTCGCAGAATTTACTGAAGATCTTCTTCTCTGGGTCCGATGTAGCGGGTCGTTTCACCAAAACGAGCTGGTTGATTTCAAGATCACTGTGAAACCTCTTATTTCTTACTCGCCGTAATCTGCGGTCTGCTTGTTTCCTCATGTAGGCTCTCGTCCTCTCAATTCGCAAGTCAGGTGCTATCATTGGATCTTGTGGGCAGTTAATGATGCTTTTCCACGATCTCACTGGATACTCGTTTTTGTGTAGGACCATAGGGATTTGTCCTGTTGACTCGTGTCTGGTAGAATTCATGCATGTCTCTACACCCTTGATTTTATCCACCCATCTGTGATGTTCATTTGGAATGAAGATTCTCAAATATGATGTTACACACTTAATTGCTCTCTCACTTGGATTTGCTTGGGCATGTCGGATACTGCTTAAAATATGTTTTATACCCATGTCCTCCATACCTTTCTTGAATTCAGCGCTTGTGAAATAACTGCCATGATCTGATAATATAAATTCTGGTTTTCCAAGGATTGGAATAACTCTATTCCGAATACGACCGAGTACCTGTTTTGAAGTAGTTTTCTGAATGGGGCATAATACGACAAACTTAGAAAACACATCAATGCATACTAGTAAGTGTCGGCAACCTCGCCTTCCCTTCGGGATTGGACCGAAACAGTCGAGTGCCAGTAGCTCGCATGGTTTCTGAGGTAGCAATGGTCTAGGATACTGCCTCATTAAATAATTATTGGGCTTTGTCCTCTGACACGGATCACAAGTTGTAATGACGTCACATATTGTTGTTCTCATACGTGGCCATGTAAATGTCTCTCCTATAGTCGCTTCGCACTTATCTACGCCCACGTGACCGTAACTTTCGTGAGTATGCCATGTCAGTCCTCGTTGTAAAGAAGCAGGTACTAATATGCGTAACTTGGTGTGGTCATTATCTACCCATTTGTGCAGCAAATTGTTGACATAAACATATCTTCCTTCTTTGGCTTTCGCTTCTCGAAATGCAGGTGTTCCTGTAGGTAGTTGCTTTCTGAAGTATTGAATTAAAAGCATCATCCATGGTTCCGCTTCTTGTTCTCGCTGTATCTCACGTAACTCCTCCAAGAATTCCCGGTCCTTCGGTGTTAACTCCAAGTGTTGTACCATCGCTGTTTCTTCATTATCAGGCTCTGGGTTCCTGCTGAGTGCATCCGGAATCACATTCATCTTCCCTGGGCAATGTTCAATCTCAATGCTAAACTGCTGAATATATATAGACCAACGTGTCACACGTTCGCTTGCCATCGACGTCTTAAACAAGAATGTTAATGCCTTGTGATCAGTCCTGACAACAATAGGGTAGCCGTAAATTATTCGTTTCCATTGTTGTAGCGCATGAAGTATGGCCAACAGCTCTAGTTCCGTTACCGTATAATTGCGCTCGTGCTTACGCAATTTTCGGCTGACAAATGCCAAATATGTTTTATGCTGCAGGTTAGCTGGATCCTCTTGGTAGAGCATAGCACCTATACCCACCAGTGAAGCATCCGCTTGGATAATAAATTTGTGCTTGAAATCTGGATATCCTAATTTAATGCAGTTTTCCAATAGCTGTTTTGTTGCTTGGAATGCCTTCTCACACTCCGCATTCCATAACCATTTATTATTCTTCTATAGCATTTCCTGCATGGGAGCTACAGTATCCGTATAACCTGGACAGTTTTCCTTAAAGAATCCCGTTACGCCTAAGAAAGCCCGAATGTGCTTGACTCTCGTTGGTGTAGGGAAATTCTTTATCGCTTCGATCTTAGCTGGATTCGGCTTCACTCCCTCCTTGTCAATGATGTGACCCAAATATAAGATCTCGCTCTTGAAGAAATGCGAATACTTCAGATTTACTTTGAAATTCGATGCATTCAGGTTGCCCAATACTTTATCTAAATTTTCCATGTGAGTTTCAATGTTGTCGGATGCCAGCAAAATGTCATCAATGTAGCGTACCGTCATCTCCTTAACTTCCTCGGTTAGATTCCGGTCCAGGGCTCGGATTAAAGCACAGCCCGCTGTTTTGACTCCAAAGGGCATTCGAACGAAGCAAAACGTCTGGTTATCGAATAAGAAGCCAGTTAGAAGCTGTGACTTCTCATCCAATTCAATATGGTGGAACGAGCTCGTCAGATCAACTGATGAATAAATGCTTTTGTTTTTAAAGCCTTTTAATACGTCTCTGATGATTGGCGCTCTGTCATACTCAGGAAAAATGAGTCTCGTGTTGAGATTTCTGGCATCTAAACAAAGTCTAATAGATCCATTTGGTTTTGTGACTGCCAAAATCGCATTTAGATAAGGTGTCGGTGTCTTCCTTATCACTCCAGCTTGTAACATCTCATCTATAATGACCTTGACTTGACAACGATATTTTTCAGGAATTGGATACAACCTGCTTTTGAAAGGTGACCAGTCCTCGACTTGCATAGAATATTTGAAATTTAATATTTTCCCAGGTACTGTATCAAATACTGTTTTGTGCTTCCTTAAAATCTCTTCCAATTGCTTTCTGTGTTCACCCCCAAGTTGAATGTCATTGAGCCGCTCCTGTAGTAACTCTTCAAATTGTGCATCACTGTCGTCTCCTTCCGTTAATAAAGACCATATCTCCTGGGATTCACTCTCCTCATCTAGTTCCACAACAGCCCCTTCTATGATATTATCTTCTGCCTTTCGTACCTCCTCTTCCGTCTCTTCCGATATTGCTTCCAATGCCCAAGAATTTACATCTCTTCCGGTGGTGATTTCATCCATATGCAATCCCACATTCTTCAGCTAATCATACTCTCTAAAACTGACAGTATTCTTGTGCAAATCTATCACTGCTTGATAGTCACAAATGAAATTTGCACCAAGAATTATATTGAAATTCATCTTTGCCATGATAATGAACGTTTGCCCAAAAGTGTGTTCCAATATGTTCAGCTCTAAGTATGCCTGACGTTTACAAGTGACGGTGCGTTCAGGAATAACACCCCTCACTTTGAGCTGTGGTACGGGAATTACAGGAATATTTTGACTCCGTCCCAACTCTCGAACCAAGGCATCCGATACCAGACTGATCTGTGACCCCGTATCCAATAAACATCTTATATTAATTCCACCAATCCTTGCGTAAATAATGGGTAATTGCCTAATTTCATCGTTCCGTGGTTTCACCGTCTCCTCCAGGCAGTCTTCTGGCAAAGCAATCCATTCTTGTATGTTCGCTACTATCCATCCCTCTTCAACTTCCGACTGTTGCGTGTGTAGGCTGTCTTCTTTATCCAAATTTAACATTTTTTTTAGCTCCAGTGCGACTCCCATCATCCGTTTGTCGCCGATGTCCTTGATATTCCTCTTGTCTCAGTAGACTTCCAGCTTCCTCAGTATGTGTATCAGGATTCTTCATGTTCCCAATGGCTTTTTCCCATCTTCCTAGCTCTCCACCTTGACTAGCGTGTAATTCCTCTAGGTAATTTTGTGATTGAGCGTGCCTATCATCCCAGTCATTTCGATAATTTCGTGGCTCTCCTTGATTTTGGTCTCTTCTTCCTTTCCATCTTTGATTAGCATTGCAATCACCGTATCTTCCATAAGGCCTGTCATTTCTTCGATTTTCACGCCAATGTTGATATCCTCTCTGTTGATACCTATTGTTGCCTTGATATGATCTATTATTGTAGTTATTTTCGTTACGCTGGTATGGTCTGTTTTCTCCTTCTTCCTGGTTTCGCCTAGGTGTGGAAGTGCTTGTATTAGTGCCCTGCGTTTTAGTGTTTGCCTGCTTAGGTTTTATGACCTCTGTCGCATTGACTAACTCCAGCTATCTTCCTCCTCTATAATGACTGTGAGACGTAGTCTCATCTATCTGGCGTAATATCTGCTCTGCATGTATGGCCGTACTAACGTTCGCTGCGACTAGGACTTGTTGCACGTTGACTGGCAATTGCCTCGCTATTGTCATCACCAGATGCGCTTCATTTAAAGGGTAATCCAGGTCGCGAAATTTTAACATTTGCATGTTAAAGAAATCTGAGTATTTTGTTTGCTGGGTGGTTTGGTACTTTCTAAAGTAAAGCTCCATCCTTAGACTCTGTTGTGTTGCGGGCGACCAATATTTGCGCAGAAACGCCAATTTAAAATCTGACATGGTTCCAAATGTGTATTTGAAGCTTAAAAACCATGTAAGGACATTTCCTGATAAAAAATCTCTCCATCATCCTCAATCTACGTGCTTCAGGTACCCCAGTGTCATTGAAATGGTCTTCAATTTCTTTAATAAAAGCTTTAGGTGTTACCCCTGAATTCTCCGTGTATTTCTGTGGTTTATAATCACTTGAGCGAATTACTTGGATAAGTTGAGTAGGCTGATGACCGTCTTGTGGTGTTGAGCTCCTATCGATAATCTTGCGAAACCCTTCCGTGTTTGTTGTTAATGGGCTCTCCGCCTGAGTCTGACTTCCTGCTGTGCTCGCCTCCGGGCTATTTGAGTCATCCTGCTTGTCTTTCAATGTTCCTGTTCTAAATATCGACGATTGCTCTAATGACCTGAGTTCGGCTTTAATGATCCTGTCCGTCTGTTCTTTAAGCTTTCTCTTCATTTCTTGTTCTAACGCTTGAATACGAGTGTGATTTTCGCCTACTGTTTTAAGAATGGTGGATCTTTCCTCTTTAGAATCGATATTCATTTTTTTTCAATCTTTTCTTATCTGCTCTTTAATCGTGCTTACTTTCTCTTCAATCTGGCTTTTAGTGTCGTCTAAGGTACTCTTTAATTGCTCCTGATCCGCTTCTAGGCTTTTCCACTGCTCTGCTGATTTTATTTCGAGACGGTCCATATCTTTAATTATGCCGGATGTATTCTCATCTACCGCTGATAATTGTTGTTGAATTACTTTGACGCTCTTTTCCATCTCCATAAATCGTCCTTCTAACTTCTCCTGAGCTATCTTGACCTCGCTTGTATTCATAGTGCACGCTATTTCAATTTGCTCTAATTTAGCTAACACCGTTTCATCCAAAATGCTAAGTTTTTGATCAAAAATGCTTTCCATTTTCTTAATCTGGTCTAATTGCTTTTCATTATTTTTACTCACGTCTAGGGCCAGTAATACCATCTGTTGATTAGTGTGATCTTTCATCTCTGCGGTTAGCGTCTCTAACTGTGAATTGATAGTGTCATTAATTTCACTTTTTAACAACCTAGCTTGTTCCGCCTGATATTCATTCTGTTCAATTCTACTGTTATTTAATTGTGTCCGCAATGATTCACTTTGTTCTGATAATTTGTTTATCGACTCACTTTGTTCTAACAAACTATTGTTTATTTGTTCAGATAATTTCGCGTTCAATGCATCACTTTGTTCTACCATAGTATTGTTTATTTGCTCAGACAATTTCGCGTTTAATGCTTCACTTTGTTCTAACATACTAGTGTTTAATGATTGACTCTGTTCTGATAGTTTAGTGTTTATTTGTTCAGATAATTTTGTGTTTAATGAATGACTCTGTTCCGCCAATTTCGTGTCCAACAATTCCTGTGTTCTCCTAGCTGCACTCTCAATGATTTCTTGAATCTGTTCAACCGTTGCCATATTACACACTTTATATGAGACATTAGGGAAATGGCATAAAGCAATGCCCCTTGACACACACATAAAATCCAGTGCACATTTAATTTCTTTACCCTACTCAGTTCATTTATTTTTACATTTAATCCCACTAGTCGATTTCATCTCTGAGTAGTTCTAATTTTACTCAATTTAATTTAAACCCAAACACATATTCAGTCATTAAATTGTTATCCTGATCTGATATTAACACTGACTAATTAATAAAGTATTAATTGTCATTTAAGGCTACAGCCTCCTAACATTTTCACGAGTTTGACTTTCTATACAAATCTAATTTTAATTTTAATCATTGGGCGCCCGGTATCACATATATATATTACCTTTTACTTTAATTCAATAGACAAAAACGTGAACCGTATTTTACTTTGCAAACTCCTGATTTTACTTTATATTTCACACATTTGGCGGTATCCTCTTCGCCTCACTTACTTTTAATAAAATATCACTTCCCGGTGATAAAAATACTGTCATATCTGCCTGCACTTGCGGCATGTCAGTTTTACTCAAATACGCCACTTAAATGTGTTCCAGCAGCGAACCAGCAATCAAATTACACCTTCATTGTTGCGTCAGTTTGAAAACCCAACTACGCTTACACTGACATGTGCAAAATTTTTGCCGTTACACCACAGTGAACCGCCCCACGCTTGGCCGCGCCAGTTTACTCCTATGAACCCTTCAGAAAAGCAGTGTTTAATGTAAGAAATCTTAATCAAGGGGTCGCGCTCAGTTCCTATGTGATGTTTACGTTCGCCAAACAACGTGCTCTACTGAGGTAAGGGTCATAGGATATAAACTATGAAACAAGAAAGAAAGGTGACAAGATGTAAAATAATAACATGATTTAATGACTAATAGTGCACAAAAAGAAATAAACAACAATAAAATATAAAACAATTCTCCCTGAATTTCCCATGATAGGAATATCTATAAATTTGAGGAGTCAGACGGATCTCCCCTTTTTTTTAAATGTGGACCTGGTTCCACTACCTTGCAATTTGGGTTTTATGTGCGCGTAATGACTAACTACGAGGAATGAGTACTTTGGATGACTGTTCGTTTACAACGGGCTAACAGCCACGATGCTTACGAACAATCATCTCGTAAATCAACGTTTATGGATATGGAACATGACATTAATAAAAACCCTTAAAAAGTAATGCTGACACACGCACTAAATCTACTATCTACAGGAATCTCTCTCGGGACCCTCATTAGCGCGAAGACGCACTTGACTTTGAGCTGCCAACACGGGCCAAATTGCTCAACACAAACAAGGAAATACAGCAAGCATGTGACTCACGGGTCACTGAATAAAATAAAAACATGGAATAAACCAACAACAACAAAAGCCTGACTGGCTGACATTACTTTATATGAACAAAACTGCATGTTAAGCTAACGCTTCGGAGATTATCGTGATTCGTAGGCAACTCCCATTTATTTAAACAATTTTTACCATTGATCAGTTCTTATTCAGTATTACAAGTTATAACTGAGCCACACAGGCACTCTCCACTAATGACCTGGCTGGCACCCTTCAGTTCGTCTTGTGCAACATCTCCCCTCTTCCTCAATCACCTGCCATTGTCCCACTCCAGTGTGTATAAATACCTGACCAGCTGTGCCGTTATCTCAAGGAATCAACAGCAACAAACTCAACCACTTCAAAATATGGTCAGACATTAATCAAAATATCCAGAATTGCCCTCGCGAGGTCACAATCTGGATTTGTCACCAAGCTGCCAGAAATCAGTCTACGCTGAAATGCCCCCTTGTAATGACACAAAAACACACACTCACACACACACATTATTTGGGAATGACAATACGTTATCACACAGATCGGCTGAATGGATGCTCGCCGACAATTTAAAAAAATTAAAACCTACGATAGAGCTGACTGCTCTTCGTCACAAATCACATTGCTCCAAAGGCAATAATCTCATTGAATCTGATCAATAATAAAACAAAAGAAATTAATTACCCTCCAATCTACTGTATAATTATATTACTTCAGTCCTACTTCTGAAACACAACATATCTCCGAGAGACGTTTTTAACCGCATCGCGTAACATATGCAAACACGGCCGTTCACATAGCTACGTTAGTTAAAACAACAAACAAGAAAAGAACCTTCTACTAAAAATACATGCGAGCTGTTTCCATGCAAAAGGTGTGTCAGACCAAAACTAAGTAGACTACGTTAATCACACAAGCAAATTATTTACAAAACAAGATATGTCCCATACACCATAAGTTAATTTATCAGATAATAATAAATATTATTCGGTACTCATCCTCAGCCAGCCACCCGTCAAAGAACATCTGCAGCCATTTCCCAACTGGATTCTTCTTATCTCATCTCAACCAACTTTACGGAGTCTTGATATTTCCAGGCTTCCTCCATGGTCAATGATGTCATCTCTCGTGCTGATTCAAAAATTAAATTATTATACACTTGATGTCTGACTACTAAATTCGCCGTTCGGGTACTTCTTTCCCCAAAACAGTTTATTGGCGAATTATCGAAGATACTGCCCCTACAAATATAGTACTGTGACTATCTAACACTGAATTTAACACTTTTAATAATAATTTCTGTGTCCTTCATGACACGCAAAGTATAAATGTCAACGTCCTTAGACGCGCAAAGTATAAAACCTGTGTCCACTGACACACAAAATAACAGCCTGCGTCCTCAGATGAACCAAAGTAATAATCCGTGTCCTCGACACACACAATAATAATAAGCTTACGTCCGTAGACGCACAGAATAATAATAAGCTTACGTCCGTAGACGCACAGAATAATAATAAGCTTACGTCCGTAGACGCACAGAATAATAATAAGCTTACGTCCGTAGACGCACAGAATAATAATAAGCTTACGTCCGTAGACGCACAGAATAATAATAAGCAATGTCTTGGCTCTTCACACCACTTATAAATGAACTGGCCCTAGGTCTTGATGGGGGGGGGGGGGGAATTTAGATAAAAAATTCTCGAAATAATGGTGGTACAGGAATGAAATAAATATCGCTGAACTCGAAAAATAGCGCAGGTCAAGAATATGCCCATTAATCCTAGAATCGATCGTAGAGATTTTGTCTAGGCGATCTCCCGCGTGAATGCTAGCCGAGCGTGCCCACGCTACACCTGCCGCGCTAAATAGGCATTCTTCTCTCATTGGTTCCCACATTTTCTGTAATTTGGCGGTTTTTAGCATATCTTGGCGTCGTAGGAGTGTCTAACATGTACATCAGCCACTCACGTTACTGCATCATATTTCTTCTAGGCGCGAATATCACAATGAACATACCAGCAGCATGTCTCACAGCGCGTCGCTTCTATTTTGAGGTGGCCAACACCTGTCCTTCTGACACATCGCTAGGCTATTTCCTTTCACAGCTAAAGTATTTAGCCTTTTGTCAATCTGCTTCAGGTATGTCCCCGCTGTCTCCCACAAATGCTTGAAATTTCCTCATCCCCGTCTGGCTACTTTCATGATGCTGGTGGAAATATTTATTAATTGAAGAAATAAAACATAGAATCATTTATCCAACAGAGGATAAAGGGTTCAATATAGATCTTAATAAAGCTTCATATTTCCATCCATAAATCCATCTGCTTAACTGCGGTCGGCGCCTTCTAAATCCTAGACCTACTACGTCATCCTGACATTCCTCTTGACTCGATCTGAGCGCTATCTTTTCTTAACTCTTCCCAAAATCTCAACTACGGCTTAATGTCTGCTGGCGTAGCCGATAGCCTCAACTAGGTATCGGGTACATCTCTCCCGTACATCTCCTTTTTTTATCAGGATTGAGAAAAAAAATTCACTCTCAGGCATTCTATATATAACCCATGTACACGATAGCTCTGCAATTCCCTTATTCAGCATGATGGTACTTTCTGACTCTCAACAATGATGATTGACTTCCAATGATTAGCATCTTGATTCTGTATTACTTTGATGTCTGTTTCTTCCTTCATTACTCGTGCTTGCTCGATTGACATCTCTGACTGTCTCCTCGAGTGGTGTACTAGGCTGTCTATTTTCTTGCCTCAATCTCTCGTATTCACGATTATCTCGTCCTTCATTAGGATCGTTTCTTCGGCCATCCTGCCTGTCGTTCCGATTATACTGTTGACCTTGGCTCCAGTTGTTTCTACCACGATATCTATTGTTGTATCAATTCCTATCTTGATATCTGGAATTCTGGTTATAATTTCTGTATCGGCTGTCTCTTGCTTCCTGATCGTATGGCCTCTCATATGGTCCTCTATACCGATCATTTCCACGAACGTTACGGATGTTTCCTCGATTTTCTTCGTTCCTTCTGTTTTCCCAGGAATCTCTTCTGTCCGTTTGAGCTGCGTTATCAACAACTACCGCATTCACCTCTTGCGTGTTTCTATTGTCGTTTCTTGTATTTCTAGGCGTAACTTGAGCGCTTGTATAGTCTAATCGCCGTAAAATGTCGTCATAGTGCTCAAGTGTGTTTGCTCCCGACGCTATGAGTGATCGTTGTACCTCAATCGGTAACTGTCTCGCTATAGCTTGCAAAAGCTCTTCTTCTGGCAATGGAGGAATCAGAAACTGCAATTTAGCCAACTGTGACGTAAAATAGTTCGCATAATGCGTCGGATGTGACGTAGAATAACGCTTCGAGTACATTTCTGCTCTTACGTTCAGTTGATCCTCGGCACTCCAAAATCTCCTCAAGAATGCTATGGCAAATTGCTCCATATTCGCAAAATTGCTTCTGAATTCTCTAAACCAAGTTAGCGCAGACCCGTCTAAGGCGCGTTCGACTATCCTTAGCTCTCTTTCTTTGGCTACTCTATGTTCCGCCATGTAGTCTCGAATATCTCGCAGAAATTCGACTGGTGTGACCCCTGTATTTCCAGAAAACTTCCTCGGCTTGTCATCCAGATTTCTGATAATGGTAACTGGACCTGAGTATCGTTCACTTGCACCCAACGTACTCCTATTTGAATTCGGATTATCCTGAGGGGTTGAACTTGCCCTTTCGAATGTCACATTCGGTTGCGTTTGACGGTCTTCTCCCATGCTAACTTCTTGATTACCCATACTGCGGTCTATCGGTGTCTGATTCATCGATATTTCCCTTGATGTAGTATTTTGACTGGTGAAACTGTTAATCATAGATTCTAGTTTAGTTATCCTATCTTCTGCCAGTTTCTCTGCGGTCTTGACCTGAGTCTTCAACTCATCCAACGACGTATCATTCTGCGTTTTGTTACTCTCGTCTAAATCGTTTTTCAACTTATCTATCTTGTCTTCGCATGTATTCTTTACTGACGCGACTTGTTCCTTTAACAGATCAACATCTGTCCTAAATAGAGTTGAATCTATCTTCATCGCTTCCTTGTTCTCCGTAAACCTCGCTTCTAAGTTCGCCATACCTGCGATTAATTTCTCATCTAATCCTGCACGTTTTTCTTTTGCTTCGGCATCGACCTCACTATACCGTTCTTCCATGATTGCACCGACTCTATTTTTGAATAAAGCTAAGTTTTCATTAACCTTTTGCTCTATATCATCATCCATCTTCCTAATATCTTTCTGCAATTGATTCTCTAATGATTTTAAATTAGAATTAACCTCTCCTAAGACTTCCTCTTTAATGGTCCCAATTACTGACTTTAAATCTTTAATCTCATTACCTAGATTCATTTCTAGACCTTTGATTTTAGTCTCGAAAGATACTTCGGTAGACCACTCTTGAATTTTGCCTACATCTGCCACTAAACCATCGATGTCGAATCTCAACTTCGATACATCCGATTTAATGTCTTTCTGTATAGACATAACGTCTGTTCTTAAAGTAAGAATGTTTTCTTCTCCTCTACTTTCTAATTCAATAATGAAAATGAAAATCCACAGCCTGCTTCCAGTCTCCGACCGGGTCAGGAATGGAATGAATGAAGCTCCCATCTAGCGGCGAGGATATGAACTGTGCCGGCTGCCGAGGCCTGACGCACTCCTCTGGGGCAATGATTAAATGAATGACAGATGAAATGAAATGATAGTGGAGAGTGTGGCTGGAATGAAATTTTGACAGGGAAAACCGGAGTACCCGGAGAAAAACCTGTCTGCCTCCGTTTTGTCCAGCACAGATCTCACATGGAGTGACCGGGATTTGAACCACGGACCCAGCGGTGAGAGGCCGGCGTGCTGCCGCCTAAGCCACGGAGGCTTTAATTCAATAATATTCTTTCTTAATATTTGAACATTTTCCTCTCCTTTCATATTTACTGCAATTATATCTAATTGTAAAGTCTTAAGCATCTCATTATTCTTTAAAGTTAATCTATTCTCTAACCTAGTTAACTTGTTTTCTAACTCTGTGTTAGTTTCTTCACTACGAGCTTGTAATTTCTCTTCCAATGATTTAAAATTATCCTCACTATTTGACTGTAATCTTTATTCTAATGATTTAAAACTGTCTTCACTAGTTGACTGTAATAATTTTATATTAGCTTCGTTACTAATCTGTAATGATTTCAACTCATCCTTACTACTGGACTGTAATCTGGTCTCTAATGACTTTAAATTTTCTTCATTACTAGTCTGTAATGCTTGCACATTTTCTTTACATCTAGCTTCTAACCTAGCTTCTGAATTAACTATCTGTTCTTTAACTTCCGTTTCCATTTTAGAAATAGTTTCTGCAATACCAGACATACCACTCTGCAACTCTCCTAACACCTTAGCTAAATCTTCCGGCAACATAATTATATTTTCAATAGACGTTTTATTCAGAGACGTTAGACAACAACACATCACAATGTCTCAATTCCTGCATTCACTTGGGTATAGGAAAAATGACTTATAACTGACATGATATAATACTAATACGATTAACATGAACACTGGAATGGGCACACAAGTATATTGTCTGACTAAGTTTAATAAATTTTGTAACACAATTAGATGAACTTGAGATCAATCTCTCAGTAATCTAAATCTGATGTGATTCCGTAGAATAAACAAAATCGAAGCCCCACAGGTGGGTAAAGCCAATTCTCCCTCTCTCTCTGTGTACCCGTTCGTCCTGGGGATGCGATGACCCATCTGCTATTACATCGCATTCCTGGAGTTCCAGGACAGAGCGGAGTTAAATGAACCTCTAGTCAAATAAGGAATGTGTCGGAAATTCAGCTGAGTTATCGAAAAAGCAGTTGGGTAACACGAGACAAAGTATCTCTAGGATCGTTACGGGCTTAAGTTTAATAAAAAAAATGCAAATATAAATGGGCGCCATCAACTGAATTCCTAGCAGACCACCTCCTTTCCTGGTTAAGCCTTACTCAAGACAAGGAAAGAAAAAGGAAAATCACACCATCATCAGATCACGACTAAGATAAAAACAAATTTACTTCACTTTGATAGTCAGACAGACATTTTAAATATTCCTCCTACCTGAGAGTATGGTCGAATGCCAACGCTAAATTGTCATTGTCCAAAAATCGAACCATCTCTTTTCTAATCAAAAATATTCCATCCACATAAAACAGAAAAATCTCTAAAGTTATCTTGGGTTCTCAGGATCACTGTAGCACTATGTCTTTCGTCACTGACATTTGTGATACCTGATACCTAATTTCTCTTTAATTTAACATCATAAATGTGGATTTGAAAAAGTTATTAATCTGTCTAAGCATACACATATTATACTCACATATTTTAAATATCACGCAATTTATGGCTTGCATGGCATAATTTAAATGTTGAACATGTTAGAAAAATGCTCCTAATCATCGAATAATTAATTTACACTATTTACATTGTCATTAATACTTTCTTGTTCGTGAATTACAGAAAATTCACGGCTCATTGGTCATCATTATCATCATCATCAAAATTAAATATTTCTCACATTAATTCTCATCTCAAAATTCAACATATTCCTGTCAGAATCATTAACTCATCACCAATAAATCATTTAAATGAAAATTATTATCATCACTTCATTATGCTTTCTAATTATTCACACACTCTTATTTTATCATCTACTTCAGATTAAATCATCTTAAATCATCAATACAAATTGTTTAATTCCTCAACTCAAGTTGCAATTCCTCAAATTATATCTCAATTAAATTTATTTTAATTCCATATAAATTCATTAATCATCAGCTTCTTTAATTAATTATCACCTTCTAATTCAGTTATTCATCATCTATCCAATCATCTATTAATTTATTTAAATCAGTTTATTTATCCAATCTTTAATTCATCCATTTATTTAATTCATTGGTTTATTCCAAAATTTAATTTATCAACTTATTTAAATTTCATTCTTCTGGTTATTTAGATTCTTATTATTTCATCTAGTCATTCTGATTTTTATTTCATTAGGTCAGATCATTAATATGCTTAAATTTCAGATTATTATTTCATTAATTATTATTCTCAGAAAATCTTGTATTATCAACTTTATTTATTTGTTTAATTTCCTAACAAATTGTTTAATATGGTTTATAGAACGTTGTCTTACAGTTTTATTACTTCCAAGTTATATCTCGTATTTAATTTTTATGCCAAAAATATTATTGCCTTCACGACATCACGTTGGATCTGACTATCCACAACGACATTATATATCCTCAATTCTTCAAATATCACATTTGAATACAACAATTATTCCACAAAACTCCATAAATATTCAGCACATACAGCATGAATCTCAACAATTACGCTAGACTGGGTTCGACAACCTCATGTCTGCTTCAAAATGCATTAGCAACATTGCAACTATCACTTGGCAACTTCCACAAAATGCCTATCACAAACTTCATTAACCATGTTGCATGATCTACAAAAAATATATAACTGGCTTCAAATTATCAACGCACACAATCTCCAATAACTGTAATTACTCTGATCACATCTAGACAACTTCTTAAACAATTGGAAAAAATATTACCTTAGTAATTCAAGATTTGCTTTCAAATAGCATAAATTCTCTTACAATTCTCATAATTCACATCACAGAAAAACACCAATGTGCTATAATCTCTCATATCAAAATCTGCAATACTGATCTGCCTTAAAATAAATCTAACCATTAATGATTCATCTTACAAGATTCAATTACTTTAAATCCTTCTCAAAGGTATCAAACACAATTATAAAAATCATCAAAAGCATCAGCTGTACCAGCTGTTAAACTGAAATTACTCTCAAAAGAGTATAGCAACAAAATATTGGATTGGCAAACAAGAATTACAAATGTAACCCTGTTGACATTTATCGTTACTTTATTTAACAAAAGTTCGACTGATATGTGACTAGTAGTTCCTTGTTTGATTCTCTTACAATCTCATGTACACTCGGATGATAAAAATGAGTCCCTCAATGGCAAGTAAGATGAGTAACCACCGTACAATCGTATAAATACGAAAGACCTCGCCCCGTCGACTAACATGATAGTGCCCTAAACGATGGGTAAGATGAGTAACCACCATACAATCGTATAAATACGAAAGACCCCATCTCGAAGACTATATGAGTGAATGTACCAGATAGGAATCAACAAGTCTCTAGTTGTCATATAAAAGCGATATTCATTCACTAAAGTGAATAACGTCTTAATATCTCCAAACAATCCAATGGAAAAAAATCCCTACTGATGAATAATACACACTCGCTAGTATGCAATGAACTGACGAAGTAATTTAGATAATCAATTGCAGATCACGAGTTCGAAATACTCGTTACACAAAAAAAAACTCTTCATGAAAAATATCCTTGCTGGAAAAAATGTCTAAAAGACCAAACATCTGCTTAATAAAGCCAACCAATGGTGATAATTTCGTATAATGATGCCTGCCATATCATATGGTCACGCCATATTCTAGCAAAATTCGAAGCATATAAAGTCAAAGCCATGTCTTAAACAAATCGTATCACTCCTATTAGAAAAATATATATGTGTGCCCAGTATTCATGAGCGTTTACTCCGACATGATGAACTTCTGGTTATCCATAGCGGATATTGTCCAAATCCTCACGAAAAAGTTCATAGAAACAGCGGACCCCCTATTCCTCTTCTACGTTACGCCACTGTTCTATACAATGTTCAGTTTGAGTGTTGAAAGTTCCATTTCCACAACGGTTTAGTTTTACTTGTAGAAAATAAAATTGTTTTATCAGAGTGTCTAAGTTTATGAAACACCCTGTAGCTGTGTTCATACTCGGTAATTCATAACACTTCTTAAGACTGACTTGCATTAATGCACGAGCTAATGTTCATAGGTGCTTATGCTTATAACATTCCATTTGCTTATAATTGTTAATGTTACTCGGAATGCGTTATGAAATGCATAGTCGTAATGTCATTAAGAAAAACTATGTTCATTCGAAGTTCAAAGTTGCAGTATCTCGTAACTATTTGTCTTTATAATTCAAATGCTGAATAAACGTTCCAACTCAACGTAGTAATGAAGTTCAGCTTCTGTTATAATGCTTGCGTATAAAGTTGGAATTAACCCGCACGGTCCTACTGCAATGCTATAATCATCTCCGCCTAAAGCTGGCCTCGCCATGTCGCTCTACTATGCTGTTCTGCGTTGAAATGCAGCTTGGAATAAAGTTCTCCAACTACTCGCAATGCTGTTTTAAAAACCCCGGCCTCCTATGCTTGTTTGCTGCGGATGTCCGCCCGGCCCACTGACCTACTTGTCGTTCGCTGCTCGGAGAAGCTGAAACTGTCGCCTTCACTTTCCGTGACAGTTTCTGTTCGCTGCGCGACCTTGTACCATGCGCTTGGCGTGTGCTACTCAGCTCGACTCTCTTGCTTGGCTCACAGAGCTCGACTGACAGTCTCTGCACTGCCTCGACCCTTACCTGTCTGGCGCAGTCATGTGACGTCCTCCCCACCACCGTGGTCTTGCGTCACAACAATAATCTCGAACCCCCATCATCTCGGCTATTAAGTTATAAAATAACTTAAGGGTTATCTGACTTCCTTCAAATTATTACCATATATAATGCATGTTATATCTCCTCTTCTAAGATGTTTAAATACCATGTTCCATATAGATCTTAATAAAGCTTCATATTTCCATCCATAAATCCATCTGCTTAACTGCGGTCGGCGCCTTCTAAATCCTAGACCTACTACGTCATCCTGACATTCCTCTTGACTCGATCTGAGCGCTATCTTTTCTTAACTCTTCCCAAAATCTCAACTACGGCTTAATGTCTGCTGGCGTAGCCGATAGCCTCAACTAGGTATCGGGTACAATACTATATGTAGCACAACTTAATTGAACTATGATCACAACATTTTACGAAATAAGTCTTGCATAATGGAGTTCACTTGCACGATACTATGGTGTCGTGCCATTTCGTCCAAATTCCTCGAACAGAGGCATGTGGGTTGACTCTCTGCCGGCCCACTAGTGCTATTTCGTCCAAACACCTATGATTGACAGTTTGACAGGTCTACAATAACTGTTTCATTTCATTGCGTTTCTTGTTAAAAATAAGTAATTTTTTGATGTTTGTAATAATGGACGTTACTCGCTCCGCTCGTTTGCCACCAGTCAAATATAGTTTACAATGAAATGCTTATAATGTAAACAACATAGTGAGAATAGAAAAAAATATTTTCACAAATCAGGTGATAATTATGAAGATGATAATTGTTGTTTTAAGGGGCCTAACATCTAGGTTAATTTTGCCATTATGAACACGGCCTACTGAATTCAAATGGGTTCTTTGACATGCCAACATCGTATGACATGCGTGTCGTATTTTTGCCGCCTTTCAAAAATCACTTACAACGGCCAGGAGCGAACCTGCAATATTGGGGTTAGTAGACCGACACGCTATCCACTCACCCACCGTGGCAAGAATTTAATTCGGCTGCATACCACCAATTGACCACAAAACATGTAGTCTATATATTCGTGAAAAATGTCATATTATAATTTATTATAACCTATGATAGCCTATTCGAGAAAATGTAATATTATAACATATTTTAATATTCATAAATAATTGAAAATTATTATAATGTGTGGATTAAAATCGCTCTCTGAGCTTCGGTGTATCTTAATTATCTAAATATTGTGCCGTCGTTCGCTGCAAGGCATGAGGTACAGTTATATACAACAAACAAATATTTTGGAAATTTCCTGAGATTTTCGTAAAAGCACGCCTGTATACGAGTTATGTTGCATCATGTGTCCGGCCTTGCAGAACTTGATATATGCAGTAGATCTGGCATCAGCGCGCTCCATTTAATGCGTACTGTCTTTTAAGGTAGAGACGCACTATCGAGTCTGGGGCGTAAATATTGTCACTAATAAAAATATAAACCTACCTGTGAAATGGATTTATCAGCTTCTTTGCGGGCTCTCTTCTTTCCCTGTGCCATAGCCTTATGGACATCTTGTGCAGCCACATCAGGAACACACGTATTGTGGATCTCTTCTTTAATAATTTCACGGTTTATAGAAAACACTTTTCCACTACAAGAACGATTAACGCAACGCCACAAAACTTCACCGCACTTTTTCTCATTCTTAACCGTATACCGATACCCGTTAAGTAATAAACTAGGTTTGCCCCTTGTAGTGGTTGAAAACTCCATATTTAACAAGGATGTTAATTCATATAGTTCATTCGAACGAATTAAGCCTCTATTCATAAACAGAGGTGGGGAGGGGAGGAATGGAATTCCACAGCAGGGATGAGTGGGAAATCCCACACTGCACCGCCTCAACCTTTGTCAACATTTCGTCTGGACGAGATGGCACTCATTAAATTGTGTAATATTTTGTAAGACCGAGCTGGACGAAATGGCACGTTTTTCAAGGAAATTTGTTGCTGGACGAAATAGCACTGAACCGATACTATTACGCACAGCAGCCATCTTGAATATTAAAATTGATAATTCGTCATCTCATTAATTTTGAAACCGTGCGGGAAGGAAGGTTTTGTGCAAGGGTTTCTCTCTGCTGAAGACACAAAACATCTGCATTATATATTTAATTATATACTTAAGATGACGGCCTTGTGCTCTTTAAAAACTGAATAGATCATTCTGGGTGTTACTGAACAATGAACATGAAACTTCGCAAAGGAAAAATCTTATATAAGTGACCTCGTTTTCACAAGACTGTCAGAATGTTACATTCAACCGCTATCATTATATAAATACTGCAAATCAACAACGCATGATGCAACTAAGTGGTAATGTTAACAATAAAGTATGGTATTATTCAAAGACTTTCTAATATAAAGATAAAATTTCGTGTAAGTCACTGAATCATAAATGGTCAACAGTAATTTTCTCACTAATTTAGTAATTCAGGTGATCCTTGGATATTGAAATGTTAATACATTACTGACGAATTAGCCTAGTTTAGCATTTTGACGACTTTCTAATTGTGGGTAGAGAACAAGAGACCTCAGTTTAAAAATATGAGTTGTGCTTACTGTTTTGTAAAAATTAAGTACCGGTATAGGCCATCTTTAGTTTTCTCTATATTTATATAAAGATGAAAGTTTGTCTGTTTTTCCAAATTTCCACGGAGTTTTGTGTTAGTTACACGTTTAAGACGGTTTAATGATGAATGCGCGCAAAAATAAAAGTTATGTCTGTGTGTTTGCACGCTTATAACTCGAGAACGGCTGCGTAGATCAACGTAAAATTTGGTATGGACATTCATCACAGGACAGGCGTCAATAATTTACATCCTGTATCTCTTTACCATACCTCTCATAAAGGGGGAGGGGCTTATTTTGGAACCCCCTCAAAATACATGCTAAAATAGGCGAAATATCTAAATTAACATAGAAGGACGAGACAAAGCTAATTTTGAGCTCTTCGATGTGAGAAACAAAATTCGACAGAAACCTACACCCAAAATCACATTTTTAATTAATGTATATGTGAAAATCCACAGCCTGCTTCCAGTCTCCGACCGGGTCAGGAATGGAATGAATGAAGCCCCCATCTAGCGGCGAGGATATGGACTGTGCCGGCTGCCGAGGCCTGACGCACTCCTCTGGGGCAATGATTAAATGAATGACAGATGAAATGAAATGATAGTGGAGAGTGTTGCTGGAATGAAATTTTGACAGGGAAAACCGGAGTACCCGGAGAAAAACCTGTCTGCCTCCGTTTTGTCCAGCACAGATCTCACATGGAGTGACCGGGATTTGAACCACGGACTCAGCGGTGAGAGGCCGGCGTGCTGCCGCCTAAGCCACGGAGGCTTAATTAATGTATATGTAATAAACGTAATTGGTATTCTTCCCGAAAGCAGGTCCGAGCCTCTGAAGAGGCTATCCTCAGCCGGAGTTTGCATGCGGTAGGGTGGCCAGAGCCTTTCCGCTCCTCCTTATGTTGGCCAACAGCGCGCAGTACCTACAACCGGAATGCCATCCAAGTTCCAACCACGCCCAATGCTGCCTAACTGCTGAGTTCTCATGGGATCCGGTGTTTCAACTTGGCCAGGCCGTTGGCCAATGTATGTAATTTAGAATTAGTAAATGAACACTCCTAAAAAAATTACATGAATTAATTTAGTATGTAAATTAACCCATTATTAATTGTGATCATAATTAAAACATGCAATTTTTTACTTATCATGTTATAATACATGCATACATTGTAACCCCGCCCAGTCATGTTGACCGACTGTACTGTTACAACTAACATTTTGTATAGGCAACACTCGAATAATGGGTACAAAACTTTACATTTTTACACATTATTTTCATTTTTCCAAAGCCTACTTGTAGGGCAGCAATAATCGTGAAATTCGGCAGGCATTTTGGTGCATCCAACTGCTACATGCATATCGGAATTCATGATTCTGGCTGTTCCATAAGAGAGTCAGAAAGGTAAATAGTGTGTGAAGAATGTACAAGCATTCGTATCATAACTTATATATATCTACACAGCCACATGTGGAACTCAACTACACAAATTCTTATCTACTCCTGATTATCTAGAAATTTGAAATTTGGCAAACTTGTAACATTTAGCCTGTAGCCGACGGGGAAAAAAATCGTGAAAATTGAAATTAAAATATTCGACAAAATTTAAAATGGTGGACACAACTTAAATGTTGGTGGTCGTTAGAGGTTTATTTCAGCTAAACGATAAGTCTGATTAAATTCTTTGTTATTTAGTTTGGAAGATCATAGTTGTTCGAAGATTAACTTGGTTCACTCTCCTCTGCTTCAATGCCACAAAACGCTATCAAATCATTACCATTGAGCTGCTTTAATAACATTTATGTTGGTAATGGTAGTTAATTTATGACATTAATTGCTATACAGGTAATTACACAACTACAGTACATTGATACTTTTGGGTTGGTGAGTGCCAAAGGACGCTCGAAGAACGGGCACTTCTGCTAGTGTGCGTTATGTGGCACAACACAGTAGAGCTTCTCTCGATTCTGCTTTACCAGAACGGACTTGCGGCACGTGGCTAACGAAAAAGATAGGCCATGGTCCGGATGGGTGACGTCTGAGGAATAGTGCTCGCACTGAGAGTCCCGAGATAGTCTTATCTCTATACAGAACAAGCCCATATTGTTTGTATGAAATTAAATATGCATAATAATGAAGTTTAATTTCTCGAAACGGAAAAAATACGCCCATATCACTAGCTCAAAACTTTATAGTGAACAGTAGATCATTAATGAAGACATCGACTCAGGGTGACCATACGTCTCGTTTCATATTCTCGTTGATTCAAATAAAATAGGCATTTGTCTCTTTTTAAATTATTATTATTATTATTATTATTGTACTGTGTACACAGGCAAATGAGTATCGTGTTGAAAGCGAGCATGCCACTCTAGAGCTTTATTTTTGTACTCATCTACCGTCATTTGCCAATTTTAGGGGATTTTTGATTTTATGTTCAACACACACGCCAACAATTTATACTCATCTACCGTCATTTGCCAATCTTAGGGGATTTATGATTTAATGTTCAACACACACGCCAACAACTACAGGTCAACCTCTATAGACTATACAGTATAGGTTTTAAACTCCGTATTGAAACCCATTCAACGTCAACTGAGACTTGTTCCTCGATAAACTGACGTACAGTCTTGAATCAATTCAACATCAACTGAGACTTGTTCTACGATAAACTGACGTAGAGTATTGAAATCTATTCATTATCAACTATGACTTCTACCAACGATAAACTGACGTTCAGTATTGAAATCTATTTGGGTTCGGCATGTAAACGTAGTAATTGTTACCTCACGCATTGTGGCTATGTGGTGATTTAATAATCTTATATTTTTGTTGATTTATTTAGGAGCTTAACGACATCAAATTCATGTAGCCCTGAGCACTTGGGTGTGTGTGAATCTATCTGATAACCTATGTTATTGTGACAGCTGTATTAGTGTATGTATTTGTAACTGGGACTAGGATTGGGAAGGAGGCAGCCGTGGCTTTACGTTAGGTACCATCTCGGCATTTTCCTGGAGTCGAAGTGGGGAAACAACAGAAAACTTATTTTTTATTTTTAAAAGAATACCGGTACTTCATGTTTAGGCACAAACACCTAAATTATTTGGGGGGGGGGACGAAGGAGAGGAGGAATGAAGCCTGAAATGTGTGTCAGCACTCCTCAGCAGTAATGGTATCAGTACTGGCCATATCTGATAGCCTCACGACCTACGGTCTCTGCTCCCTAGCCTGCTGACAGAAGTACTACCTCAGCAAAATTGCCCATTTGGTCCCAACCTTGTATCTCACTGTCTCTGTACTTAGGAACAGCGAGTGATGTGGATCATGGGAGGGAAGAACGTGGGGTCCCTCCTTCTGTGCCTCTATGGTAAGTGAACAACCACGTCCTTAACTGCGTGTAACTACTTACCTTCTTCCCTATCTTAACTGTGTTGTCATCTCAGCTTGTAGTTACCATTGAAAAAGTGGTGATACCGGTATTTCAGTGTAAAAGTAATTATTTTTAACAGTACCGAATATGTACTTATTTAGCCAGAAAATACAACATGACCTTAAATGCCAGGTGAAGGAAGCAGGAAGGGAGATATTAGTTGTACGTGACCGTGAATCTTATGGTTGTAGAGCCCTGCGCGGATAAACAAAACGTTATCTGCATCCGCTCCGCATCCGCACGACTTTTATCCGCATCCGCCCCGCATCCACACGACTTTTATCCGCTTTCGCCCCGCATCCGCACGTCTGTTATCCGCATCCGCACGACTTTTATCCGCATTCGCCCCGCATCCGCACGTCTGTTATCCGCATCCGCACAACTTATATCCGTATCCGCACAACTTATATCCGTATCCGCACGTCTGCTATCCGCCCCGCATCCGCACGACTTTTATCTGCATCCACACATTTGTTTTCCAAATCGACTTGCATTACAATCATATTTTCAATTAAGTTAGATAAAGCATAAAGCAACACATTTAGACATTTGAGGAGAAAGTCGTTCCCCTAGGCTATGTATGCCATGTGTTATGTTTAAAATGAATGTTTTACAGCCACGATTGCAACCCTATCCAGTTCGGAGTGTTAATTATACCTAATGACATAAGTTGAATGATATAAGCTTAAATCATCATCTTACATTTATCATGAAAAAACATAATAGAAAAATAATGTCATCACACCAGGAGATGGCAGTTCAACACGCTGCGACGGGGTAAGGGGGTCTTGCAGTACGCATGCGCGGCCCGCCTATTCCAACCCTAAATATATCGGCTGGCAGTCAGTTACTGCTACTTCCTGCTTGATAATTTGTTATGGGACTTCACGTGTGTGTGTATTGTTACCTTCCTTCCTACTGTCGATATGCTTACAAGCCTTTGTGTTTAATTTTAACTGTGTGGCAGTATCTGGTACAGTAATGGAAACAGTGACCAACTTAATGTTTTTGGAATGCGCGATACGCAGTGAGCGGGAACACAACTGCAGTTCAAACCCGACTGCCATCTCCTGGCGCGATATCAGTATGTGTCATAACATCCGGGTCCTAGTAATGATATTCAACAAGTTCGGATTGTAATTAAAAAGAACTATCTGCAAACTTACTCCAAACATTATCCGCAGTTAATCCGCTATCCGCACATCCATGCAAACTATATCTTCAAGGCGAGAAATTTAGCGGATATCCGCGGGTTTATCCTAGGATATCCGCATCCGCGCAGGGCTTTAGATATGAGCCACGGGACATCCTTATTACTTGGAATCCGAACCACAGGACATGGCATTTCACTTCGAAAATCTCAGATGTATTGACTGGGAATCGAACCCAGTCCACCTCGGTGAGAGGCCAACAGCTAGACCGCTGCACCAACATGCGCCTCAATGCCAGGTGAGAACTGCCGTCTGAAGAGAAATGGAACTCTTTGAAGTTTCGAGGAGAAATGAGCTTCTGGTAGAGCTTCTGCTTCTGCTTTGTCAGTAGTACACGACCAAAAAGAAGAGCAGAATGTATTCGGTTGATGAATAACGATTACAATAGCCTACACAAGTAGCTGCTCGTCAATCACGAAAAACGAATATTTGGTTCCATTGGTATGACTCGTTATTAGCGATTGGGATCGATCAATTTTATTCTTAATTACGAATGAACAGACAACTCCTAGGAATTACATTTACTCGTATTATTTCTCTCGCAGCGGCTTCGGTGGCGTATTTGGTAGCATGCTGAACTGCTGTGCCCAAGATAGCGGGTTAAAACTGGCCGAAGTCGTCGGATTTTTTAAGAGCGTTAAAATCCTTCAGTATGCCTTTCATCGGAGGGGAAGTAAAGCCGGCGGTCCCATGTCATAGATTTATGGCATGTAAAATATCCTTCCACAGACTAAACTTGTGTGGAGCTAAATTTCTAGGTTATATTTCGTTGTAACGCTCTATCAAAGTTCCAACGTTCAACACTAGGTATCATTGACATCTGGTAGCGAAAGTTGGAACTACTTGAAATTGAACGGAACTTGTAGCTCACCCTAGAGGTGTCCGCTTGAAGCAGCTACGGCCTCTGGCGAACCGAACATGTCCTCGGACACCCCCAGCACTAAAAGCCATACGATAAATCTACACTAATATATTAAAGCCGAAGAGTTTGTTTGTTTGAGTGTTTAAACGCGCTAACCTCTGGAACTACCAGTCGGATTCGAAAAATTCTTTTTGAATATGATAGCCTGATTCAAGAGGAATAGTTTAGGCTATGTAACATTAGCCTATACCTCTCAGGTAACCTTAAAGATTGATTTTTGTTCAGTAAGTCGGAAGAACAAGCGCTCCCGAACAGCTTCAATAATACCCAAGTCTATTGTTGCCTGGCAATTCGGGCTGCATCACGTCGCCCCTACCAGTGTTATGGTGCAGAATTGCGAGCTGCTCATAAATTGCAGTCACGGGGAGTAATTAGTGCAAAATGATTTCTTAGGCCCCATAAAACAGTTATCATCATGACAATCGTATGCCTCTGTATAAGGGCGATGGTGTTGGTGCAGTATACTGAGGTTATCAGCTGCAATGAGCGTTGGTGCTTTCAAATTTACTTTCATTTATTCCGATCCTTATCCTTGAGCGCTCCAGTTCTGTAGTAGTATTCATTATCATCCACAAAACAAATAAATCCACCGGGCGAAGCCGGGTACTACTGCTAGTACATAATAAAAATAAATTTCTCTCGCGACTAATCTCGAATGTTTCACAGCCAGGAAGAGTTCTTCCGAGGGGATGAAGTGAGAAAGAACCCACGTGTTCTTGCCCGCTTACTTAGTCTTGTGAAGTGTAATCAGAGTTGGGCAAAATACTGACAAAAAATATTTTCGATACAAATTTCAAAATACAACTGAATCCTTGAAAATACAAAAATGTATTTTAAAAATAAATCTGAAAATACCTAATACAGTACTTCCATCGAATATATTTCCATTCCATTAAGATTTTTCAAATCAATGGTTTGCAAGCATAATTCACTGGAAGTGTTCAGTATTTTCAATTTAATTTTAGAACACAATTTTGTATTTTGTATTTTCAAGGATTTAGTTATTGTATTTTGAATTTTGTATCGAGAATACATTTTGAGTATTTTGCCCAACTCTGAGTATAATCCACCCTATATATGTTATTTGTCATATCGCACTCCGACTGAACACCAAGTGTTCAATCAAGAACAATCATTTCTGCCAAAATTCTCTAATTACATGACGTCGTCGCCAGCCGGTGATCACCCCTCCACATTCTCCCATAGCTAGGTGGTAGTTCCCTCACTTTCCTCGTTAACAAGCGACGCGACGGCTCAAACGTACGGCAGTATCACTCGCCGACAATAACCATTGTTCGCTACTGACCAAGAGCCGACGGTTGTTGACCAATAGAATGCTTCCTCGATCACTCCACGTGGATTCCAAAGTCCCGCCCTGGCGGCCAGATCGTGTCTCACGCAGATATTAGGCGTACAGTGTTGCACATCTGCACGTAGTTCTGTCCAGTCTCGCTGCTTGCTCTCAGTGGCTGCGGTAGAAACTTGACAACGCTGTGCCTCGCGCTGGGAAAGCCTTAGCTCCAGGCAGCCATGGCATATTAATATATCCATCCAGCTAGATTTCAAAGGCGAGTCGCACGTTAGCGAGGAAAGTGCAAGACATGGGGACATGTTGGCGGCACTCCCCTCGTCACCCCTGCATTGAGGATAATTAACTGGTGACGTTATGGATTTACATATCAGTAGCAGGAAGGGTCGTTTAGGTTTGAACACCGGGTACACACCGAACTCTTCCTTCTCTAAAGATCGCCTTGTCGCGAACATTTTAAAGGTAAAATAAATATGATATTTAATGTGTTTCATACTTTTACAAACGTATCTTACACCCGTACTAGCATTCTTGGCTGTCGCCCCGGAGATCCGGGTTCAATCCCGGGCTCTGCCAAGAAACTTAATTCTAGTCTGAGGACTGGAACGGAGTACACTCAGCCTCGTGAGGCAACGCTGGGAAGAGGCGGGTTTGATACCCACCTCTGCCATCTTGGAAGTAGGCCTAGTTTTCCGTGGTTTTCTACTTCTACTCCAGGCAAATGCTGATATGGTTCCTAACTTAAGGCCACGGCCGCCTCCTTCCCAATCTTCACCAGAATTACAAGTACACGCACTAATACAGCCAACACAGGTTATCAGACGAAATTACACGCACGCACCCAAGTACACGGGGGTGAATGACCGCGATGCCTAAGTCCCTTAAATGGAACAACAACAACAACAACAACCGTTACTAGTAACAGCAAACTGGAAGGAGGATGATGCGTGCGAGCTCAGTGCTGTGCCCGCCTAACATGGAATCGACCTGCGACATCACACTTCAGCAATAGCTAACAGACAGGCACACACCAAGCATTAGTGGAGTGGTAAGGGCATAAAGACATCCTTCCTATTTCTTCTCCATATGGTGTAGCAAAACGGCGATGATCTTCCAATTCCTTTACAGTTATGAGCTGGTGCGACTTTTCACCTATCAAGCAAGCCTCCTTCGCTAACACATCTGCCCTTGCTTGACGGGAAATGGTCGAGAGAAGACGTAGCTAACTACTGTACTGCCGCTAAAATACTAACTAACCCCGTGCTTGGGTCCATGGGACCATTACCACCCAGCTCATTGCCTATGGGTTATGGGGACGCGTGGCCGACGCAATGACACTCTTAGACGCATTGCCTTGGTTTGAGGCCATGGGATACTACTACTCATATCAAACAGCTACTCAATTGTCCTTGCAGGACTGAGTACGCCCCGTTTCAGCCCTCGCGTCAGATTTCAAATTTTTGTTGGAGTCGAGAATCTTATCCGAGGCATCCTAGATAAGGGGCAAGCATCATACCCCTACACCACCCGGCCGGCCTTCTGCCACTGAACCTAAGCAACTGGATGCGGACCCAACTTTGTTTTGCAAGTAGTTGCCTACAGGAAATAAGTTCACCGCATTAGAAGAGCAACTCTTATTCACCAATGATTATATCATTTCGAATAATGAATACTGCACATTGTTCATTCGCGATTTGTTATTCACGACTACAATTTATCATGAATATATTGTTCGGTTTTCTCGTTCATTCGAATAATTATCTAGTTGAACAATCATACGAATAATGCGCAACACTGCTACAAAAATCTATTTCTCATAAGGACAGGAAGAAAATGTGAGGGGGACAGCTCATGTTGCAGGAGGGGGGGGGGGGGGGGTCTGGATCTTGTGAAAAATGCAAATCAGTTTCATTCAAGCACGGTGAAGGCAGAGATCAATGTGACCAGGCTATCCAGACTCGGTAGACGAGTGGGTTCGAACCCCATCGTAGACTGCCCTTGAAATGGTTTTCCGTAGTTTCCCAGTTTCAATAGCACGCAAATGGCGGGACGGTATATTTTAACAAGCCACGGCCGTTTCCTTCCAATTGCTTGCTCATTTCATCTTTCATTAACTCCTCTGATGAGGTTGGCGTCAGGAAGTGCATCCTGCAGTAGAATCCATCTGCTGAACTCGTAGAAACGGTACTAATCATTATTATTAATAATAATATTATTGACGCCTTTATTGTGGTGAAGTATGAGCTTTTGGCCCTATCTTACACTTAACTACACACAATGCGACCTGTTACACATTATACACACATATGAAAATCCACAGCCTGCTTCCAGTCTCCGACCGGGTCAGGAATGGAATGAATGAAGCCCCCATTTAGCGGCGAGGATATGGACTGTGCCGGCTGCCGAGGCCTGACGCACTCCTCTGGGGCAATGATTAAATGAATGACAGATGAAATGAAATGATAGTGGAGAGTGTTGCTGGAATGAAATGTTGACAGGGAAAACCGGAGTACCCGGAGAAAAACCTGTCAGCCTCCGTTTTGTCCAGCACAGATCTCACATGGACTGACCGGGATTTGAACCACGGACCCAGCGGTGAGAGGCCGGCGTGCTGCCGCCTAAGTCACGGAGGCTTTTGGTATACTAACCTATATAAAATGAACATAATTATTGAAGTCTTAACAATTTTTTATTAAAGTAATTCACTCACACATTCATGCACAATTGTTCTAGTTGGCCTACGAAATTCGAGAGAAAATATTCATTCTCACGCACGTTTGAAAGTTGTTAGGGAGGTACAATTTCTAGCGTCACGAAGACAATTATTTCATATTCTAGTTACCGACACGAGGGACGAGTTACTGGAAGCAGGTGGATGATAAAGAATCAGTTTCATACAAAGATGTGGTTGGTCAACATGCCACCATGGTTCTTTTAAAAATGAAAGCGAACGTTCTTTGGCTGGGTATAATTTTAGCCTACATCACAGGACGGGCCATTGGCATTACTACCTGCTCTAAATACTGTAGCCTACATTAGCTGTAGTTTTCAACTATCCACAACAAAAACTACACACATCAAAAAAAGTTTTGCATCACCTCGGTTCCCAGATCTCCGGCATATAGACGTTGACTGTGTATATTGTATCCAAGATACAGTCCCTTTGACTGTTCATAGATGTCACTAAAACTGCTCAAAGATGTAAACAACCATGCATGAGCAGGGCCTATTAGACGGAGGGGGTACGACAGCCGATCAGTTCCAGTCATTCCACCAGGACGAAGGTACGCTGCTCATGTTGTCTGTAGTTCTACCATGCCTAGAAGGTCAATACCGCAGTTCGATCGCGTCCGCATTGTTACTTTGTGTCAAGAAGGGCTCTCAACAAGGGAAGTTTCCAGGCGTCTCAGAGTGAACCAAAGCGATGTTGTTCGGACATGGAGGAGGTACAGAGATACAGGAACTGTCGATGACAGGCCTCGCTCAGGCCGCCCAAGGGCTACTACTGTAGTGGATGACCGCTACTTACGGATTGCCGCTCGGAGGAACCCTGACAGCAATGCCACCATGTTGAATAATGCGTTTCGTTCAGCCACAGGACGTCGTGTTTCAACTCAAACTGTGCGCAATAGGCTGCATGATGCGCAACTTCACTCCCGACGTCCATGGCGAGGTCCAGCTTTGCAACCCCGACACCATGCAGCGCGGTACAGATGGGCCCAACAACATGCTGAATGGACCCCACAGAATTGGCATCACGTTCTCTCACCGATGAGTGTCGCATATGCCTTCAACCAGACAATCGTCGGAGACGTGTTTGGAGGCACCCTGGTCAGGCTGAACGTCTTAGACACACTGTCCAGCGAGTGCAGCAAGGTGGTGGTTCCCTGATGTTTTGGGGTGGCATTATGTGGGGCCGACGTACGCCACTGGTGGTCATGGAAGGCTCCGAAACGGCTTTACGATACCTGAATGACATCCTCCGACCCATAGTGCACCCATATCGGCAGAATATTGGACAACAATTGGACGACAATTCTCGACCTCATCGTGCACATCTTGTGAATGCGTTCCTTCAAGATAACGACATCGCTCGACTACAGTGGCCAGCATGTTCGCCAGACATGAACCCTATCGAACATGCCTGGGATATGTTGAAAAGGGCTGTTTATGGACGTCTTGACCCACCAACCACTCTGAGAGATTTACGCCGAATTGTCGTTGAGGAGTGGGACAATTTGGACCAACAGTGTCTTGATGAACTTGTGGATAGTATGCCACGGCGAATACAGGCATGCATCAATGCAAGAGGACGTGCTACTGGGTATTAGAGGTAGTGGTGTGTACTGCAATCTGGACCACAAATGCTGAAAGTCTGGCTGTATGATGGTACAACATGCAATGTGTGGGTCTCATGAGCAATAAAACGAGCTGAAATGTTGTTTGTGTTGATCTCTATTCCCTTTGTATTTAACGGTTCCGGAACTCTTGGAACCGAGGTGATGCAAAACTTTTTTTGATGTGTGTATATTTAAACATATTAATAATCATCTCTCGTTGGATCACATAGGGGGGGGAAACTTAAATACCACCCAGACGGGATCGCCACTCTTTCAAGCCTCACGGTGACTTAACTAACTATAGTGCGGGACACAGCATTGCAAGCCTCAAGGTCACGCTTAGTCTGTGCGGTGTTGTCCTGTACGTTCTCGCATCCAGCACGCGGCTGAAGGCACGGTGCAATAGCATGGCAACACCGTCGGGCGCGGGGTGGAGAGCGGAGTGGAGGGCCGGTTGACCTTCAGGCTTGCAATGCTGTGTCCCACACTATATCAGAATAAGATCCTAAACATACAGAGATTTAACTGTGAGTCACATCTGACGGTCTTACCTGAACATTCAGAATCAAGAACCTTGAAACATGGACTCCCCACTGCTCTGTTAAGGTCCATGCAGACCCGAGTGAATGCGTGCGAGCTGGTGGGTGGGTTGGAAATATTCCGCTCTGCCCAGCCATAAAATCCTATAGCCTAGATAGCTGAAGCTATTGCCATTGCCTCCAGGTCTGCCTACCTTCGGCGATAGCATCAACATGTTCTATAGTTGAAACTGGGATGTAGCAAATATTTACCCTCTCTTTAATTTTATCAATAAAAGTCAGTCTGCAATTATAATGCAGGAGTTTGGCGACATTTAGAGTGAACTTAGCGAATCTCTCTAAATTAGAGTTTGCCACCAGATCAGGGCTCTTGAGGTACAGAAATGACATCTTGTGGAGGATGTACTGACGATGTGCCTGAGTGAAGGGTATTTCGGAGGCATTAATCTCTCTCGGGCTGCTTCCACTGGCCAGAGTACGGGTTATATGGGAGTGCGAGACTCGTGTCTAACGTGATCCAAATGAAGGTAGAACAGCTCCTTTCTCAACAAGGGTGCTCCTACAAAGTGGACAGCCGGGAAGAGTTGATTCCCGTGGCATGCCAGCGCCGAAGGACGAACAAAGTATAGTAACACTGCGTGGGTTTATCGAAAAAATAAAATTGATTTGGTTCCATTATTTAAACATGCCCAACAGGTTAATTGTACGTCCTATTACCTTATTGGCCACCTCGTGGTGTAGTGGCTAGAGCTCTTGGCTGTCACCCCAGAGGTCTGGAATCGATTCCCGGCTATGCCAAGAAATTTAATTCTGGTCTGAGGGCTGGAACAGGACACACTTAGCCTCGTGAGGCTAAACTGAGAAGAGGTGGGTTCGATTCCCACATCTACCATTTTGGAAGTGGTTTTCCGTGGTTTCCTACTTCAGGCAAATACCGGGATGATTCCTAACTTAAGGCCACGGCCACTTTCTTCGCAATCCTCACGCTACTACAGACCCCACAATAGCACAGGTTATCAGACAAATCCTATACACACCCAAGTACACGGGGCTAAATGACCACGATGTCCAAACCCCTTAAATGAAGCAACAACAACTATTACCTTATGTTTGCAAGATGTTGTGCAGCGCAAGAAAATGCTGGGTTCGCGAGTGATTCTCCCAAAAATTCATGTAACTGCAATCATTTTGTTGGAGGCCGTTCTCTATAACCGGTCTGGCAGCAACGCTGCAAGTTTCGTATGTGCGTAAGGGGCGGGTACAGAAATGTGGTTTGACGGATTCGCTCTCCTCCAGAAGATCGGCCTCCCTTATGACCTGATCTTCACCTGGCTACATGTCTATTACGTGTTATCTTGTTTACATACAAAACCAGTTTGCCACGTCTTGTCTTCTGGTTCCTTGGTTTACACACAGTAGTAGGCTTGCGAGCGGTGTTGTCGAATGTGACGTACGTTTCCTCCTATTTTCTCCTAAACAATTTTCGGTGCCTCCTGACCTGGAGAATCGTATGTTCCCGGCTACCTAGAAATACACCACTCATCCAGCATATTATAACGGATGTTACTGTAGTATGTTCTAGTCTGAATGCTGTTGAAGTACGAAGCCTTTGCAGCCCTTAATACCAGCTGCCGCCCCTGCGCTTCACATCTCTAAAACTGTTGTTCCCCATTGTACTGTACAGTAGATCTATATTTCTACGACTTCTGAGGACTTGGGTTTGCAACCACGAACTGAGCACGGTATTGCTTCCACTTACTTGTACTGTACCAGGCTCCCTTCCTGTCGAGATCCCTCGGTGAATTCTTGATCGTTTATTTTCCCATATTATTTGATCCTTGTCTTTTATTTTCTGATCGACTACTGTAATTTTTTTTAGGGTTCAAACCCCTTCTTTCACTTTTCGTAGAATTCCCTGCCTACTACCTTTTCTCTAAGTACCACGTTATGCCACCAGAATATGCTGCCATTATGCAGTTAGACATTAATTCAATTTATAAATTAAAAGTAAATAAACAATTAATATTAAAATTTAAAGTAGCCTAAATGAAAAAATAACATTATAATTAAAAGTAAGTACAAATTCCAAATTTAATATTAAAATTTAAAAAAACTTAAAATTTAAATGAAAAACAAGTAAGTTAGTTCCGTAAAGAACTAGATAGCCTATTTTCATATATCCTACTCATGTTAATTGCCTCTATCAACATACACAATTTCAGTTTGATTGCTGTAATAGATTCGTAGATATTGAGAACCGTCAAAATATTTCGGATGATTGCCATGTTGGGTTTTTATATACGCAGGCCATGGAGTTATGTACTATTAAATGAAGATTATTGCGTAGGTTTATTATTCAAACTTCAATCGCATGATTAGGACACAAGAGATGAAAACGAGATTTTAAAATTCCGCACAGCCGCTATCTTGTGGTTATAAAAACAATTGAAATACATTACATGTCAGTAGATTAAAATTTGTATAAACATTTATCTACCAAGTTTCACTGCGCTCGGATTGTTAAATCGCGAGAGACATCGATTTGAAAATCCACAGCCTGCTTCCAGTCGACCGACCGGGTCAGGGAATGGAATGAATGAAGCACCCATCTAGCGGCGAGGATAAGAACTGTGCCAGCTGCCGAAGCCTGTCACACTCCCCTGGGGCAGTGATTAAATGAATGACAGATGAAATGAAATGAAATGGAATGAAATTGTGACAGGGAAAACCGGTGTACCCGGAGAAAAACCTGTCTGCCTCCGCATTGTCCAGCACAAATCTCACATGGAGTGACCGGGATTTGAACCACGGACCCAGCGGTGAGAGGCAGGCGTGCTGCCGCCTAAGCCACGGAGGCTTACAGACGTCCATTTAAATATATAAATTTTGTATCGCCGCCATGTTGGATTTGTACTCACCTGGTTGATGAATGTTCATAGCGTTTATCAACATACACAATTTCAGTTTGATTGCTGTTATAGGTTAGTAGATATTGAGAACCGTCTAAATACTGTATTTCGCATGGTCGCCATGTTGGATTTTTATATATGAAGGCCATAGAGTTATGTACCATTAGATGACGATTATTGCGTAGGTTCATTATTCAAACGTTGACTTCGATCGCATAATTAGGACACAAGAAATAAAAACTTAATTTTAAAATTTCGCACAGCCACCATCTTAAGGTTATGTAAACAATTGAACTAAATTAGATGTCAGTGCATTTCAATGTGCATAAACATTTACTGTACCATGTTTCACTGCGCTCGGATTTAAAAGTCTACTTAAATGTTTCAAATTCGCTTGGTTGCCATGTTGGTTTCGTACTTAAAAGGTTTTTTGAAAGTCACATAGGTAAACTTCTAGTAGTGCCCTTTATCACCGTAAAAAAATATCAGGGTGATATCAGTAATAGTTTCGGAGATATATAATGCCGGTGAAATATTCCGCACAGCCGCCATGTTGGATTGGTGAGACGTAACAAAATTTGAATGGCACGGTCGGGTTCGGACAAAATAGTACTATGACTTTACCGACTTTCATTGAAATCGCTCAGCCGTTTAGATTTAATTGGGGACACACACACATGCACACACACCTACACGGACAATAGGTGATGTCATGAGCCTATTTTTTCCATAAATGAAAATATGCTAATAAAATAAAAAGATAAATAAAATAAAGGAATTAAAAATAAATAATAATACATATCAAAAATAGAAAAATACATGAATATTTAAAAATAGAATCAAAAATTTAAAAAAATGAACATTGTAAAAATTAAAAAATTTAAAAATAAAAATAAATATTAAGGAAATTAAACATGTTTAAAATTGAAATTAAAATTAAAATTGAAATTGAAATTAAAATCAAGTAAATGTACGCATGCAAATGTATCAATAACAAGAAGTTCCGTGACGAACTAAATAGCCTACTTTTCTTAAAATTTAAGTTTCATGCCAATGATTAATCTACATGGATCAATCTAGAATAATGACGAAAATAAGTTGGTAATATCGAAATTTCTAATTAGTTCGAAATACTGTATAACTGGCATAATGTAGCCTAATAGAGAACTACAGTTGGTAGCCCTGGTGACTGAATATATTCTTGGCTCCATCTCTTAAGGTACAGAATACAAAATTTGGTTGAAGTCCAATGGAGAGGATAGACGTTACATGCAGTTAAACATTGGATCTAACAGCGCGTGTAAAATCATGTTGGCAACAATGACATACATGTCGTGGTCAGAAATAATCTGAAGTAATATGATCTATTGTTGTGTCAATTTGGAATGAAATCCATTAGTTAGTATAGAAGATACATGCATTTTAAAATTTGACCTATCAGTAGGCTTAGAATCATGTTGGCAGCACTGGCGTAGGCCTATATTAGTTACTCCAAATTAATCTAGAATGCCAGGTACTATACGTGTGCAAAGTTTAGAGCTATTGGCTTGCATACTTTCTGATATATTGATACTAGGGTAACAAAAATAGAGACAGAATTTATTAACAGTTGGCTGCCCTGGTTACTCTTAAGAATCGGCATAGTCATATCTGTTATGGTACATATAGCACACACGAAATTTGGTTGAAATCCAAATGATAGTATAGAAGTTACATATATTTAAAGTTGGACCTCTCAGCAGGCTTAGAATCATGTTGGTAGCACTGAGGTATTTAAGTTACTCCAAATTAATATTGAATGCCAGGTACTATACGTGTGCATAGTTTAAAGCTGTCGGCTTGCATACTTTCTGATATATGGGTACTTGGATAAAAAAAAATGAGAGCATTTATTAACAGTTGGCAGCCCTGGAGGCTCTTATGAATACGCTCAGTCATATCTGTTTATGTACACATTGCACATACGAAATTTGGTTGAATTCCAATTGATAGTGTAGAAGTTATATGCATTTAAAAATTGGATCTATCAGCAGGCTTATAATCATTTTGGCAACACTGCCATGTATGGCCTCCTGGAAATTAAACTGCAATATTATCATCTATACGTGTGCCAATTTTGAAATAGCTCCCATTCATACCTTCCAAGATATCCAACATGGAGCTCAAATTTCAATGGCGATTTTTCAGCAGTTGGTAGCACTGACGTAATTTTAAAATATGGCCGTGACATATTCAGGTATAGATCTTTACTCCTACCAAATTTTGTTTTGATTGCTCCAGCCGTTTAGGAGTTGATAGGGGGGGGGGGGGACACACACACGCAGCCAGACAGACAGACGGACAGACAGACAGACAGACACACATTTGCCCGATCTCATAAGTCTACTTTTTCCTCATTTTTGCAAAATGTGAAAAGTAGGCTAAAAATTAATCAACACACACATGTTTCTCGAGTTCAGATGCAGCTCTCGAATAGGAAATATCTTAAGACGCCTGTCGTGAAGTTTTTCTTTGATATCACTTTCGAAGCTTGAGTATATATATGTTTGATTAAGGCGAGCATAAGTTATATAAACCATTAGTGGAAGAAATATTTAGCACGCTGTAAGTCTTTCTAACTTCACCAAATACTTGGGCTAGCGATATGCGACTACACGTGAAAATACAGTAAATGGAAGATAAAAATTTGGATTGAAAGTCCGTGAAGGGAACAGGAAAGGATATAGAGGAACAACATGCGGTTACGTTTCTGATATTGTATGATTACAAAGTGGCCCCTGTAAGGCAGTTGGGAATCTAGCATTTAGCTGGAGGAAGTGTGGAGAACCCCGGGCAATACCACACTCGGAATGGTCGCTGACAGGTCCGGCATTTTAATCTTCTATCTCCAGACTTTTAATCATCGATCTCCTGACTTCTAATCTCCAGACTTGCTGCAGTTCTTCTTTGCAGTCATGTTGCGTGACTCAACGTGCACGGCTACGGCGCGGGATTACTTAGTAGCGTTACTTGGTGCTATGCCTATAATTATCTGCGATCAGTAAAATCTAAATATTCTGTGTGTTTCTGGGAATTCTTTATGTGGTTCTTGCTCTTGTTCCGTGTGATTGAAATGTTATTTCAATTCTGTATCATACTACATTTTCATCGGCAATTACGGAATTGGAAGGAAGGAAGGAAGCTTGTAGTTTAACGTGACCGTTAATCTCGAGATCATGAGCCACGGGACCTCCTTTTTACGTGGAATCCGAACCACAGGACATGGCATTTCACTTCGAAAATCTCACATGCATTGACCGGGAATCGAACCCGGACCGCCTTGGTGAGAGGCATACAGCTAGACCGCTGAGCCACCACGCCCCCATTACGGAATTGTGATGAACCAGAAGAAGGAAAGTTATATTATCTGCATGTGTTTGAAATTTTACCATATGTATTTTGTGTCGCTGTCAAACACAATTTAGATCACCTCGTGTATAGCCGCTAGCATTCTTGGTTGTCACCCCGGAGGTCTGGATTCGATTCCTGGCTCTGCCAAGAAACTTCAATTCTGGTGTGAGGGCTGGAATGGGGTACACTCAGCCTCGTGAGGCAAAACTGAGAAGAGGAATGTTTGATTCGCACCTCAGCCTACCTGGAAGTGGTTTTCCGTTGTTTCCCTACTTCTACTCCAGGCAAATCCTGGGATGGTTCCTAACTTAACGCCACGACCACCTCTTTCCCAATCCTATCTGAAATTTAGTAGAACAAAACAGGTTACCATACAAATTCCGCACACACACCGAAGTACACGGGGCTATGTCTCAAAGCCTCCAGAATAAGCAACAACAATTAATCTATCAAACATAATGCGCTAGACTCAAGTGAGTGAAGCCATGTTTTAGTTCTGCGTTAAATTTACCTCCCCCTTGTGTAATGTAACCCCGATTAGAGGCACATTTGAAGTTTTTTCGTCGTGCTTTTTGTTCTCATTTCCTAATATACTTACGTTATTGTAATGGATACTTATTGACAAAATAGCAAATTGTTGTGGAACTCAGAAGGCTGTTCTCTGCTCAGGTGTTGGTATAAAAACAAGAAGTAAACACTCACTCAAATTCTCCTCGCACATCAACTTGGCTTACGCTTTAATAGGTGCTGTACCTCCGTGTCTAATTACAAGTTAGTCGCTTAAGCAAATTTTCCAGTCTCACAGAAATAATTTACTGTCAACAAGAGCCTCATTAATTCTGTGTCTCCTTTTGTTTCAGTTGGACTAACTGCAGTGCACGGTAAGTAACTCACACAGACTGCTGTACACCCTCTGTCTGAAAAGTTCGGTGAATGGGCTATATTACGAACGGATTGTTGGCTTACCTGAAACAGCCGTTACTGTCCTTCGAAGTAATCCCCGTGGATGGTTATGCACTTCTGAGAACGACTGAACAAGTCCTGGAGACTCCTGGCATAGTCTTTTGTAGGATAGCCTTCAGTTTGGGTCGTCAAAACTCTAAATTGAAAGCAAGAGAAAAGCGTGAATTTATGCAACCTGCCTTGCACGCCTGATAGACGGCGGCAGTGAGAAGGGTGAATTTATGCAACCTAACGTGCACACCTGTTCGACGGGTGGCGGTGAGAAGGGTGAATGTTCCGTGGAATGGTCCTGAAAACCATCGTCACGAGTGACGAGACCTGGTGCCTGAGTTACGACCTCGAAGGCAAGCGTCAAAGTATGGAGTATCGGGGTCCAGGGTCGCCGAAAAGCCCTGAAGGATTAGAGGTTTTCGGACATCCAACGTAATGTGACGACCCAACTGAAGGCTATCCCTCAGGAAGACTATGCCAGGACTTGTACAGCCGTTCTAAGATGTGCATAACCATCCCGGGGATTACTTCAAAGGATAGTAACGGCTGTTTCAGGTAAGCCAACAATCCGTTCGTAATAAAGACCCATTCACCGTATTTTTCAAACATAGGGTGTAATTATAGGTTGTGAAGCATACCCTCCATTCTCACGATTTTCAGTTATTACGTACCACGGAACGATTTGAAAGACTAAGTGGAATTGTTCGAATCCATGTCATAACAACTTTTGATGACCATTCTGAAAGTGGTTTTTACAACCTCCCTCCCCGTCCCCGTAATTGGTTTACGCCAAGCAATTGATGAGATTATAACTGGTTTCTTTCCCAAGTCCTTGCCCGGACAATAGCTGTCACACACAATACATATACAGTCGAACTCCTGTAAATCGAACTATATCTCAAATTTCCGATATCTCGAAGTAATTTCAATTTCCCGGCGAAGTTTTACACAATTTATGTGTCATGTTTTTTCTATAATTCAAAGTTCTATTACTCGAAATACGAGGAATGTTTTTTTTCAACGTCCGATGGCCCACATAAAAATAACAGATTGACATACCAAACTGATTTTATTACTAAATGTTTGCTTGTATTGTAAGTATGTTTCAACATAATCACCAAAACGATTGAAACATTTGTTGTATCGTTACACCAGCTTTCCGCTTGCCACGGTGGGTGAGTGGATAGCGTGTCGGTCTACTAACACCAAGATTGCAGGTTCGCTCCTGGCCGTGGTAAGTGATTTTTTTGAAAGGCGACAAAAATACGACACGCATGTCATACGATGTTGGCATGTCAAAGAACCCATTTGAATTCAGTAGGCCGTGTTCATAATGGCAAAATTAATCTCGGGAGCTTCCACCAACACAAAGTTCCTCATTTCTCTATTAGAAAGCGCTATAGTGTTCAAGGAGCTTAGATATCTAACCCCCTTGACTTTCATAGTGATTCAAGGAACAACGCAATTCGACATGCAAGCTACAAATTAGTGTCAATTTACAAAGCTTTCACCCGGCACCCAAGGCCATACGATATATTATTATTATTATTATTATTATTATTATTATTATTATTATTATTATTATTATTACCAGCTTTCCTATGCCCTCGGCAAAAATTTCTGCCGCCACTGAGGTGGGTACGTCTGGAGAGTCTCCTGAAGTTTTTACTTTTTGGCCAGGCGTTCGACCAACGATACCTTCAATTCTCGAAAAAGGTGAAAATCATTCACGACTGCACTGTGCCAAAGTTACGATAGACTTTCTCAAAGAATTCAAGTGGGAAGTTTTCGACCACCCGCCGTTTAGTCCAAACCAGCCCTAAGTTAAAGGATTTTCACGTTTTTCGAGAATTGGAGGTATGGTTGGGCGGCAACGCCTAACCAAAAAGGAAAACAGTTCAGGAGACTGTCCAGACGTACCCACTTCAGTGGCGGTAGAATTCTTTGAAGAGGGAATTGGAAAGCTGGTGTGACGATACGACAAATGTTTCAATCGTTTTGGCTATTATGTTAAAGCATAAGTACAAAACAAGCAATTATTTAGTAATAAAGTCAGTTTGGTATGTCAATCTGATATTTTTATATAGCCCATCGGACGTTGAAGAAAAAATAACAGCTGTCATATTTCGATACCTCGAATTATATTTTGTTCCTCAGACATAAAATATGTGTCTTTGACTCGAAGTTGGGGTGAAAATGCAGTTGAATTGCGTTCTTTAGGTGCGACATGTGAATAACAATATCGATTCAGTTGTGTAGAGTATCTGGGCTGTGTATTTCTGTCAATTTCTCTCAGCAGCTTATTGTGCTCGAATTCCAGCCATTACGCTGTCAACCATTATGAAAAATAAACAAATATTTATAGCGCTATGTAGGAGTCATGTTTCTGAAAAGAACGGAAATTACATACAGTAAAATTAACGAAATGTATCTGCAATATTTGCACAGCAACATTTAACCCTAGTCAGTTTACCTGCATGAGTAGACCTAGTGACAATAACAGCATGGCGTAGCAACAGTTCACTATTCATGTACGGTATTTATGATAATTGAACCCCATTTTTTTCATGTAATCTTATATCTCGAATTTTCGATAACTCGTAGTATTTTCTTTTTCCAAAAGCACTTCGAGATATCGAAGTTCGACTGTATATGGGACTGATGACTATACAGTCCCACTCGATAGGCAAATATATATTTAACAAACATGAACATACTGTATTCATTTGAGCTATTTTACAATAATGTTACTGCCTGGAGAGTCAGAAGATATTTAGGAAAGCGACATTTCAATTCTCAAAAATTCCAATGATTCCATTGCCCCAGAAATTATTCCTTGAACTAAAACAGAAACTCTTCCCGTCCTCACACAACATGTTTTCAAGCAGGTGTCTGGACACTGCGAGCTAACGTATTTGGGCATAGAACTCCGGGCTCAAATGCGTTTATTAGATACGTAGACGAGTCAATAAATTCTTGGACTGGGCGCATAGTGTCACTGTGGTGCACTACAGTGGATATTTTGTTCTGTGGGATGCAGTGGAAGCAGAACTACGATGTCTGTTGTTAAGGTTAGTTGAATGAGAAGTTTTGAAGCCAGTTTATCAGTGTTGCCTGTACAACTGTCAATTAATTGTAACTCTTCAGTCGGTCAACACAAATTTGCCCAATATGATTAATAATAATAATGTAATAATAACAATAATAATAATGTTATTGTTTTCACGTCCCTTTTTAACAACTGTTGCTTTTAGAGACGCCAATATGATTAGCCGCGGGGTACTACTGTATATATAAACATTCCTGAAACAAAATTTAAATGAACTCACACTTTATAAATATGATATAGTACATTATGCAACGAGCCTATAATGGCAATAATTAAGACATTCGTATGGAAATTATAAAACTCGCATACGCTCGTTTTATAAACATACTCGTGTCTTAATTTCCATTATAGGCGAGTTGCATACGACTGTTTATGTTCGACGATAATTGTTATAACTATTTTATGTTCGAACATAAATATTCATAAATATATGTCGAGATTTCGCCAGTTTTATGTACTGAACAGAGCGCATGAGACGTAGAGAATGCCTTGTATTTGACCATGGCATCCTCGATTACCCTACTATGACACTAGGCCACGCAGTGAAATTTAAATTAGAAGGCCGTGAACTCAGCGCAGGTGCGATGCTATCATTATCTAATTGGTCAAACAACTGTTTCTTGAGATCTGATTGGTGGGAGAAACTGTTTCATAATGAAAAATAGTGTTATAATGAGCCTCATAGTACAGTTTTCTGACATATAATAGTCAGGGTCGAACATAAAGAAATTTAACAAACAGCCTATACACCTTCTGTAACCTCAAATTTTATGTTGACAATAAAAGTTACTTAAATGTTAAACGTTAGTCGAATCAACCTTAAGATATGCCTTACCCACTTAGGGAAGTCAATACTCGACCCTCATAAAACACCTCCAAGAGACTCAAATAGATTTTTCAAACATAATACAACCATCCCATATTTGATTATTAAAGAACTTTATAATATATCGATCTTAACAATGTACTTGAATGATAAACGTTTCAAAAAGCTTAGCACACACAAACAAATTAGACGAATCAAAGCAGAAGCAAAATATATAATTCCTATTGGCATAAACAGCTATGGATACAGGAGATTGAATTACATAGTTCCTTCACTCTTAAATGAACCTCCCTCTGAAATAAGAAATAGCTCAAATAAAACATGGGCATTTCATAATATAAACAAGTACTATTTATCAAAACACGGAACAGCATGTCCATGATACTGTAACTATTTAAAATGATGACAAATTTATTATATAAATTCAAAACTCCATAAAAACTGAACTACATATACTTTTTGTATCTCTATGGCATTCTAATTACAGGAAATGGCTAGTAGTACTGTACTTGGAATATATTGAAATAGCTAATGTTTTTCATTATCATTTTCCCCTTTACTAGTTAGCTTAACTTACATGCATGCTTTTCTATAGAATATCAGTAGAAGTTTTGTAGCACCTCTCCAACTTAATTAATATATATATAATAAAATAAAGTAAGAAGGAAATAAAAGGGAAAAACTAAATAAAAAGCAAAGGGCGAGATATTACATACCGCTAACTTACATATTTTTTACATTTCATTTTAAAATGTATTTCTACTTTACTTTTAATTTTCAATATTGTTTTAGGGTATCTTGTATATGTAATGTATAATAAAGGAAAAGGAAGATTGTAGTTTTACGTGACCGTTAATCTTGAGATCATAAGCCACGGGACCTCCTTTTTACGTGGAATCCGAACCACAGGACATGGCATTTCACTTTGAAAATCTCACATGCATTGGCCGGGAGATGCATAATAAATAATGTAATACAATATAGGCCTATCCCACAGAATTGGAATGGATCCTCCGCCGATTCCTGGCATATATTGCCATTGAATTCAATATAGTTACTTAGAGAATAAATTAAATTACATTAAAACAAAGCAATTATTCTAGGTTTATGCCGTGTCTTGTGTGGGGTTTCACCCAGGAACACCAAGCTGAGCCAGGGACGTGAAAGCCAATATACCATCTTTTTAAATTACATTAAATTATTATTATTATTATTATTATTGTTATTCTTGTTGCACGCTTTGAACACTTGCAGGTTGGAAGCCAAAGCAGGAGTATATTTTCGAGCTGAATGGCCGTACAGTGGCATCATTGCCCAGCGCCGGCGACTATGCGACGGGTGTACACTATCAGGGGCAGCTCCGAGTCCAGAGCTATGCTTCTGACGTGCTCATCATGCAGGTAGGTAAACACGCTATATGTTCTGCTGCTGCTCCTATTAATAACCTACTATTACTACTACTACTATCCTGCTAAACAAAAGAAAACGGACATGAAAAATGGTCCTTGTATAATATAGTCTACTTCCATTTCGAATTGCATAGGTAGGTAAACAAATTTAGTTTTGTAAATAATGTGTCCGTGGAGATATGGCATTTTCGCTTCACAGGGTAAACTACAGGAACTTTTGTGCCTACTTTCGAATCTTGCCAAAAATGAAAGTAGCCTTATGAGATCTACACGGGTGAAATATCTTTCTGTGTGTGTGTCTGTTCCCCCTATCAATTCCCAGACGACGGAACCGAATTTTATGAAATTTGGTACAGAGATAGCTTTAGTAAGGCGAATCTCAATCACATACTGTATTTTATCGCCAGCATATCGATAAAGATAAAACGGCGACCACTTGAGTGTTCAATATCTAAATGAAATATTGACCAAACTAATCATCAGAATACTATTAAATTTTGCTGTAACAAACTATCTTATGGGAATCGTTAGATGTCCCAATCATAAGCTGTATGATTTCAAGATGGCATTCGTGCGCAATATTCAAACATTATAATCCGTAGTTCATGTTCCAATGATGCAATGCACACAATAGTTCGTATACAGGCAGTTTGATAAAAGGAATCTATGCGTGTAGCTGTAAATATTAAGTTTGGGAATGGAGTAGGTGCCCCGGGACATGAATTAAGGTACTATCCCGGTATTTACCTGGAAGTAGTGTGAAAAATTCCGGGGGAAACACACTCAAGATAGCCGCTGTCAGCGCTGGGATTCGAACCACCGATCTCTGAACTTGCTGCAGCACCCCATCACGGTCGTGGTGAACAATTAAACGCGCACGGCTACGCACTGGCGTATTAAGGCTTTAAGTACTACTTCAAAGCTGCCTTCCATTGTTCGAACGACAGCCTTACATCCGCCTTTTTTTTTCTCCACAAATGGAACATTAAACCTGCGCGCTCTCATGTGGTCACTGCCAATGAATCACATAAGGAATGTACATTTCTTTTACAGACAAAACTTTAATTTTATACTGTAGGGGGTACAGGGAAGTATACTCAACGATGTAACTGCTGGATAAACATTTGAGCTCGAGTTAAGTCTGGTTATCAATTAGTCCGGCAACGGGAACGAGAACGAGGAGACCGGAAACGAGAACGGGAAGCTTGCCTGGGCTCCGGTTCTCAATTGACCCGGCAACGAGAGCGATGTTGATATTTATGAAATATGATGGATGACGTTCCCTTAGAAATAATGCCCGATATTATTTTTAATCGTCCAGGAAATGTTTTTGTAACTCTTTTCAAATCCCTTTATCTTATCCAGGAGGTTATGTTATTTTAGACCGATACTACTACAGTATATCCTAACTCGATAAAACAACATTTATAATGATTCTTTTGATTTTAAATGTACAGTATACTGTATGTATAAAGTACCAAATTGGTCATTAACCCAGGATTGTCATGACGAGGTAGAAACAAATGACAATGATGACTTAACGTACGTCCGCTCAAAACATGATTAGATATGAGTGACACATTACTGTGTATATTTTGGCTATGTACTATAAAACCACATAACATTTAGCGTAGGCTTAGTGGTTTCAATAATACGACAAGTGTAATGACAATGAAAGGTTTTACAAATTAAAACAGGACTAATATGATCCCACGCCTCTGGTATGCTTGACACATTGATGTACATACTCAACCTCCCTTTGTTATTTTACAGTGGATGCATTTAGTTATAGTGAACGTATTATGTTAAGTTTATTGATAAAATGTTCATTGGCCACTGATAACATTCTAGCAAAACTTATTTTTAAAGTTGCATTGCACAGCAGTTCCCTTCGTTATCTCGTATGCTGCCATTGCTTGTATCTGATTGGCTCCGGGAAGCTCCGAGAACTGCAAATATAAAACTTAACCATGTTTCCCGTTCGCCTTCCCAGGTGACGTTTGGCTTCTCGATCCCGGAAAGTGATTGTAAAAGGTAGTGTGTATTTTAACTTCCCTCCCGTTCCCCATATTCTCACTGTTTTAAGGTGTCACCAATGTTCTCACATCCATGATTTTGTTTCAGCTCCGAAATCTTTCGTACACCAGACTACATAAAGATATGGCTGAAGGCTGGTGGGGAAGCCCACATGATTCTGAAGAAAACTCCCGGACCATGCCAATCTCGGATTCTAATTTCTCTGTGAAGTTGCGGAAGGGGCTGGTAAGGCATGACTTGTTATAATTTTTGCAAGGAAAATCAACTTATAGTGTGACGTAGCTGAACCTTATCAGCGGCAATGAATCCACAATCAATTTTACACGCATGATCTACGCTGTCATTACGTCTATGCCAAATCACACTTTTTTCTATTCAAACATGCACTACCATGCGAACACAACGTAGACTGTGAAGTGCGTAACTCTTTTTACTTACGGTTGGCAGTATTGAAACCATATAATATAATAGAAGTTGTGCTTTTCCGCTTGTACTTTGCTTCGTATAAAGTTTAAGGTTGAATTGCTCCTTTCAGAGTCATTCAAGGTTGACTGTGTAGTTGTTACCGCAACACATTTTGTATACGGTTGCAAGCACTGAAACCATAATACTAACACACGTATGACGAACACTTTCTTTTTACAAAGATTGATCAAAACTGAATCACCATTGTTGAAGTAACTCTAAAGTTAGCATCACTTACTATTAATGGTTGCTGACATTGAGATAAGGGAAGGAAGTTATTTGCAGGACAGGAGTACTTCATCTCGACACACACACAGTACCATAAACTATGTGCCAAACCCGTTACAGATATTACACCAAGGAAGAATATTCTTATACAGAGCTAGGAACAGGGGTCCACCCAGACAGCAGATAGCTTACTGTGAAGCTGATAACATACATCATCATGAGAAGTGTTATAAATACGTTATATAACCCTCATGACGGAAAATAAATAGCAAAATACATAATTCCACGGCTTATGGATGGGATGTTACTAGCTGCCACGTTAGTGGTGAGGACTAGAACTGGCTTATCCACTCGACACTCAGCCATCAACTTCTATTCACTTGAGAACGAATACTCTTTATTACACGTGTTCAATGTATTGCCAACAACGTACTGTATTTCCTTCGCCAGTAGCTTATTTATTCCCTGCAGCGATTTTTTCGGCAGCCTGAAAACGAACCACTCTGATACACCGACAGAATTAAGCTTGATGGAAGATAACACATTTGTCAGGAAACGGTGACCGAAGGTGTTTTATGCCATTTCTTTTCATCTGGCCAAAATCGAAGTTTAAGGTAGGTATTCCTAACGACAAGTTAAGGGCTCCGTTCAAGAAGAAGATGTGGACTAACTGTATACTGCAAAGATATCGCAGAGTGCGCAGACTAGATCTCACCTCTTCTTCCAATCTCCAAAGAAGAGTACTGAGGAGATAGCTTCAAACCTTATTTCTGTATAGTCATGATTCCAAACATCACGAGCTGTTTGACTGTTACGTACGGAATCGAAGGATAGCTCTTTATAAGCTAGGTTGTTATATTTTTCTCTGTTCAAGTTCTTATCCAAGTCAATGGAGCGATGTGGGTATTGGCCAAGAAATTCGTATTTAATTTAACTGCTTCTGTTGTGCTGCAATCAAGCAAACTAAATGAGTTCAAATATTTTTTGTTGCTGTTCATATCTTTCAGGGGGTTGGGAAAATTTGGTCATCAGCCCCGTGTACGTGGGTATTTGTTGAATTTGTCTGATAATCTGTGTTTCTGTGATGACTGCAGTAGTATGCGCAACTGTGATTCTTAGAGTCAGGAATGAAGTAGGCCTAAGTGTCCTGGGTGATGAAATAAGGTACTATCCGGACATATCCTTGGAAGGAGTATGGAAAAACGAGAGAAACCCACACTCAGGATGGCCACTGTCAGCGCCGGGATTTGAGCCTCCGAACTATGGACTTGCTGCAGCTTCCCATCGCGGTCGTGGAGACCGACTTAACACTCACGGCTACGTCGCAGGGTTGAATTCGAACTAGTCACTTCCTGGGAGCCAGTTCACCAAATGTGATCTAAGATTTCTTGTAGACCCTGAACCCGAGGATCCAGTATTTTCACGTCGTCAGTCCCCACATTTGGGTAAATCTGTTAACAGCAGCTTACACAAAATTTCTAAAAACTGTAGATTACCATTTTAGTGCAGGCATTTAAATGCATTTCACAGTTATTTCTTCGACCCCTTCTGCTCAAAGTACCCCGTCACTTAGTCACTTTCACCAACACTGTTATCGCACGATACGTGGCCTCATTGGGGGGGGGGGGGTCAGGTTTCCAATCCCTGAAGTGTTCCCTATTTTCACCATTTCCATTTGAAATGTCTCATTCTCTGGAACAGGGATGTTGATCTCCCACACCACAGAGTGAATTAGTTTTACTTCTATTCCCCACTCCACTACGGCTTCCCTGGAAGGTGGATGAGCATGTGGAGATTAGGACACTCTCATGCCGTTGGGGTGGGAAACTACTTCTAAAGGCGGATGAACTAATAATGGTCAACGGCATAGAATAAGTCCCCAACGGCGGACCAGGCGTATGGGCAACTAGTACCGCTCCAACGGCTGGGAAGCCGGATGAAGGCTGCAGGAGGCTCGGAACCCCTAGTCATCATAGTTACTATGTCACAAGGTAAAGGCTCTGTATCTGCCAAGGATCGTGTGATTGTTGATGTGCACCAACATTCCCACGTAAAAAGATATCACGCACAGGCATCTTCTGGAGGACAGTAACATCTCTTTATGGAAGACTGCAAGCCCTACGATGATCGGAAAGTTGTGACGGGAGCAGGATTGTGTTGTCTGGGAGCTCATAGTGACAAACCGGCACGTAGGTAGTGAATGTGTGATCTTCGCTTTGCTCGAGGATGGGCTGTAGAGCAATTCATATGCTGATTTCGTAACTGAACAGGCCCTTTTAGGATCCACCCTGCGTGCCCCGAATGGGGAGGGAGCTAGAAAAGGTGATTTAAACATAATCAGTCTAAATACTACCCGACTGGATAATCGCATCCAGAGGGTACACCACATGCGGTCGAAACAAAATAAATATGCATTTTGTCACTTGGAACATCCGCACTCTGATGGACATTAACATAGAAAATCGACCACAAAGGTGAAGAGCAATTGTTGCTCGTGAACTGAGGAGGATTAGCATTGATATTGATGCACACATTGAAACGAGACTTCCAAATGAAGGACAATTAAAGGGGCATGGACGAGGCTACACCTTCCTTTGGAAGGGGAAATAAGCAAATGAACCCCATATACATGGAGTTGGATTTGCCATTAAGAATGAACTTATTGATCATCTTGGTGAGCTCCCATTTGATGTAAATGAAAGGCTTATGGCCCTACATCTCAAGCTCAGTAATAACCTGAGAGTTATTATAGTAAGCGCATATGCTCCAACTCTCACCTCTGAAGAGGACCAAAAAGAAGAATTTTATTCCCAACTCGGCGAGCATCTAAAGAATATACCACTCTCTGATAAAAGCATTTTCCTCGGGGATTTCAATGCCCGTGTTGGTAGGGACTCAACATTGTGGGCAGGTGTGATTGGGAAAGAAGTAGTTGGCAAAAGCAATCATAATGGCTCTTCTCCTAACCAAACGTTCTGAATACAACCTTGTCATTACAAGTACACTCTTTCGGCAGAAAACCAAATTTAAGACACTATGGCAATATCCAAGAGCCCGAGATCAGCGTGATGTACTCATCAGAAGAGCTCTGACAAGTGCTGATGACTGTTGGACTGATCCGATCTGCTATAGCTCTGCAAATTCACCAGAAATGTAGTAAGCAGGGAAAGCTCGTAAGACGCAGAGCCAACACCGAACATCTTAAGGAAAATAACGTTAAATCAAAGTTATATAAACTCTTTCGTGAAAAGCTGCCTGATGATTATCCAGAAAGAGGAACACTGGCAAATGTTCAAGACAGCGGTACTCTCAGCCTGCGAAGAGTCAGCTGGCTTTGCTAAGAAAAAAAGAAACACCAGGACTGGTTTAATGAGAATGACAAAGAAATTCAATGGCTTATAGATAAGAAGAGGAAAGAGCTCAATGCCTGAAAAAATAAGTCTAAATTTGCGCCCAAAATCAATTCTATCAAGATGACAGGAGAACTCGGGTTATGAAAAACCTTTGGTGGGTATCTAAATCACATGAAATGCAGTACTTAGCTGAGACCAACAATACACATGCTTTCTTCGGTGCATAAAACCATCCTGTCACACCGTAAATCCTCTAAAATCAAAAGATTATACTGACACTTGTTCAATCAACTCCCGCTGGAAGGAACATTTTGATGAACTACTCAACAGGGATGCCAACGTCGATGATAACATTTTGAGCAAAGTTCTTCAGTGACCAGTACAAAATCATCTTGATGAAGGTCCCTCTATATTAGAAGTTGAAATTGCCATTAATCAACTCAAGAATACTAAGGCAGCAGGCATAGATGGGATTCCAGTTGTACTATTTCTGGAAGGGGGCACTGTACTAGTTCACCATACGCATATGCTCATTGAAAAGATATAGAAAACAGAAACGATCCCAGAAGATCTCAGGAATGCCTTGATAGTAGAAATCTTTAGAGAGGGTGACAGAGCTCAATGTGACAACTATCGTGGGATATCCCTGCCTTGTGTAGCTGGCAAAATTCTTGCCAGAATCCTGCCCAATCGTCATAAACCTATGGCCGAAGAATCGCCGCCTGGAACTCAATGTGGTTTTAGACCCAATCGAGGAACAACTGATATGATTTTCTGAGCCAGACAAGTGGAGGAGAAATGTGGAGAACAAGATCACTCTTTATATATGGTCATTGATATCGTCTAGGCTTTCGATTCAATCAATCGAGAAGCTCTTTGGAAAATGCTAGCACAAATTGGGTGTCCTCCAAAAGTCATTCAGATTATTAGAATACTTCATGAGAATGTGAATGGCTCAGATCTTAACAGTTATAGAGCTTGAGAACCTTTTAAGATCACAACGGGTGTCAAAGAAAGATGTGTGATTACTCCAACATTATTCTCAATGTTTGTTGGCGCAATACTTCATCTGATCAAAGAGAAAATTCCTCAGGGTGTAGATATTGAATACAGGACAGACAGAGGATTATTCAATCTTAGCCGACTACGAGCAAAAACAAAGGTATTGACTGGTTCTGTTCTCGAACTCCAGTATGATGACGTAAATGTTATATTAGCAAACTCGCTAGATGATTTTGAGGCTGCTCTAAATGCTTTTAACGATGCGAAATAAACACCAGTAAAACGCAAATTATGTAGCAACCTGCTGCATCGAACTGTAATGCTGTTGTTTCTCCCATTATGATCAATGGAAACAACTTGAAATTTATTGAACACTTCCCTTACCTGAGAATTCATCTCTCAGCAAATGTTAACATTGATGCTGATATCCAATATTGCCTTAAATGTGGCAGTGCAGCGTTTGGGCGTCTGCGAAAAAGGGTGCTTGACAACCATGACATTAGTACTCCAACTAAGCTGTATGTGTACCAATCTGTTGTAATACCATCTCTGCTCTATGGTTGTAAAACCTGGACTACCTACAGAAGACACTTAATGAGTAGTTTGGAAAGGTACTATCAGCGATGCATCAGGAGAATTCTTGGAATTACGTGGCAAGACCAACGCACTAATATCAGTGTTATGGAGGAAGTTAATACTACCAGCCTTGAGGCTATAATACTGTATTAACGCATCAGCTCGTTGGGTAGAACATGTTGTTTGCATGCCTTAATCACGTCTCCCTAAACAAATCATTTACGGTACTGCCAGAGAAAGCAGGGAGGATAACGGAAACGCTACACAAACGTTCTGAAATAAAATTTAAAGACATGTCAAATCGACACGGACAAATGGGAGACCACGGCGTCAAATCGTCAGGCATGGCGTTGCCTCGTCCACCAAGGGCCCCTATATTTCGAACATCGGCGAAGACGTGAAACTAATAAGTACAATGCTAGGGAAGAGCGTGAGGATTACAGGAGGATCAACCCTCAAGAACCAGGGGCTGCTCTAAACAACGTGTGCCACTACTGCGGAAGAGTTTGTGTTTCCAGGATTGGGCTAAACTGTCATCTAAGTACTCGCCTTAAGAAAGCCACCTAATTCGAAAACGAGCGATAGCCTAATAATACTTGCCTTACATTCGTTCTTCTTGTTTCTACGGTGGACGGGAGGTGTGACTGCAATAGTGGACCTATTGTAGATCAGATAAAATTACTTTGTCTAAACTAATAGGGCAGGCATACCAGTGGATTGGGTGTCTACAGAGACACGGCAGTACGATACGATTAGTGGGGTGAAGAAAGGGAAGTTCAATGCAATCTCCTCCTTGTGTGTTAGGTCGTTAGGACTGGTCTAGAATGCCTTGTAGACCATGTATCCGAAGATCCAGTATATTCATATTGTCAGCTATCCACAATTGGATTGATCTGATTTAGCTACCGACCATCCAAACGTTTCTGAAAGTTGAAGATTATCATTTTAGTTCATACATTTTTATGTATTGTATATCTGCCTCTCCTAATCCTTAGATAAAATCAAGCTTTAAAGTGGCCAGCGTAATTTCGCTACTTACAGATTTCCTTAATTCCATCTGCATCTTGTCGAGCAGCTCTGAATTATTTGGCATTCTTCATGACAATGCAAGTTCAACAATGTGTTCAAGTATACGCCGAGTAAGGCGTAGCTAGAGTTCTTTCTGGACAGCATTTCCTTCACATGCTAGCTCTGCCACCGACGAATTAAAACGCAGTAAAAGTGTCCTGCAGTGTTCTCTGGCGGTGGTCTTCACAAACTGAAAGTTAAGTTATTATTTCTCCATTGTATTTCAAAACATTCTATCTTTTATTTACATTAATTGATAAGACTGGATCTAATAAATAATACCTACAGGCAATATGCATTCCAGCCATCTATGATTAATATGTATATTATAAAAATATATCAACTGCCTAGCTTTACTGCTTGTAATATCCAATGAAATATCAGAAGATAAGGAACATTTAACTCAGTGATGGGTACCTTCATGCTGACGTCTGATGCAGGAAGGAAGAGGACTGACGACAACGTGGCAGTACTTCTGAATTGAACGTCAGCAGTCACGGTACTCGATGGTCGATGCACAATCCAGCATACTTGGCTGTGCATCGGCGTTTTGGCCTTGCATCTATTGCGTGTTGGGTTTGGATGAGCTCTCGAGGGATAGCAATAGTGCACCGAATCGAGAAACGTCCACTTGAGAACGCTATCACAGCCGGGTAATGTGTGCACAATTTAGAGAATAGTATGGTCCTTTCCGTGCGGGTGATTCATCCCAGTGTTGTTATACAGTTTTAACAGGACCGGTTTCCGATGCACACGTTCCGACTGGTTCAGTAATGGTTCGCAAGGTTAGGTCAGGTAGAATTTATTGACTGGACTCCCCGTGGAGCAGGGACGAATGCCATCGAGAACGTGCGGGTTGAGACGAAGAGAATAATAGTGGAGACTTGACCCGATCTCACGCCAAATTCGAATGACGCCCTCTGGGATGTTGTCAGTGTGGTCTGGGAAGATATGGCAGGTAGTATCAATACGTATGCTTCTGCCCTGATTGATTCCATGGTCACACGCCTGAAAGAGGTCGTGCACCACGGTTGTGTATGTTCCTCTTACTGAGAAGAAGCCCTTTTCATGGCCAGAAATAAGCCCATTCACTATCAATAAGGGCATAATAAAACAAAAGAAGTTTCGTGGCCTACCATATACGTCAGAGTAGCAATAAAATAAACTGAATACTATTTCACCCTACCAAATTTCAAACTCTTGATATCAGAGTCGAGCGGCAGAACTCACGATTTACCACACACTACTACCGCCTCTTCTGACAGAACCTGCATATTCAGGGGCACTTCACCAAATTATTACAAAACATAGTGCCAACACTACAATACTAATTTGGTAACTGGACGGACATATTACGGCCCAGATCGAGAGACGTAACACGCCGTATCCAAATGAATAGAAAATAACTCTGTAACGCTATGTTGTATGTCCTATCCTCCCACCTGCATGTGTAGCGGGCAACCATACCTTCCAGAGAACTCTCATTATCTGTGTCGGTGACTGCACATAGTTACAAACAGTTCTTATTTCTATTTATGGGTAATGACTTTAACTCTTGATTTTGTCGAAATTAAATGTTTCTTCAGTCAGTCAACACGACTGTCTATATTTGGCAGCACACTCATGTTACGATACTCGATGAACACAGACAGTTAGGGATGCGGGAAAGCCTAGGGAGACAAGAGATAACGAATACACAGCAAATTCCTCCCAGTTCAGTGCAGGCAGTAACGAGAGTATCTACTCGCAAACGGACCACAAATCACTCAAGCAGCTAAGTTCACAATCCACTTAACCCGACCATTTAACAACAATCACGTAATCACACTAAGCAAGCTAATTTGAAGGTCAGTCACCTGGAACGTAGCTGCCCCACTTGGGCGACCAATTGTAACTTTCCCGCCTCTCAATACTTTTATATATATATATATATATATATATATATATATATACGGGGTGCGTGGGGGTTAAACACCTGTATGATATAATCAACAGCAATAAATATACACACCTAACTACACTGGTAACCTGATAAATAAAAGCACTTGAAATTCTGGTAAAAGCGATCGTGTATTATCATACCAGACATAGAACAAACACTCGCAGGATCCTCATCGTACAGATTAATTACACTCCCTATCGTAGTTACACAGATACACATATGACATAATACAGATGACCCTCGGGAATAATGTTGACTGGTACTTACAGATGTTGGCTTCAGCAGGGTCGACTTATCTCTACTAATTCTGGAGTTAATTTGCTCCCAAAGAATCAGTCCTAATTACTCGCCGCACAATTTCTATTTCGTTCACACGCCAGCTTTGCTGTTATGAATATTATGTATATGTTACTTTGATAACCAGCATCCAACGATTCAAATTGCGTCGTGGATCTGATACTATATAAATGCTTTGAATCCATGTGTTGGACCGTAGCAATTAGTTCGCTGCTAAATTTAATAATGCCTAGCATATTTGACTAGCATTCGTTGAAGAATAATTTGCCGCTATAGTCTCGGAATACTGATGTACAGATAATAGATCACAATACTCGAGATAAGCAACCTTGGCGGTATACTTAAAACTAGGCTCATCATTCCCTAAAGAACTTATAGCCAGCAACTCAGTGACTGTATCTTGAACACAATTTGTGTTATTCCGTAATACTTCCTCCTCAACCAACAATAACACACAATACCAAAAGTACAAGTCCTACTCCCTCGTGGAGTACCGAAGATTGAGTACCGATCCGCACGGGATCCTAAAATTGAGTTCCGCTCCACACGCGGTCTAAAAATTGAGTCCGATCCTCACGGGATCCAAAAATTAAGTCATGCCACTCTGCTCCAACGAACCCTAAATAACCGTCAATCTCCCCCCACCAACACATCGCTCTACCTGTGTTCATCCATGGGATCCAACCAATCACAATACCAGACTCAAAGTATAACCAAATATGAAAACTGCAGACAGCCCTCGCTGGCACAGTGATGTCAAGTCTCACCCCCTCTGACTCACCATTCACTCGGCGTTCGGGGTAAACCCTGGTTCAATAACAACTTCATTTCCTCGTCAAGAACACAAATCCAGCTTCAAAACTTTTACTTTATCCCAATATTAAAATATTTCCATTTCCCTAGACTCGGATCCTGCTAATTTACAATACTTATAATCTAAACAAATTAATTGGAAATCAATCGCGTCATCATATACACTCTAATAAATAATTCTAAGACATAATAAAGCATCAAATAAAAATATACACATGATTAATAAAATTGCACCTCCCGAAAGTAAGGGTTCGATTCCTTTGTAAACTGGGAAGGTTACACACCACTATCAATATCTTAACAAAAAATCACATATAACTGACAAATATTGACAAGTTGAGTTAGTTTATTACTACCTACATTTCTTTCAGGATTAGGGAAACACCCATTACAATTGGCTACTATAGTGTTGACCGACTGAAAAACATTAAATTTCGATTACTAAGGCAATACTGATAAATGGCTTCAAACACCATAATCTTGATTTTCATTGCACAGGTGGAAAATTTGGTGGTTACATCAACTCTGGAATCCTGGGAGCTGAATTTCATCCAGGGTATAGTAAGTCACCTGCAGTTTGACCTGTCAGCGAGCAATATGAAACATGACTCGAGAAGCAACAGTATGCACGGTAGGGGAGATTACGAGAGTGCTTCCACCTACACGGTCAAGGAGGTAAGTTGACATTAAATTACATTCTATCAAATTAGATGTCAGTATATTAATAAGGCTCATATGAAGATATACCGAGCCAAGTTTCGCAGCACTTGGATAAAAAGTCGCGTGAAAAATCCGTTTAAATATTTAAATTTCGGGTCGCAGCCATGTTGGTTTTGTGCTCACCAGGTTATTGAAAGATCCATAGGTGAACTTATGTTAATAGCCTCTATCAACATACAAAATTTCAGCTTGATTGCTGTAATAGATTTGTTATTGAGAACCGTCTAAATATTTCGGATGGTCGACATGTAGGATTATTATATGTGTAGACCGTAGAGTTATGAACCATTAGATGATGATTATTGAGTAGGTTCATTATTCAAACGTTTACTTCGATCACGTGCTTAGGACACAATATATTAAAACTTAATTTTAAAATTTCACATAACCGCCTTCTTAGGGTTATCAAAACAATTGAGTTTAATTAGATGGCAATAGATTGCATTTTATATGAACATTTACTCCACCGAGTTTCTCTGCGCTCGGATGATTAAATCGCGAGTAAATTCCATTTATATGTTTAAACTTCGCTTTGCCGCCATGTTAGTTTTGTGTTCACCAGGTTATCAAAACTCTCATAGATGAACCTAAGTTATTAGCCTCTATCAACATACGAAATTCCAGCTTGATTGCTGCAATACCTAGTAGATTCGTAGATATTGAGAGCCGTCGAAATATTTCGGATGGTCGCCTTGTGTGATTGTTATACCTAGGTATAATTAGGCCATAGGGTTATCTACCATTAGATGAAGATTATTGCGTGGATTCATTATTCAAACTTTCACTTAAATCGTATGATTAGGACACATGAAATAGGAACTTAATTTTGGAATTTCGCACAGCCGCCATCTTGAGGTTATGTAAACAATGGAACTAAATTAAATGTCAGTGCATTACAATGTGTATAGACATTAGCTATGTCACTGCGCTCGGATGGTTAAATCCGAAAAAAATCTATTTAAATGTTTCAACTTTGCTTAACCGCCATGTTCGTTTTGTACTTAACCGGTTTATGAAAGTTACATGGATAAACTTCTAATAGTACCCTTTATAACCGTACACAATTTCCGGGTGATATCTGATACTGTTGCGGAGATATAGAATGCCAGTGAAATATTTCGCGTGGCCGCCATATTATATTGGTGAAACCTATTAAACTTTGAGTGGCACGGTCGAAGTTGAATGAGGTAGTAGTATGCACTTACCGAGTTTCATTGAAATCACTTTGGCCGTTTAGATTTTATTACGGACACACACACACACACACACACACACAGAAACGGTGATCTCATAAGTCTATTTTTTTTTTCATAAATGAATATAGGCTAAAAATGGCTTAAATATGCACCCAAAATATAAAATATTTACATTTAAATAAATAAAAATTAACAATTCGTCACAAAACTCAATTTGGTTGCATTAACCTAGGGACGATCTTGCAACTCGGACAATAATATAATATTCATAGCCCGTATGTTGCAATTTTTTTTTTTTAAATCCTCCCTGGTTGTTCCTGGTGGATTGTCTTTGTTTCGGAAGAAACTTAAAACTCCAACTGACCTGAATCAATATCAGTTCAAATATCAAAGAAAATGAAATTGACCAGATATTTCAATCGATTTGCCAGCGTTTCTTTAAGAGAGCTGTGTGGCCTATGTCATAGTGCATTGGCATGTGTTGTTCCATAAGAGCCTTGCATTAGCCAGCCAGCGTCATGATGAGGTGTAGCTTTCCAATTGATGAGCCCAAAGGGGCGAAAAGCTGGCAAATTGATTAAGATGTCTAGACAATAAAGTGTTCTTTGAAATTTGATTTGATATTGGTTCAGCTCAATCGGAGTACATAATAACCAAGTTTATTTGGAAACAAAGACACTCCACCTAGGGTTTTGTGGTCAAATATTTATAAACAATAATGTACGTAATGATGAGTCGCTGTGCACTTGTTTATTTCAGTTACCGTACTTCACACATTTATGTTTAAGTTTCCTTAAAATTGTGTTCTAGACTCAAACTTTCTAATAATTTCGTTGCTAAATATTTTCTTCCATATTTACAAATTCTACGACACATCAATTAACTTTACGGAAATGGGCATTGCTCATTCTTCATTATTTAAAACTCAAGAGTATCGCCTTGTTACGTTTTCTCTTGTTTCCTGACAGGCTCAAGGTAAAACAGTGTCTTGCTGCCTGTTTGAACCAAGTAAGACCGCTAGATTTGAAGAGGCTTGGTGAGGCTCGGAGGAACGGCTCAGGTCACGAATCACCCGGGCTAAGAAGGATGTTCAGAACCGAAGGGTTCAAGCGTGATTTATAAAGATTTTGCACGGCTGTGGTTTTCATGGTGCATGGACCACGTACCAATTACCATTTGAGCAGTTACCATATTTGTTTCTGTTCTTATTTCACGTTCCCTTAAATATATCTCAATAAACTGAATGTGATTGCAGGACGCAGTGAGTGGGCGATGTGAAGTGCAATACCACGTGATGGAGGTCCCAAAAGCTGTGATGTGGGCTAACCCTGGCTGGGCTGCCCGCGAAGACCTATGTGGGAGCCGTCCATTCATGGAGGTGGTGAAGACGCGCAACTACAGCAGCTGTGACAAGAATCCTGAGTATCACTTTGGTCTGCCTCCCTCGGCTTCCTGCGAGCCGGGTGGTGAGCGCTGTGGAGACCTATGGACGGTAAGGGAATGGTGTTATAAGCAGGGCTGGATTTACTACGAGGGTGGGAGTCAGCGGGTCATAGACCGGCAAAATTACAACCTAGATAGGAATTGGGAATTGTATTTGAATTAATAACTGAGTGAGGCTGGTCACTAGAGCTGAAATGTCTAGTCAGTCGGTCTCTCCTGCCCCTTATACTGTATGTCGTTCAGTTGACAGAGTTTACAGCGTCGAAGGAATGTACGTGTGTAAGTGGCATTATTAGAAATTACAGTTGGGAAATGTGCACTGAGACTTGGAACAAGTTACGAACTTCTCATTTAACCAGAAGTGAGTGTAGATACCCGGAAAATGTCATGCCCTGTACGGCCGCTGTCAACGTCGGGACTCAAACCTCGAGTCTCCGAACGTTCAGATCCCCATTTGAGTCTTGGAGTGTATATACTCAGCCGTTTATGTTACTCTGGAGTAAGTTAGTTGCAGTGAGAGGAGTATAAATTGTAAGAAGCAAGGTTAAACATTGTAGTTCGTTTATATTAGTTTGCCAACTCCAAATACTACAGTTGATTTATTGCGTATCGCTAATTTGCTACCACAGTAACATAACTAGAAATCTGTACTGTTTCAGTTTTTACCTCAGTGTAGCGGTGGAAGATATTCTTTATCGATTGATTAAATCGGCACTACACCATTGCTATACTTGGCAACGTGAGACCACTCGTTGTGCCAGTTTCCGAAAATAGTGCAATTACATCGAGAACTCTGATACTCCGCAGTGTCTGTTACACTCATCTGAAGCAAGGTAATAAATCTCGAACTCAATATGGCGTCAAAACCTTGACATTGTTTAATTAATCCACAGTTTAGTGAATACCCTCAAACTCAGTTTCCCACAAACATATTTTGACTTGTGTCACTGTAGCAGCAATTGCCTTTCAGTATCTTTGATTGTAATATTAATGACGAAAGCCCAATGAACAACGGGAGGTTAAAATGAAAACCGTCACGTAATCTGCCTTGCTGCCTCCCAGTGTCCATCACCCCATGCCGCTAGATGACTCTGCTGTTCCTCTTCACGTACCCCGCCGTGTTGTTACGTAGGTCTGTCCTGTATAGTCTATATGTGGTATTTGCTGACAGATTCCATGAACTTGACCTCGACCATTTGACCATACGGTGTTAATCATCCATGGCCCAATGTCGATCTTTTCTGGACCTGAAGCAGGCGCGGATCCAAGGGGGGAAATAGACCTTCTTCCTCTCCCCGCCCCTGCTGACGGTCTTCATAACGAAATGAACAAATATCAATATATCGAATGAAAATAAAATATAATCAAAAACGTTTCTTTAATTTCGTAATATAAACTTTAATTTTAGTCATTGACCCCGTTGTCTGTTGAAAAATACCCTTATCTCTGGCAACATACTCTAATTTCTAGTCGGCTGTATGGCACAGTTGGTATGAGGCTCTCTCGACTTAAGTAGCCAAGGTTGCTGTATCGATTCCCGGTACAGATGTTCGGTAATTAGGGGTCCTCAATTCGATGTATCCTCCTATCCCACGGCAAAATGTCGGCAACCCGGCGTCTTTCAAATATCAGAAGATAAACATTATTATTATTATTATTATTATTATTATTGTTATTAAAGGTATTCAACGCTTACATTTTGTCCCCCACTGACCCATTGACTGGATTAGCTCCTTGCCTTACGTCGTAGTTCTATAATGTTTTGCCTGTTGGTTGACGACCCCACGGTGTATAATTTCTCCTTCGTAGGGCATACCATATTTCTTAGTGGCGTTTTTGGGTCCTCAATGGATGCCTATAGTATTCATGGTCCACTTCGCTTATACTTATCGCAAATGTACATATTTCTGGTATACCGTGAAACTGTTGCCCAAGAAACTCCAGGAGTGGGCCTGCCAAACAGGCGCTTCTGGCACTTCATCTTTATTCCACGGTTCGTGTTGCTGCATGGAAGGGAGGCGTGACGTCTGTCTTACTCCAATAGCAGGCCCAACATGAGCGTTGATCAGCCTACTAGAGGAGTGTAGCAGACTTCAAACCTCCCACCAATGTAGAGATGTAATAATATCAATGCATGGGTTGTGGAGTGAGGAAGGAGAAGTTCATACTTGGACATGGGTATTGGTCATCCTTCTGTCCGCGGTGATCCTACCAATGTACCATGGACACCACACAACCGGCACACGGCTGCATCCTGCAAGACAGAGGGGAAAGGTGGGGGTGATGAATACATACGTCTGCCATTTCTACACTAGTGTCCAAAAGTTAAGCATAAGTTACGAATAGGCAGGGAACAGGAAATAGACCGCAAACCGCACGACATATGCACCTACCAACCTTACGTGTTCGCTCTGTATAGGAAAGGAGTATTCCCTGCTTTGAGTAGCGGCGTAACCGCAATTAAAACACAGCCAGTGCCTGCGCCCCATATTCCCTCAGTCGTGTTTGCCCTGTTATAGTGTGCGGAGTGTAACCTCGTGGTGATCGTGACAACATAATGGTACAACGACGCCATTTGGACCCCGTTTTTCAGGGTGGAATACTCGGCCGCCTGGAAGCAGGCCAGACACAGACCGAAGTCGCCGTATCCTTGAATGTGCCACAAAGTGATTTCCAGGGTTTGGAGACGATTTCGAGACACAGGAGATGTTAGTCGTAGGCCAGTACCAGGTCGACCAGGAGTAACCACCCCACAGCAGGACCGATATCTGGCCTTAACCACCCGACGAAATCAGAGTGCACCTGCAAGACAACTGTCGGTGGAGCTTGCAGCCGTCTCTGGGGTTGCCGTTTCTCGGCAAACAGTGTATCGGAGGCTCAGGACAGCAGGGCTGTTTGCCAGACGTCCAGTGGTGTGCGTCTCACTCACTCCTGCACAGAGACGGGCCCGTTTACTGTGGGGCCGTCAACGTTGAAACTGGACCATGAATGAATGGAGGCATGTGCTCTTCACAGATGAATCCCGCTTGAGTTTGCAGAACGATTCCCGTCGCATATTAATCTGGAGAGAACCGGGTAGCCGATACAACCACAGGAACATCGTGGAACGGGACCAATATGGTGGTGGTGGCGTCATGATCATGTTGAATGGCCGTAAGGATCTGCACATCTTCATGGGTGGTCCGAGGAACACTGTGAACGCTCGGAGATACAGGGATGAGGTACTGAGGCCACATGTTCGACTCTTCAGAGGTGTGGTTGGTCCAGACTTCCTATTAATGGACGATAATGCCCAACAGCACCACGCTGCTCTGGTGGATGAATTTCTGGCTGGGGAAGACACTCATCACATTGACTGGCCAGCGAGGTCTGCGGATCTGAATCCTATAGAACATGCCTGGGATGCATTGGGGAGGCGATCTGCATCCCGTCAGCCTCCACCAAGGACCCTCCAAAACCTTCGCATTACCCTTTCGGAGGAAAGGAATCGACTGCCACAAAAGCTCTTGGACCATCTGATAGAGAGCATGCCACGTCGCTGGGAAGCATGTGTGGCCGTTAGGGGTAACCATACACCCTATTAATAGCATATTTTGTTGTGGAAGACATTGCCAAGTTTTGTTAGTTGTTGTCAAAGGTGTACCTTAGCTATCAGAACCTTTCTGACACTATTTCTTTGGACAAGTTGTGTGACATATGGTGTGTAATTCAGCTTCCGTTTGTTCAACAATCCGTGTGACATTCCTATCAGGCGGTATGGCCTCGTTTAGTGATTATGCTTACCTTTTGGACACTAGTGTAATATTTTGGCACTTCAATTCACAACATTCTCGTCACGAGAGTAATTATCATATTGATGCATTTGTTCATAGCGAGCTTCCTTGACCCGCTTGGTGGGCTGCGGCTCCCGCAAGGACTTCATGTTACTGGCTGCCGTGAACAGCAACCGGATGGTTGCTAATCTCCACTTCCACACCGGCACCGAGGCAGCTGTCAACTCGTACGTGAACCTGACACTGGTGTCAGCCAAGCCACTAACACACCGACTCAGTCTGCCTACAGCACCAACCAGAAGACTGCAGAGCCTTACATATAGCTACAGCGCTTTAGAGGTATTCATTACTTTACTACATTTCCGTGGATATTTCCACAAAAGTGTCATTGTAGACAGCCTTTGTGAAACATTTTTCATCTGAAAGCAGCACCAGAAGACACCGCGCCGTCGGTCAGGAGAGCAGTGAGCAGCATTGTGGATGCGAAGGGGGAAAATGTTGTAGGATAAAATAAGAGGTGTGAATGTTCGGTTGTACGTAAATCGCGCCCAGGGAAAATAGCGCCCACTGAGGAATGTGCGTAAATCGCGCCCAGGGAAAATAGCGCCCACTGAGGAATTTGCGTAAATTGTGCCCAGGGAAAATAGCGCCCACTGAGGAATATGCGTAAATCGCGCCCAGGGAAAATAGCGCCCACTCAGGAATGTGCGTAAATCGCGCCCAGTCTAGAAATTGTCCTCGTGACAATACTGTTCTACATACAAAACAAACCTAACCTGGGGCTTACGCCCCAGACCGCCTTACTTGTAGTGCAATCAGTAATGTTTGTCCAGACAGTCATCTAACCAAGTAGCGACTAATGGTTTTCTCCGTATCAGCTACAAATACTCGAGATTGAGACCATGCTGGGCGCGATTTACTGGACATCGAATGTTCGGAGAGCTAATTAGGCTGAATTTATACAGGGTAGGGAACGACACAAATACATTATGACATAATCTAGAACCTGACATCACTGCAGACTGTGGGGTACAAACAAAGGTACTCAGAATATGTTTCAAAGCCAAGAGTAGAAGATATTAATCAGGGAGGTATCAAAGTGGAATACTCGGTCTAATAAAGACATATTTAAGCGAAATTATTCAAGTACTGTAGCCTAGAGATATTACGAAAATCGAGAATAGCTTTAGGGTATGTATCATCAATCTACACAAGTAATGGAAGAGCACTCTTGCGAAAATAAATACAATCAATTCCAAAATATCTTATTTCAGGGAGTGGGCGAGAAACCGAAAGAATGAAAAGGATCAGACTAGTGTAAAGGTACAAATGAGAGTAGGGGAGCAATGTGTGAGGAATATCGTTAAAATATACAGGTAAGAAAGCTTAAGAACAAGCAATTGTAAGGAAAAATGGAAGATAGCCTGTAGTATTAAGTGACCGTTAATCTCGCGATCATCAGCGATGGGACCTCTATGCTTACGTGGAATCCGAACCACAGGATGTGATATTTCACTTCGAAAATCTCAGCTGCATTTACCGGGAATAGAACTCGGTTCGTCTTGCTGAGAGGCAAGCCCCCCTATAAGGAAAGAAAACTACGCAGAGAATTGCTGAGGTACGTGCAGAATGAATAGCAAGGAAGCTTAAACGATGGTTAGTGGTGCACACTAGATTATTCGGTACCACGTCATTTTGGTTCACTTACCGATGTAATAGTTTTAACAACCAGTTTCACTGCCGTGTGAGAGCTTCGTCAGGCGATCGATTACGACTGAGCTTGGCGATGAGTTTACTTCGGCTCAATGCGCGAGACATGACGTCACAATCTTCCACAACTACGCTGTCTGGCGATTTCGACGTCCAGTATCTGTTTACTAAGATAACTTGGGAGGATTGCATCATACTTGAACAACTTAAGATTTCTGATGATTTGCCTAACATCACCGAATTCTGGTTAAGTAATACCCATTTCATCTACGAAGATAAACATCTTCGAACAGCTTGAAGGAGATCCAATGGGGTCACCTATATCATCTGCGGTGGCTGATATTTTCATGAGACATTTCGAGGACAAGGCTACAGAGACAGCTTCGTTAAAACTGGAATATTGGTGCCACTAAGTCGACGATTCCGTATTTATTTGAACTCATGGATGTGATGAGGTAAATCACGTTCTCGAACACATGAATTCAGTTCATTTCAACATACAGTTCACAAAGAAAACCGAGAATGACTTGCAGCTTCCCTTCCTGGTGTCGTACTGATCCGTTCGACAGATGCCAGTTTCAAACGCACGGTGTACCGCAAGGCCATCCACATTAATAGGTACTTGAACGCCCGCTCACACCATCCTCCATCCAGCTAATATGAACAGGAATGGTTATAACTTAAGGGACGTTTGCCGATCTATTTTGAGAACAGAAGGACGTAACTCACACACCGGTGCAACACGAGGCCTTATTACATCAACAGAGAACGTTTCTAAGTACGATGATGACGATTATTGTTGTTCTATGGGGCCTAACATCCAGGTTATCGGTCCTTACTAAGAACGAACCACAACCACTAGACAGCGCGGTTGTGAAAGACAACAACGTAACGTCCGCCACCGTGACACGAAGCCAAGGCATCATCAAGCTCAGTCGTAACCGATCGCCTGATGAAGCTGCTGCACAGCAGCGAAATTATAAGGTGCGTTCAAAAAGTAACGAGCCGGAGGCTGGAATGCGCAAACCGGCGACGACATCAGCTAATCGTGGCGTGTGTAACGAGGTGTGGTTCCGACCAGAGCGTGGAAGGTCACAGCCCGTCGCTAGAGGGCACCCGTGCACGTCACGTGACGATACAAAGCGAGCAGCAGCATGCATCAATCGTCCAACCAAGACTAAGACAGTAGGCCATTCGACATGCTCCCTGGTGTGGTTGAAGATTGTGGGGCACCCATTGGGCATACACTTTGAGCAAGTGCAGTCGTTCTTTCATGATGGTGTGCACACTTCCGACGCTAAATCCGACCACGGCGGCTATGGCGGTCCTGGGTAATGAGTGCATCAACCAGCTGGACGTTGTCATCGGTAATGCAGGGGGGGGGGGGAAGGGGGGGGTGCCCCAGACCGGGCATCATCGGCTAACGACATCCGTCCTTCCCTGAAGCGCTTGTGCCACGCCTTGACCCTTGCAAGGGACATGCAGTGTTCGCCGTACACTTGTGACATTCGGCGATGAATGTCCGTTCCCCCTACTCCTTTCGCTGTCAGAAACCGAACAACACCTCTTTGCTCGACGCCTCCATGTCACTGTTTGCAATGCGACTGGCAGCGTTGGGCGATTGATGCATGCTGCTGCTCGCTTTGTATCGTCACGTGACGTGCACGCGTGCCCTCTAGTGACGGGCCGTGACCTTCCACGCTCTGGTCGGAACCACACCTCGTTACACACGCCACGATTAGCCGATGTCGTCACTGGTTTGCGCATTCCAGCCTCCGGCTCGTTACTTTTTGAACGCACCTTATAGTTGTGAAGCCTATTTTGTCGGTAAGTAAATCAATATTACGTGGTATACTGTACCCGTTCGTCCTGGGGATGCGATGACCCATCTGCTATAACATCGCATTCCTGGAGTTCCGGGACAGAGCGGAGTTAAATGAACCTCTAGTCAAATAAGGAATGTGTCGGAAATTCAGCTGAGTTATCGAAAAAGCAGTGGGTATCACGAGACAAAGTATCTCTAGGGTCGTTACGGGCTTAAGTTTAATAGAAATAATGCAAATATAAATGGGCGCAATCAACTGAATTCCTAGCAAACCACTTCCTTTCCGGATAAGCCTTACTCAAGACAAGGAAAGAAAAAGGAAAATCACACCATCATCAGATCACAACTAAGATAAAAACAAATTTATTTTACTTTGATAGTCCGACAGACATTTTAAATATCTCCTACCTGAGAGTATGGTCGAATGCCAACGTTAAATTGTCATTGTCCAAAAATCGAACCATCTCTTTTCTAATCCAAAATTATTTTTATCCACATAGAACAGAAAAATCTCTAAAGTTCTCTTGGGTTCTCAGGATCACTGTAGCACTATGCCTTTCGTCACTGACATTTGTGAAACCTGAGACCTAATTTCTCTTTAATTTAACATCATAAATGTGGATTTGAAAAGGTTATTAATCCGTCTAAACATACACATATTATAATCACATATATTAAATATCAAGTAATTTATGGTTTGCATGGCATAATTTAACTGTTGAACATGTTAGTCAAATGCTCCTAAACATTGAATAATTAATTTACACTATTTACATTGTCATTCATAATCACTTATCTGTGAATTACAGAAAATTCATGGCTCATTGGTCATCGTTATCGTCATCATCAAAATTACACATTCCTCACATTAATTCTCACTTCAAAATTCTACATATTCCTGTCAGAATCATTAATTCATTACCATTACATCATTTAAATTCTCAACTCAAGTTGCAATTCCTCAAATTATATCTTAATTAAATTTATTTAATTCCATATAAATTCATTAATCATCAGCTTCTTTAATTAATTATCACCTTCTAATTCAGTTATTCATCATCATTACAATCGTCTATTAATTTATTTCAATCAGTTTATTTATCCAATCTTTAATTCATCCATTTATTTAATTCATTGATTCATTTCAAAATTTAATTTATCAACTTATTTAAATTTCAATCTTCTGGTTATTTAGATTTTCATTATTTCATCTAGTCATTCTGATTTTTATTTCATTAGGTCAGATCGTTAATATGCTTAAATCTCAGATTATTATTTCATTAATTATTATTTTCAGAAAATCTTGTATTATCAACTTCATTTATTTGTTTAATTTCCTAACAAATTGTTTAATATGGTTTATAGAACGTTGTCTTACAGTTTTACCACTTCCAAGTTATATCTCGTATTTAATTTATCATGCCAAAAATATTATTGTCTCCACGACATCACGTTGAATCTAACTATCCACAACGACATTACATTTCCTCAATACTTCAAATATCACATTTGAATGCAACAATTACTCCACAAAACTCCATAAATATTCAGCACATACAGCATGAATCTCAACAATTACGCTAGACTGGGTACGACGACCTCATGTCTGCTTCAAAATACATTAGCAACATTGCTACTATCACTTGGCAACTTCCACAAAATGCCTACCACAAACTCCACTTAACCATGTTGCATGATCTACCAAAAATATATAACTGGCTTCAAATTATCAACGCACACAATCTCCAATAACTGTAATTAATCTGATCACATCTAGACAACTTCTTAAACAATTGGAAAAATATTACTTCAGTAATTTAAGATCTGCTTTCAAATAGCATAAATTCTCTTACAATTTTCATAACTCACATCACAGAAAAACACCAATGTGCTATAATCTCATATCAAAATCTGCAATACTGATCTGCCTTAAAATAAATCTGACCATTAATGATTCATCTTACAAGATTCAATTACTTTAAATCCTTCTCAAAGGTATCAAACACAATTATAAACTCATCAAAGCATCAGCTGTAACAGCTGTTAAACTGAAATTACTCTCAAAAGAGTATAGCAACAAAATATTGGATTGGCAAACAAGAATTACTAAATGCAATCCTGCTGACATTCATCGTTACTTTATTTAACAAAATCTCGACTGATATGTGACTAGTAGTTCCTTGTTTGATTCACTTACAATCTCATATACACTCGGATGATAAAAATGAGTCCCTCAATGGCGAGTAAGATGTGTAACCACCGTACAGTCGTATAAATACGAAAGACCTCGCCCCGTCGACTTGGATGATATTGCCCTGAACGATGGGTAAGATGAGTACCACCATACAATCGTATAAATACGAAAGACCCCATCTCGTAGGCTATATGAGTGAATGTACCAGATAGGAATCAACAAGTTTCTAGTTGTCATATAAAAGCGATGTTCATTCACTAAAGTGAATAACTTCTTAATATCTCCAAACAATCCAATGGAAAAAAATCCCTACTGATGAATAATACACACTCGCTAGTATGCAATGAACTGACGAAGTAATTTTAGATAATCAATTGCAGATCACGAGTTCGAAACACTCGTTACACAAAAAAAACTATTCATGAAAAATATCCTAGCTGGAAAAATGTCTAAAAGACCAAACATCTGCTTAATAAAGCCAACCAATGGTGAGAATTTCGTATAATGATGCCTGCCATATCATATGGTCACTCCATATTCTAGCAAATTCGAAGTATATAAAGTCAAATCATGTCTTAATAATCGTATCACTCCTATTAGAAAAATATACATGTGTGCCCAGTATTCATGAAAATAATCGTATCAGGTAGTTATAGCTCTTACAGTACCTTTTCAAAATCAGCTGTAATTAAATTTCCAAGATCGTCGATTTTCCCTACATAATGAATTTCTCGAAAGATCGTCGATTTTCCCTACATAATGAATTTCTCGAAAGATCGGCGTGAATATCATTCCATCCATGAAATGACGATTGCATTCGAAATCCCAAGTGAATCAGCTGGTGGACTCCTCTCGTCAGGAATCGAATCCATCGCTCTGCGGTGCCATCTTGTCTCTATCTGCGTCTACTCTGACATGTTGAACTTCGGATTACCCATAGCGGATATTGTCCAACTCCTCTCGAAAAAGTTCATGGAAACAGCGGACCCCCTACTCCTCTTCTAAGTTACGCCACTGTTCCATTAAATGTTCAGTTTGAGTATTGAAAGATCAATCTCTAATAACTGCTAAATCTCACTTTCGTAAAATAAAATTTTACATGAGAGTGTCCAAGTTTATTAAACACCCTGTAGTTGTCTGTATTTGGTAATTCATGAAACTGCATAAGAAATAAACTTCATTAATGCACGATCTAATGTTCATCAGTGCCTATGCTAACAACATTCCGCTTGCTTGAAATTGTTAAAGTAACTTTGAATGCGTTATAGAAAAGCATAGTCGTAATATTATTCATAAAAACTGTGTTCAAACTGCGTTGAAATGTAGCTTGTAATAAAGTCTCCAACTACTTGCAGTGCTGTTCTAACATATCCCGGCCGTCTGTGATTGCTTGCTCGGCAAGTCCGCCTGGATCAATGACCTGCTTGGCGTTCGCTGCTCGGCGATGCTGAAACTGTCGCCTACACTCTGCCGTGACAGTTTCGGTATGCTACGCGACCTTCACCGTGCGTCTGGCTTGCGCTATAGAGCTCGACCCTACTTGCTCGACTGACAGAGCTCCACTGAATGTGCTGGCACTGTCTTCTCACTCTTATCTGCCTGGCGCAGACACGTGGTGTAGTCCCCCACCACTGTGCTCTCGCGTCACGATCATAGTCTCGAACCCTCATCATCTCGGCTATTCCGTTATAAAATAACTTAAGGGTTATCTAACTTCCTTACAATTATTTCCACATATAATGCATGTTATATATTCTCTTCTAAGATGTTTAAATACCATATTCCATACATATCTCAATAAAGCTTCACATCTCTATCCATAATTCCATCTTCTTACAGATGTCAGTGCCTCCTTGATTCTAGACCTCCTACGTCATCTTGACATTCTTCTTGACTCGATCGGTGCGCTATCTTTTCCTAACTCTTCCCAAAACCTCAACTACGGCTTAATGTCTGCTGGCGTAGCCGATAGCCTAAACTAGGTATCGGGTACATCTCTCCCGTACATCTCCTTTTTTTAAATCAGGATTGAGAAAAAAAATACACTCTCAGGCATTCTATATATAATACATGTACACGATAGCTCTACAATTCCCTTACTCAGCATGATGGTTCTTTCTGACTCTCAATAATGATGATTGACTTCCAATGATTAGCATCTTGATTCCGTGTTATTCTGACGTTTGTTTCTTCCTTCGCCACTCGTGCTCGCTCGATTGACATCTCTCACTGTCTCTTCGGGTGGTGCACTAGGCTGTCTATCTTCTTGCCTCGACCTCTCATATCCACGATTATCTCGTCTGTCGTTAGGATCGTTTCTTCGGCCATCCTGCCTGTCGTTCCCATTATACTGTTGACCTTGGCTCCAGTTATTTCTGCCCCGATATCTATTGTTATATCGATTCCTGTCTTGATATCTGGAATTCTGGTTATAATTCCTATATCGGCTATCGCTTGCTTCTTGATCGTATGGCCTCTCATATGGTCCTCTATATCGATCATTTCCTCGAGCGTTACGGATGTTTCCTCGATTCCCTTCGTTCCGTCGGTTTTCCCAGGAATCTCTTCTGTCCGTTTGAGCTGCGTTGTCTACGACTACCGCATTCACTTCTTGCGTGTTTCTATTGTCGTTTCTGGTATTTCTAGGCGTAACTTGTGCGCTTGTATAGTCCAATCGCCGTAAAATGTCGTCATAGTGCTCAAGTGTATTGGCTCCCGACGCTATTAGTGATCGCTGTACCTCAATCGGTAACTGTCTCGCTATAGCTTGCAAAAGCTCTTCTTCTGGCAATGGAGGAATCAGAAACTGTAATTTAGCCAGCTGTGACGTGAAATAGTTGGCATAATGCGTCGGATGTGACGTAGAATAGCGCTTTGAGTACATTTCCGCTCTTACGTTAAGTTGATCCTCGGCACTCCAAAATCTCCTCAAGAAAGCTATGGCAAATTGCTCCATGTTCGCAAAATTGCTTCTGAACGCTCTAAACCAAGTAAGCGCAGACCCATCTAAGGCGCGTTCGACTATCCTTAGCTCTCTTTCTTTGGCTACCCTATGTTCCGCCATGTAGTCTCGAATATCTCGCAGAAATTCGACTGGTGTGACTCCTGTATTTCCCGAAAATTTTCTCGGCTTGTCATCCAGATTCCTAATAATGGTGACTGGACCTGAGTATCGTTCGCTTGGACCCAACGTACTCCTATTCGAACTTGGATTATCCTGAGGGGTTGAACTGGCCCCTTCGAATGTCACGTTCGGTTGCATTTGACGGTCTTCTCCCATGCTTGGCTCTTGATTACTCATACTGCGGTCTATCGCTGTCTGATTTATCAATGTTTCCCCTGATGTTATATTCTGACTGGTGAAACTGTTAAACATGGATTCTAGTTTAGTCATCCTGTCTTCTGCTAATTTCTCCACGGTCTTGACCTGCGTCTTCAACTCATCTGACGATGTAACATCCTGCGTTTTGTTACTCTCGTCTAGATCGTTTTTCAACTTGTCAATTTTGCCTTCGCACGTATTCTTTACTAACGCGACTTGTTCCTTTAACAGATCAACATCTGTTCTAAATAGAGTTGAATCTATCTTCATCGCTTCCTTGTTCTCCGTAAACCTCGCTTCTAAGTTTGCCATACCTGCGATTAATTTTTCATCTAACCCTTCACGTTTCTCTTTTGCTTCGGCATCGACCTCACTATACCGTTCTTCCACAATTGCACCGACTCTATTTTTGAACAAAGCTAAGTTTTCATTAACCTTTTGCTCTATATCGTCATCCATCTTCCTAATATCTTTCTGCAATTGATTTTCTAATGATTTTAAATTAGAATTAACCTCTCCTAAGACTTCCTCTTTAATGGTCCCAATTACTGTCTTTAAATCTTTAATCTCTTTACCTAGATTCATTTCTAGACCTTTGATTTTAGTCTCGAAAGATACTTCGGTAGACCACTCTTGAATTTTGCCTACATCTGCCACTAAACCATCGATGTCGAATCTCAACTTCGATACATCTGATTTAATGTCTTTCTGTATGGACATAACGTCTGTTCTTAAAGTAAAAATATTTTCTTCTCCTCTACTTTCTAATTCAATAATATTTTTTTTAAACATTTGAACATTTTCCTCTCCTTTCATATTTACTGCAATTATGTCTAATTGTAAAGTCTTTAGCATTTCATTATTCTTTAAAGTTAAGCTATTCTCTAATCTAGTTAACTTGTTTTCTAATTCAGTGTTAGTTTCTTCACTACGAGACTGTAATTTCTCTTCCAATGATTTAAAATTATCTTTCAAGTTAGCTTCACTAGCTATTAAATGACTTTCAGTACTAGTCTGTAATCTACTTTCTAATGACTTCAACTCATCTTTACTATTTGACTGTAGCCTTTCTTCTAATGACTTAAAATTGTCTTCACTATTTAACTGTAACCTAGTCTCTAATGACTTTAAATTATCCTCACTAGTTGACTGTAGCGTAGTCTCTAATGACTTTAAACTGTCGTTCAGATTGCCTTCGTTACTAGCCTGTAATGCTTGTACATTCTCTTTACATTTAGCTTCTAATCTAGCTTCTGAATTATTAATTTGTTCTTTAACTTCCGTTTCCATCTTAGAAATAGTTTCTGCAATACCAGACATACCCGTCTGTAACTCTCCTAACACCTTAGCTAAATCTTCTGGCAACATAATTATATTTTCAATATACGTTTTATATAGAGACGTTAGACAACAACACATCACAATGTCTCAATTCCTGCATTCACTTGGGTATAGGAAAAATGTCTTATAACTAACATGATATAACTAATACGATTAACATGAACACTGGAATGGGCACACAAGTACATTGTCTGACTAAGTTTAATAAATTTTGTAACACAATTAAATGAACTTGAGATCAATCTCTCAGTAATCTAAATCTGATGTGATTCCATAGAATAAACAAAATCGAAGCCCCACTAGTTGGATAAAGCCAATTCTCCCTCTCTTTCTGTACCCGTTCGTCCTGGGGATGCGATGACACATCTGCTATAACATCGCATTCCTGGAGTTCCGGGACAGAGCGGAGTTAAATGAACCTCTAGTCAAATAAGGAATGTGTCGGAAATTCAGCTGAGTTATCGAAAAAGCAGTGGGTATCACGAGACAAAGTATCTCTAGGGTCGTTACGGGCTTAAGTTTAATAGAAATAATGCAAATATAAATGGGCGCCATCAACTGAATTCCTAGCAAACCACTTCCTTTCCGGATAAGCCTTACTCAAGACAAGGAAAGAAAAAGGAAAATCACACCATCATCAGATCACAACTAAGATAAAAACAAATTTATTTTACTTTGATAGTCAGACAGACATTTTAAATATCTCCTACCTGAGAGTATGGTCGAATGCCAACGTTAAATTGTCATTGTCCAAAAATCGAACCATCTCTTTTCTAATCCAAAATTATTTTTATCCACATAGAACAGAAAAATCTCTAAAGTTCTCTTGGGTTCTCAGGATCACTGTAGCACTATGTCTTTCGTCACTGACATTTGTGAAACCTGAGACCTAATTTCTCTTTAATTTAACATCATAAATGTGGATTTGAAAAGGTTATTAATCTGTCTAAACATACACATATTATAATCACATATATTAAATATCAAGTAATTTATGGTTTGCATGGCATACAGTAATTTAACTGTTGAACATGTTAGTCAAATGCTCCTAAACATTGAATAATTAATTTATACTATTTACATTGTCATTCATAATCACTTATCTGTGAATTACAGAAAATTCATGGCTCATTGGTCATCGTTATCGTCATCATCAAAATTAAACATTCCTCACATTAATTCTCACTTCAAAATTCTACATATTCCTGTCAGAATCATTAATTCATTACCATTACATCATTTAAATTCTCAACTCAAGTTGCAATTCCTCAAATTATATCTTAATTAAATTTATTTAATTCCATATAAATTCATTAATCATCAGCTTCTTTAATTAATTATCACCTTCTAATTCAGTTATTCATCATCATTACAATCGTCTATTAATTTATTTCAATCAGTTTATTTATCCAATCTTTAATTCATCCATTTATTTAATTCATTGATTCATTTCAAAATTTAATTTATCAACTTATTTAAATTTCAATCTTCTGGTTATTTAGATTTTCATTATTTCATCTAGTCATTCTGATTTTTATTTCATTAGGTCAGATCGTTAATATGCTTAAATCTCAGATTATTATTTCATTAATTATTATTTTCAGAAAATCTTGTATTATCAACTTCATTTATTTGTTTAATTTCCTAACAAATTGTTTAATATGGTTTATAGAACGTTGTCTTACAGTTTTACCACTTCCAAGTTATATCTCGTATTTAATTTATCATGCCAAAAAATATTATTGTCTCCACGACATCACGTTGGATCTAACTATCCACAACGACATTACATTTCCTCAATACTTCAAATATCACATTTGAATACAACAATTACTCCACAAAACTCCATAAATATTCAGCACATACAGCATGAATCTCAACAATTACGCTAGACTGGGTACGACGACCTCATGTCTCCTTCAAAATGCATTAGCAACATTGCAACTATCACATGGCAACTTCCACAAACTGCCTATCTCAAACTTCACTTAACCATGTTGCATGATCTACAAAAAATATATAACTGGCTTCAAATTATCAACGCACACAATCTCCAATAACTGTAATTACTCTGATCACATCTAGACAACTTCTTAAACAATTGGAAAAAATATTACCTTAGTAATTCAAGATTTGCTTTCAAATAGCATAAATTCTCTTACAATTCTCATAATTCACATCACAGAAAAACACCAATGTGCTATAATCTCTCATATCAAAATCTGCAATACTGATCTGCCTTAAAATAAATCTGACCATTAATGATTCATCTTACAAGATTCAATTACTTTAAATCCTTCTCAAAGGTATCAAACACAATTATAAACTCATCAAAGCATCAGCTGTAACAGCTGTTAAACTGAAATTACTCTCAAAAGAGTATAGCAACAAAATATTGGATTGGCAAACAAGAATTACTAAATGCAATCCTGCTGATATTCATCGTTACTTTATATAACAAAATCTCGACTGATATGTGACTAGTAGTTCCTTGTTTGATTCACTTACAATCTCATATACACTCGGATGATAAAAATGAGTCCCTCAATGGCGAGTAAGATGTGTAACCACCGTACAGTCGTATAAATACGAAAGACCTCGCCCCGTCGACTTGGATGATATTGCCCTGAACGATGGGTAAGATGAGTACCACCATACAATCGTATAAATACGAAAGACCCCATCTTGTAGGCTATATGAGTGAATGTGCCAGATAGGAATCAACAAGTTTCTAGTTGTCATATAAAAGCGATGTTCATTCACTAAAGTGAATAACTTCTTAATATCTCCAAACAATCCAATGGAAAAAAATCCCTACTGATGAATAATACACACTCGCTAGTATGCAATGAACTGACGAAGTAATTTTAGATAATCAATTGCAGATCACGAGTTCGAAACACTCGTTACACAAAAAAAACTATTCATGAAAAATATCCTAGCTGGAAAAATGTCTAAAAGACCAAACATCTGCTTAATAAAGCCAACCAATGGTGAGAATTTCGTATAATGATGCCTGCCATATCATATGGTCACTCCATATTCTAGCAAATTCGAAGTATATAAAGTCAAATCATGTCTTAATAATCGTATCACTCCTATTAGAAAAATATACATGTGTGCCCAGTATTCATGAAAATAATCGTATCAGGTAGTTATAGCTCTTACAGTACCTTTTCAAAATCAGCTGTAATTAAATTTCCAAGATCGTCGATTTTCCCTACATAATGAATTTCTCGAAAGATCGTCGATTTTCCCTACATAATGAATTTCTCGAAAGATCGGCGTGAATATCATTCCATCCATGAAATGACGATTGCATTCGAAATCCCAAGTGAATCAGCTGGTGGACTCCTCTCGTCAGGAATCGAATCCATCGCTCTGCGGTGCCATCTTGTCTCTATCTGCGTCTACTCTGACATGTTGAACTTCGGATTACCCATAGCGGATATTGTCCAACTCCTCTCGAAAAAGTTCATGGAAACAGCGGACCCCCTACTCCTCTTCTAAGTTACGCCACTGTTCCATTAAATGTTCAGTTTGAGTATTGAAAGATCAATCTCTAATAACTGCTAAATCTCACTTTCGTAAAATAAAATTTTACATGAGAGTGTCCAAGTTTATTAAACACCCTGTAGTTGTCTGTATTTGGTAATTCATGAAACTGCATAAGAAATAAACTTCATTAATGCACGATCTAATGTTCATCAGTGCCTATGCTAACAACATTCCGCTTGCTTGAAATTGTTAAAGTAACTTTGAATGCGTTATAGAAAAGCATAGTCGTAATATTATTCATAAAAACTGTGTTCAAACTGCGTTGAAATGTAGCTTGTAATAAAGTCTCCAACTACTTGCAGTGCTGTTCTAACATATCCCGGCCGTCTGTGATTGCTTGCTCGGCAAGTCCGCCTGGATCAATGACCTGCTTGGCGTTCGCTGCTCGGCGATGCTGAAACTGTCGCCTACACTCTGCCGTGACAGTTTCGGTATGCTACGCGACCTTCACCGTGCGTCTGGCTTGCGCTATAGAGCTCGACCCTACTTGCTCGACTGACAGAGCTCCACTGAATGTGCTGGCACTGTCTTCTCACTCTTATCTGCCTGGCGCAGACACGTGGTGTAGTCCCCCACCACTGTGCTCTCGCGTCACGATCATAGTCTCGAACCCTCATCATCTCGGCTATTCCGTTATAAAATAACTTAAGGGTTATCTAACTTCCTTACAATTATTTCCACATATAATGCATGTTATATATTCTCTTCTAAGATGTTTAAATACCATATTCCATACATATCTCAATAAAGCTTCACATCTCTATCCATAATTCCATCTTCTTACAGATGTCAGTGCCTCCTTGATTCTAGACCTCCTACGTCATCTTGACATTCTTCTTGACTCGATCGGTGCGCTATCTTTTCCTAACTCTTCCCAAAACCTCAACTACGGCTTAATGTCTGCTGGCGTAGCCGATAGCCTAAACTAGGTATCGGGTACAATACCAAGTATTTTACCGTACGTGAACTTTATTGGCACGAAAATGTTCGTATTGGATAGACATGTTTAAAACAGCTATAGCAGGAAAGTGCCGATCTGAATTGATTGTTTGGGACTCTAGTAGATGTGATATGCCACTGGTTAAGACAGGTACCAGTTGGTATGCTTGCTAACAAAGTGGTTGCAGGGAGGAGGACTTGAATTGGGGTCATAGACGAGTGTAGAATTTTCAAACCCGGCTGAAGTCGACGGATTTTTAAGAGCGTTAAAAATCCCCGAGTATGCCTTCCTTCGGAGGGGAAGTAAAGCTGGCGATCCCATGTCATAGATTTATGGCATGAAAAAGAACCTTCCACTAACTACACTTGAGAGAAACCAAAATTTGTAGGTTAGAATTGATAACGCTCTATTAATTCCAACGTTCGCCGCCAGGTGCTGACTGTGATGCCATCTAGTAGCCAAGTCAGCAAGCTAGGTGTCGTGGACGGTAGCCTATTGTCTGCAGCCCTTACTTGAATTAAAACAGATAACACACACTACTGTAATACAGCCATCACAATTAACACAGGTTATCAGACAGATTCTCACCCACCCAAAGTACGCGGGGCTACATGACCACGTTGTCCCAGCCCCTAAACTAAGGAACCAACCAACCAACCAATTTTCAACTCATGGATTTTATGAAATGTTGGTCTATGTCTTAAATGTACAGTGCCCGTACCTCTACATACAATATAAGGGAGGTTCATCTTTTTGTGTGGTGAGGGGAGAGGTGGGGAGGGGAGGGGGATGGGAGAGGTGAGGAGGGGAGGGGAAGGGGGAAGGGGGGGGGGGGACGGGAGGACTGAGCGTTGTACATACATGAGTACTGTCTGAGGGTGGCTCACGTCCCCGCATGAATCAATAGCAACATTACCCAACTATTGGCAAAGGGACGGAAAAGAATATCAGGCGCTATCACAGTAATTGCATAATCATTTTGAAAATAATTAAAAAAGGATACTTAAATCTTCAAAATGTAGAGTAGGAATATGTGACAAGGTTCCATCGGGGGCTAGATATCGTAGATGACTGGTCGTCAGGAGTACCGTACATTGCCCGGAACACAGGACTCATAAGCAGAATATACCTGTTCAGGTTAGCTGCCGTGTATCTATTCATCTATTCTTACCAAGAGTCTAAAATCCTTCAGTATGCCTTCCTTCGGAGGGAGTGTGAAGCCGGTGGGCCCATGTCATAGATTTATGGCATGTAAAAGAACCTACCACTGCAATTGGTAGTGTGTAGCTAAATTTGTAGATTATTTGGTTAGAAACGCTCTATCAAGTTCCAACGTTTGCTGCTAGGTGTCAGTGACAGTGGCATCACTGGTAGTCAAAGTTGGAATTACTTGAAATTGAACTTGATGAGGAGCCTACGGGCGTTCAATTAAAATATCCCGCTATGGCCATTGGCTGCAATTTAAATATAATAAAAATTAATACATGAGTACAAGTTATCAGCATAAAATAGATTAGTCTTCTTGTAAAGTTTGGTTACTGCATTTTACACCGAAGAGAAAGTGTTAATCATATTGTTACAATTCGTGGCCATAAATTGGATTACATACGTTGAGTTTTAGCTAACCAACCCTACACTGTGATTCTACTACATTTTGATGTGCTTTTGATTTGAAGTTATTCCATTAATCAGCCAAAGCTCAGAAGATATGGATTAGCAAAGTTCTTGTGGGGAGTTCTGGGTAAATGATTTCTCTCTAAACTGCTAGTTGGTTACTTTTAAATTCCAGATTTGCTTTCCAAAGTATGGTTTTACCTGCATATTAGCAGGTGGGATTAAGTATGTTAAGTACACTGCCCTCCAAAAAGTGTAAAACATGCCAGATTTAAATTTATTTATTAATCAAAGCACAAACTACAGCTTGAATGCGATCACTGAAATGTTCGTGAAGTTTATTGGTTAGCTCGACACTTGAAGGACAAGCATTAGAAGAAATCTTCAGAAGTTTAATAACTGCGTAGTGTTTAACCCTTTCAATCAATGTATTCTCTCCCGCGCATTTTTTTAATTTCATGCCAATACTGAAAACCATTGTTACGAAGTGCTTGTCGAGATCGTACATTAGGCGCTGATCGAATATTGACTAGGAGGTCCTGGCATATGGGCAGCTCATTAAAATGCTCCTAAGGCTCGAACATTGAGAAAAAGCAGTGGTAGTTGTAAATTGTGGTCGTAGATACCACACTGTAGTCAAAGGTTTGAATGCGCCTTCCGCAAGCATTCTCAGGACTAACAAATGTTTCCAATAATACTACAGATATTGTAGAGGACTCAAACCAGGCCATCCAAGATACACTTCTGTCCCTGTAAGATAGTTTATTGAGGTTACATGTGTCGAAGGTTCTGTAGTTGAGCCTCTGAATTGTCTCATAGAAGACCACAGCGTCGCTATAGGTGACAACACGGCAAGGAGAAGGCTTAATGAGGCTAACTTGGCCTCGAGAAAACCACACATAGGCCACAAGTTCCGCTACACCACTGGAAGTTCCGGCTTCATTTCGTGCAGGTGCATGAACAGTGGATTGAGGATGAGTGGGAACACATATTGTCCAGTCACGACTCCAGATTCAACATATGGTATTCACACAGAAAGGACAGGGTTTGGAGAGGAGACTATGAACTATTCATACCCTTTACCTTCTCGTAAAAGCCTCCGTTTGGAGTAGGTTCCGGAATCCTCTGGAATGTCGTAAGTTCTGAGCTCCATGCCGACCTTGTTCTTGCTGAGAATAGTTCCTACATACCACACGTACACTGAGGAGGTTTTCGGTAATCGTGTGGAGCAATTTATTTCCCCTTGGAAGAAAAGTTAATGTTAATGCACAATAATGCTTGTCCCCATGCTATTCGTAGTATCACAGAGTAGCTCCTGGCAGTCAATATTCTCACTTCCGACTGGCCATGCAGGAGCTCAGGCCTTAAACCAATTGAGCATATGTAGAGCACGGCTGATCGTTGCATTTGACGCCTACATTTCACCAGTCTGCCCGAACTTATGACAACGTTGCATTATGATTTGGACAATATCCCTTAAGCGAACATTCGGGACTCTGGAGCATACCCAGAAGAATCTAGGCTGTACTTGGCGTCCAGGGTGGCAACACCTCCTGTTAAGAAGGTAATCAGCACTCAACATGTTCATTGTACATTACTTTAAAGTTATACCATCAAAATCAGTAACTTCCCTAATCACAAAATAAGTCAAATCCTGGTTATTCTGCCATAATGAATGTCTCCTATTAAATAAAAATATAAATGATCAGTGATATTCAGAATTTGTGTAAAAATGTTCTTTCTTTGATTGTATGACGATGTTCTAAAAGTAAAACTAACACTTGCCAACATTAACTGTGTTTTATGTGAACATACCGAGAGTTTCGCTTGGTTTGGAGGGCAGTGTATAATGCTAGCAGACTTCTGATCCATTCTGTCAGATGCCGGAGAAAACGCCATCGACGATGGAAGAAAGTGAAGAAGGAAGTCTTGAAATGTCCTTGAGCAGTACTGATCTTGAATATCAGTCCAACAACGACAAGCACCACCACCGTGACCATAACCGTGGCAGCTCTAAACATAAACACAGACACTCGAGGGTGAAGAGGAAGGCGAAGAGTAGGACGTTGTCGAAGCCAGAACAGATACCGTCACTAGATTCTCTTCCTGATGCCTCCAACGAAGAGACGTCTAAACTTTGGAAACTGCCTGCAGTAGACTTCAACCAACCACCACACCGTCCTTTTTCTGCCTTCTCACTGTCCCACCGAGAAGGCGTCTATATGAACCAACATTTCAAAGAGCTTCTTACAGACATCTCAGGGAACATGGAATCCCCTAAAGTCATCTCTGCGAAGATGACACTGGAGAAGGTGAACCTCGCCATCGACATGTGTCGCAGTATGACGCTGTTTGACCTGCAGAAGGCTCACGCTGGGATAATGGACTTCCCGTCTCGGCAAAACAAGCTCCTCCTCATCGAGAGGTATGTGTCCTATGCTATGCTATGTTATATTATGTCATATTACGTTATGTGTTATGACTATTTGCAAGCTTTGTCCTTAATTCAAAATCGCATTTAAATGCGTTTCAAGTTATTTGCAACCAATTGACAATATCTTATTGTGGACGTAAAACGTATTCATATTTGGGGTGTTCGTGCGTATCTTGGTGCTTAGCACATACAGTATGATAGTATTTGTTCTGTTCAGTGCTGAAAGTAACGTTTAGAGTACAGGTAATATGGAAATACACAGGCAGAAATATTGAAGTAGATTCCATTTTTCCTTTTTTGTTTGTAGCCTGCCAACGTTCAGGCATCCCGGGTTAGCATCTCTTTGTGATGGTTACGATGTTGAGAAACTCATTCTAGGTAATCAGATGTCATAAATTTCAGTGCTAATGTATTGTCCCTTTCAACTTTTAATTTGTAAGGGTATTCTTTTCATTATGTGGGCTGTAGGAAAACTTGATTGCTACAGAATTTGGAAAACTATGGGAGTAATTTTTCCAACTCTAGCAGAAATGGCATCGTCTATGAGCTCTTGACCACTTCTTCTTTCTATAATAATAATAATAATAATAATAATAATAATAATAATAATAATAATAATAATAATTTAATTGATGTTAAAAGAGACGATTGAAATTCTATGGTCACATCTGCAGAATGGACAACACCAGATATGCAAAAAAACTGCTTGATATAATAAATTCAAAAAAGGTCAAAATCAGTTGGTTAGAAGAAATCAAACAGGACTTAAAAGAAATAAACATCACAGAATATATCATCACGTATCGCAAGGCTTTTGGAACTCTAGTTACAAATCACTCTTTCACCGAAAACGCTAAAGAGACCACTGGAAAAAAATGGACGGAAGAACGTAAGAAGGGGCATAGCGAGTTCATGAGGAGAGTTTGGGAGGAGAAGAGGAGGAAAACACCATTAACCCATGTCAACAAGTTCAAACGCGTTCCCTAAGTGGGCAAAACGAAGAAAGAAAGAAAGAAAGAAAGAAAGAATAATTTAATTTACTTTAATTTGTTTATTAAATACTATTGATATTACATTTATGTGATATGTCTCACGAATCTGACGGCAAATCCAGTACAGATTATCTGTGAGACATATTAGTTATTTACAACATATATACAGATAGTATTTTAATGCAAGAGTGCATGCAAAAATTCTTTTTCATTTTTTTTTATATTTTTTTATATATAATTATAATTACTTTCTTTTAATTTTTCTTTGTTTTAATATTCTTTTTTTTTATTTTCTACATACAGTATATATAATTTTATTTAACATGTTAGGTGATAATGAGAAAAATATTAATGAGAATAATTAAAAACGCAAATAGTTACACTATAGTAGTATAAAAAATAATAAAGTTATGTTATAAGTTAATGTTTAATTAGGTAATAGTTTTTAATGCGACGTATAGCCTAGCTAGTTGTTTTCTGTTCATGTTAGACAATCCATTCATTAAGTAGTGATGGTATAATATAATTGGGTATCTTGAAACCATAGCTATTTATACATAAAGGTTTTACATATTTAGTACTTGTTATGGCTCTTGTTTGCATGCTGTGAGAGACCTTAAGCCTGAATCTTGCATCATGGTAGTAGAGATTCAGTACAGTAATTTGAAACAACTATTTAATATTAAATTAAGGGATACCAGCGAAATATTTAAAGAACCTGTTTTGGCTATGTTGCAGTTTGTTAATTAAAGTTGTTTTGATTGCCCCAAGCTGATATAGAATATCTTAATTTGCTTTCAATCAGAGCACTATAAATGGTTTGTAAGTGTTTTTATCTACGTAGAATCGGAGATTGTAGAAAGTGTAAAGGTTTGCTATTAGTTTTTTTAAATCATGTTTAGCGTGTCTGTTCATTTTTAAGTGTTCATGAAGGGTATTTTTGGTATTTTTGTGTCGAAGTACTATTTATAAAGGTGTTACATTTTCAACCTGCAAGGATGCTTTGGTGTATGCATGATATGTTGTGGTGTGTCAGTTTGTATTTTTCTCGTGTGAAGTGATCAACTCTGATGTGCATTATTTAAGATTTGGTGGTATTCATATACAAATTATTGTCATGACACCATTTTGTGATGTTTTTGAAGTCTTCTTGAAGTCTATCAAAAGCTGTTTTAGAGCCTTTATGTATGGTAAATATAGTGGTGTCATCAGCATAAATAAATATTTTACTATGTTTAATGGCTTCATTCATGTCATTTACGAACAGGTTATATAGTGTAGGTGAGGTAATACTGCCTTGAGGAATATCCTGTGTTCCTTCTGATGTGTCACTGATAGTGTCACTGATCATAACTGCCATTTCCCTGTTTTTAAGATAGCTTTCAAATAGTTTGTAAGTTTGTATACCAATATCGTGTAATTTAGCAAATAGTTTATTGTGATTTATTGTGTCAAATGCTTTAGAAAAGTCGAGAAAAAGTACCATAATATGATTGTTCTTATTTAAAGCATTATTTATTATATTGGCAAATACAGCCAGAAGTAGTTCAGTACTTTATCCCTTCCTAAAACCATATTGATGTCCCTTTAAAATATATTTATTTAGGAAATTGTTTAATCTCTTACCCTGCATTTTTCCATTATTTTGTGTAGGATTGGTAAAATGCATATTGGTCTATAGTTGCCAAAGTCGAAGTGATCACCATTCTTATATATTGGTTTAATAATTGTATTTTTCGGATAGTTTGTTATTATGCCCGATTCGAATATCTTGTTTATGAGATGTGCTATGATGGGTATAGTTGTTTTTAATGTTGCCTTAATGTCTTTCAAGTGTACATCGTCTGCAGCGGGCGATTTGTCTGTTTTTAATACCATATTTTATGTTCTCTATTTTATATTCATCGGTTTCAAGTAACATAAAATAATTCATTAATGGGTTTTTATTCTAATGCCATTTGTTGATATTACAGTTATGAGCTAGACTGTTTATTTTGTCACTAAGAGTACTGTTGAATTTTTTGACTATCACTTAATTAGTATAATATATACTTAAATGTCTATTTATGACGCCATTGACAGTTTGTGTTTTCCGACCTGTTATATCCTTAATGACTTTCCACATTCCTTTATTATCGTTTTTGCAATTATTTATCTTATTTTTATAATATTGATGTTTTGTTTTGTTATGTTTATTGGCTTATTTAATTTGGTTCTGAATGCTTTGTATTCATTTTTTTTGCAATATTATCCTTGTTTCTGAGCATTTGTTTTGTGTAAAGTCTGTCTGTTTCCTTACATTGTATGTTTAGGTCATTAGTGAACCATTGTTTGCTTTTTCTGTGTTTACGTGTGGTTATGTAAGATGTTTTTTCGTAGATTTCCTCAAATTTGGTTGTTATATTATTATATATGCCATTAGGATTTTTTTAAATTCAAGGCAATCTGTCCAGTCTGTGTTGTTAAGGCTTGTGGGTATTATAGTATCGTTCATTAGCGTAATGTACGATTCATTATCTTGAGATTGTGTTTCATCATATTTTGACCAAATACCTGCATATGTTATGTAGTGGTTAGAGATGTCTGATTGTATGACTGCAGAAGTGTATTCATCTAGTCTGCTACGATAGTATCTATACATGTTCTCGAGTCTAAATTTGGATCATAACGAGTACATTTAGTGATAAGTGGTAGGAAACCATAAGTTGCCATAATATTTGTATATGTGATAGCTGTTAAACTGATGTCATTTGATAAAGTTTCAATGTTGATATCTCCTAAAATAGCGTATTCGCTGTACTTATTTGCGTGCTGTGTTATATGTGTTTCCAGTTCTTCAAGAAAGTTAATTATGTTAGTGCTAGGTGGTCTGTAAATTCATGTTAATCCAATCTTTTTGTTTATGTGGAGTATTTCTATTACCTTAGATTCATGAGTACTGTATTGAAAATGTATGATTTGTGTGTTCTAATAGCAATGTTGTTCTTTACATATATGCCTATGCCTCCTCCTTTACGATTGGTTATATTACAAAATACAACATTAAAATTATCCAAAGTAAATAGGTAATTATTAGATTAAAGTATGTTAATGTTAACCTAAGGTTATTGTTACACAATCCCAGTTGTTTTATATAGATTGAATATTTAGAGAAAGAATATTGATTTTAGCATTATTTCTTGTCTTCCTCACGGGAGATTCTCAATATACTAGATTCTTCGTCCTTTCGCGCGAGAATTTTGCCGTTTCTAACCCAAATGTTTTTCCAGTTATTTTATCTGGCCTGATTTTTAGTTTTCCACAGTAGCTCTCTGTAGAATGCCGTTAGAGTAAAGAAATTTTGCATTTTTCTTTTATGTAAAAAATCATATTGTTTTTGATATAGAGTTGAATTTTAACATTAAAGGGGGGATTTTGTTCTTTCTTTGCAAGGGGGGGGGGCTGTATACTTCCTCTACATCAAACATGTTTGGATATACTTCTAGAGTCTCGGCAATTTTGTGGACGACTTCTTCCAGGCATTCGTCTTTTGCGCGCGGCACGTCACATATTTCGATGTACTGTTGCCTACCGTTCTGTTCCATTGTGTGCACTTTCTCGTTTAAATCTGATATTATTTTGACGCTGTCTTTTTGTAGTTAGAGCACTGTGGACACCGCCATGTTTCCTTAGCTTGCTTGGCCCTTCCTTTCCATGTTCGTGTTGTTACTGTTGTACATTCCTAATGATATTTTCCTTTGCATCCCATGCAAGATACATCGTCACCATTACTTGGAAGTCCTTCTTGACAACGGTCGCGAACCATTTCTTCGCTATACTTGAACTTTTTGCGGAGCACTCAAGTTCACGTCTACTTCATCCGGTTGATCCACTAATAATAATAATAATAATAATAACAATAATAATTACAATAATATGTCATCATAAGAGGAGCCTGGCTTATGTTGTCGACCTGGTTGTGATATGTCACCAACTGATATATAACATGCTAGAACACGATCAGGAATGCAAGGAGTTTGGTATGAAAACCATTTCTAGGACGAAAGTGATGTCAGTTGAGCAGAAGCATAAGGAGATTTAATGTCAAGTTGGAGACAATTATGTCAAAGGTATATGATTCACGTCTCTCTGAACTGCAGTGCTTTTAAAGACGCCACATTTGCCGCGTTAAGGGGTTTCAACGTACAAATAAATCTAATGATAATCTAAACTGGACTCCGTGGCATAGCCGTGTGCGATAAGTCACTCTTCACGATCGGGACGGGGAGCTGCAGAAAATCCAGAGATCGCAAGTTCGAATCCCGGCGCTGACAACGGCTATCCTGAGTGTGGTTCTTCCCTGAGATTTTCCACACTCCCTCCAGGCAAATGTCGGGATATTACCTTATTTCAAGTCCCGGGGCTCCTACCCCACTCACGTCTCTAATACAGGTGCACACACTCCTACAGTCACCACACACACGCAGGTAATCAGACAAATGCAACACAACCTCAGTACATGGGGCTAACGACCAAAGATGTACCAAGCTCCTAATACGAATTAACAACAACAACAAACAACAATCTAAAATGGCAATCGATTTGGCCAGAATTCAATCCAACAAACATGGGTACAGAAGTTGAGACCCTCAGCTAATCACACCACGGCCTATATAGATAACGCTATATTTGTTCAGGTGGGCCATTTCAAGTACTTGGCCAGTTTGTTCTCCCTGGATAACATTATAATGAGGAAATAATATCAAGGTGTGCATACGACAATGCAGTGAGTTCTCAGAGCCGATAGCCTCTAATGTATTTTGTCAAAAAGAAGTTACCGGTACTTCCCAGATCAAATCATCCCCATCCAATCGATCCTGCGGTAAGTGAGTGAATAGTGAACCTGTGAGAATTCAGGGCATCTTATCCATAAGCAGAAGGAAACATACGAATGAGTGCTGGAACCTGGAACGAGAATGCAATTATAGGAAAGTACTGCACTTGCAATGAAGTGAGAAGGAACCGATGAATGAGGCTGTTTGTGTGAGTCGTCGTAGAGGGTGGGGTCACGTTATGTAAATTTATTGGAAGCGATTATTATGGAAAGAGTGATGGGGCTAAATTCCTATCTCCAAATAGCAGATCATGGAGACGCTGTTTGACTGGGCGATGAGAGACTTCGAGGTGTGTAGAAGGTGATGGTAACTTACTATATGCAGCTGCTGTAGTTTCTGCAGCCCTGTTCAGGACTACCTGTACAAAACGTCTCAGTAGAGGCATCGGGGTTGAGTCGGCTTCTTACCATGCAGGTTTCTGTGCAAACAAACCAACAACTGCAGTCTCAGGGCTGGATTGGAAAGTGAATTACGGAAAAATCGTTGCCAGAGAACATTGAACATGCCGGCTCTTGCAATATTTACTCACGATATAGACATCTGGCCAATCAGTGCATTCACGGACAAAACGTGTTTCCACAAGCCTATATTTCATATGATGAAAATAGACTAAAAATGAACGACCGTAATCATAGATTTTCATGTCGAATGTTTTAGGGGCAGATGACCTAGCCGTTTCGCCCCTTAGAACAAAAATACCCACACTAATACACCCATCACAATAACACAAGTTATCAGACAAAATTACACACACCCAAGTACTCGGGGCTAAATGGCCACGATGCATAAGCCCCTCAAATGAAACAACAACAAAAATACTACCTCCATGCCAAACATTATTATTATTATTATTATTATTATTATCATCATTCCAAACTGTTAGTAGAGGAGAGTGCGACCACTAGCACCCCATTGTAGGCGGAGCTGACTTGACTGTATTTGCAATTGTCATCTACGTATGTATCTACTCAGCCGTACTGAAGAAGCTATGTGTAGCCTAATTGTCATAGGTGTGTGTCAATCTGGTCGACTGATACGTTATAAAAATCTCATTTACTCGCCTGGAAATCAAATTAAATACATAGGCTTCAGTGTTTCTTGTATATTATTAGCCTTCCAGGTGTTGTTTTCTGCATAGAAATTTCATCAGTACTTACTGTCCTATGGGAAAATCAGTACACTTGTCTTTTGACAGTAGTCCATGAATTTTTACGTCATGGATGAAATATCCGGTGATATAGTGGATCAGATCAGAGTGTTATTATTTGGCGATAACTCTACAAAGTAAGCTAAGTGAAGTTGCTGGTGACCAGACGAGCCCCCATCATCATTGGCTGTGTGGCTATGTCTTTGACACTGCGTAATATTTTTTTCTGAGAATGTCACAATTGTAACAGAACACTTTCTTAGTGTTTTAATTTTCTAAAAACAGCGTAGTTTTGTTAAAAGTTCATATTAACAAAAACATTACGACCTCATCAACTGGTAAATCAAGGAGTGTTAATTTCACACTCTTATTGCACAACGGACGGCAGGGGATGGTGCATCTTCTATGGCAGAGAGATAGTACAGTATTATCAAATAAAGTATGTAACCTTGAGAACAAGAGTAACACGTTGTTAAGAACATTACTAATCACACCTGGAAGGGGAAGAATAGTATCCGGAAATTTTCAGTTCTACAAATACGTCTTAAACACTCTTCTGTGTACTTTCATTCAGCGGTTGATTTTAGCACGGATCGAAATGTGACCCTCGAATGTGCCTCCTTCCCTTCCAGAGCTGTATTGAAACTTCCCAAAATGAGACCTATTGCTATCTTGCAGGAAGGTCTTGAGGGACATCTACGTCATGTGTGGGACCAATCCTGCATTCAGCAGCATCAAGTCGTGGATTGTTGAGAAGAAAATCAAAGGTGAAGAGGCTGCGGAAGTGATTGCATCGCTCCCGAGTAACCTTCAGACTCCCACATCAGATGTTATTGAGCAGTTCTATGTGAGTATAACTAGCTATGTTCCTAAAATACCTACAATCTCGTAATTGAACAGTGGAATTCAGGACCCTGATATGTGACAAAAAGATGTTTCGTATTGGACAGGGGTGAAAAAACATTTCTGAGAAATACACTACGGGAAATAATGCCTCATAAAGATGAGATATATAAACACAGCTAGGCCTATGTCCTATTACTCTTGTTGTGCGCCGACGTAGCTTCATGCGCAAATAAAGTAATTACCATCATTGTACTGACATATAAGGTCATAAGACGCGTGATATTTCTCACCATAAAGGCAGCTTTTACAAGAGATCTCTTTCATTTCATTAGTGCTACTGTATTTTGCCAGCGATGTTTTAAGGGACATTTCTTACATCATTAATAGTTTTCCCTTTCTTCAAAACTCGAAACGGTGTCCATGCATTTACCTTACTGTAGGAGCACTTCACTTTAAAAACTACGGAATTTCCGGCTGAGAACCGCATCATTGATACCTTGAATATACAGAGGTGCACTGTTTCATGGAAGGGAAAGAGCAGCGGCCTGGGTGTCCAGGAGTATATCTTTTGCCATTTCGGTAACCTAAACTTTTCGGCACTCACTGGATGTTTTCACGGTCATATGTAACTCTTGCATATTGATTTCTCTCTTTTCTATCCCTGCGAAATTCCTATCGGATAAGAAGCAATGACCCGGCTAAAACACCGCAATTCACCAAGGAAGGAATAATCTTATAGATAAAAAAATGTTTGCATGAGGGAATTTGTCTGGAATAATACAAAAATAGCTCGGATGACAAGAAGTGTCTCTGGGCGTTATTGGGATTGGTGGGTGGGTGGCATCAAACAAGTATTCTTGAAACAAGCAAATCAGGGCTATATCGATTCTCAGGAAACATCTGCAAATATATATTTATGATAAATTCAAACATTTATTCCACTGGGATATCACAAATAAATTATCACCGTAAAACCTGTTAGGCTGTTTGAATATCTTATGTTGGGATTTAATCCTGTAATTAAAGTCTCTTCATTTCATTAAAAAACTTTCAGTTTGGCCTATTCATTATCCAAATAATTATAGGAGCTTCTCAATAAAAATGTATTGATAAATTGAGAATAACGTTCACTCTTCTTAATTGTTCACTGAATAATAAATACTTGTTCACTCACTCTACTTGCTGAATCGTAATCCCTGCTGGATTCGTATTGTATTGAATTTAATTGTACACATCTATCACAAAGATAATATACAAGAATTCCCACACATCTCTCTCCAATACGACCGTCATATCAGACTAATATGTTTCTTCTGAATTGTTCATTGAAAAATAACTCATCATCAAAATCGAAATTTGATGTTTTTCAGTCGGTCAACACGATCATTTGGGCAACAGCAAACTCAAGCCTTTTTTCTTAATTTAAATTAAGTCACGTAATGCATTAAATTCAGTAAATTCATTATGTTATTATTATTATTATTAGTCTTTTATTATTAGTCTATTATTATCTAGAGTTTTCAACTCCAATTGCATACTTTGTGTTTTATTTAATAAATTCATTTTCGTCAAATTTAATGCTAGGGTTGTTCTCTTTAGTAGTTAGAAATTACTTTAAGGCATCCCTAACTTCTAAAACAACTGTTAATTGGCTGGTCGACTTCGTCAGGCCACGGCTTGAGAGAAGAGGATCTTGCTGCTCTACATTTAGGTTATTATTATTTATTTATTATATCCAAATTTGATTTACTACGGCTTGTTGTGACCTGGTGCCCAACTCAAATTATTACTATCATCATTCAAAGAGCCAAAACTATTACATTTGTCACCACAACTGTGGGACACCCTGTAAGTATTACATTTGGTCGTACAAGTGGTACAAAAACTACTTCAATACTTCTAGACATAGTTTTAATAGTCTAAGTGTAATGGATCTGATGATGATCGCTTGACGATCGAAACTGGTCATCGAAGTGTATTTATTAATCTCATGTAAATTTTCTTCAGGATTAGGGAATAACCCATCACAATTGGTGTAACCTGTTTTTCGTAGGGTATTTACGCCACTGACATAAGTCAGATGGAACCTAATTAATGTTTGTTTGAACGCGGCAAATTATTCAGCCAAGTAAATTTAATTTAGAATTATTATTATTATTATTATTAATGTCATATTTTATTTTGGAGCATTTAAATTTTATAACCAATACAGATAGGTTTTCTATCTAATAGAAAATTCTATCAATCGGATTATTCCGATATCCATTATACAAGTAAATTATTTGATTGCGGGGAGTGCGGATTTTATATTCAGTTAGGGCTAGTAGAGAGATTTGCGTCATCGGGAAGTACGGCTCCAGGAATAGCCTTTGAGAACAACAACTTGATGTCGCAACCGAGGGAACTTCTTCAACAGTACGGATCAATGAAAAGGCGAAATGTCTGGTGGAAACGGAAATTGTACATCGAGGAGTCTTGGCAAGAGCAATGAACTTTAACGCGGGAAGAAGCGCGTAGGACATCTCAGCCAATCAAGGAAAGACCAGCTGATACCCGGCTGTGTCGTGTAAGCATGAAGACGCACGGTGATTGGTCTACAGGCGAGGCAGCAGACCGAGGAGTGGAACGTTGGAAGGGGAAGCGTGCCAAGTGCTTATAGTGAGCGCGCTGCGTGAAGAGAGGACTAACTTTATAACTTTTGTTCAGAGTGGGCTTACTTATTACTTTCGTTTGATTGAGAGAACATTATTATCTTCGCATTAGTCTCCGGACTTATTACTTGTGTTCCATGGTGAACGATTTCTTACTGGTATACTCCACTGACAAATTCGTCATGGGTATTATACGAGCTGTTGTGAATAGGCAGACCGTATAAGTGTCTTTGGGACTTAGATCCACCACTAAACAGTATTCAAACTTTCATTAATTCGCTACCGCATCAAGAAACGAAGAAGATGACGCCGACTAAGAATCTACAGCAATCTCTCGTGAAGCGAGAAGTACGTGGGAGAAAGTATCTCCAATGGTGAGCGGAACTGACGCATATCTACGTAATCTCTCTCTTTTCATTATTTGTCACCGTAAATTCAGTAACTTCATAGCTTGGTAATAATCCTAAATTCATCCGACCTCCAATTTCACGTAATTTTCATGTGGTAATGGTAAAATCTTTAAGCTCCTTTTTATTATTAATAAATTTACCACTGTCTTGTTTTTTGATTATTAAACTAATTTTATTCAACATGCAATCTTTAATTCCAGTAGGTAGCTTTATATATAAGACAAAACCTTCTCCCAATGCAAATGTTATCAGGGTTAATGATGCAATCATACCACGGTCTAATTTCGAAGAGTACCGTATCTCATGTGTTCTACGCAAGCTAGGGGTTGATATAAATATAAATTTTAGGTTTCAACTTGATGTTGGCTCCTTGGCGCCCAATTATCAAATCAATCTCATACTTAGAAGGTAAAGGTAAGCACCCGTCAGGAAAGCGTTACATTGGGTACAATTGTGTTGACCGACTAAAAAACATCAAATTTTGATTACTAAGACAAGACTGAAAAATGGTTTCAAACACCATATTCACCATCAAAAATCAACAATTAAATCATCCTTGCATTCTTAGATATCTTTCTTACTTCATTAATTTATTGTTGTTATAATCTGTGCCGTTATCATCTTTAACATGCATCCTTAATATTCCTAACAGCTTGGAAAATTTTATAATTCATCACAATTACTCTTATCATCTATCACCTCGAATGATGAAACCTCCAATATCCTGTTTATGATGTACCGAAATTCAATAAACTAACAGTTGAATGTATGTATTATATCGTGGGATTCTGTCTCACATCACCAATTTATGAGGATCTATTCACTTCGAATATCACTGTGGCGTCTAATAAATTGACTTTGGCATTTAATTATCACGTTATATTACCTCAACGCTATTACCACATTAACAAACATGTATTAGCTTGCAACAGTTCAAATATGTCTACACGACCATATTCGACGTGGAAAATCACTATAAATTCAATATCACATCACATCAATACGATGGCCACTGCTACGTAAATTTTACCCTATATTAAATTTGCTTCAATAAGCAAGCCAAATTTTTTGCAAAATTATGTCCTCAACAAATTGTTCAAATATACCATCACGTAATTGAAATCCATCGTAAATTCACATTCTCTAAAAAAAAAACAGAAACTTTCTACTGTTGTGAGACGTCCAACAAATCTCATAAATGAGTAAGGCAATTTAATGATTCACTTCTGATTCTCAATCAATTACATAGAATATTTATCATCCTCTTTCATCTGTTATTTATCACCAACTATTTCTCAACTATCTATCTAATACCGTATACGTCATATTATTCACTCTTGATGTAGGGAAGCGAAATATTTCAAAGGCTGTTGTTCTCCCCAGAATGTTTGAGTGCCTTGGCCGTGGAATGTTCTCGTACAATATTCCCGTTATATATGACGGATCTGTCTGTCACAACAACCACTTGACTGTTCGTCTGAATGTCTTAATTGTATCCCGCACTGTACTATGTTGGTACGGTTTCTCTTCACACGAGAATACGATTTAATATTACTTGGCGTCTGCGTGTAATTCACTCCTGGGTCGGGCAATCAACTCGCATCGCGGCGAAGCCAAAACTATACACTCCGTTGCACTCGTAAACCATCAATACTGGCTCGCATGTCTGATAGCGACTGTTATCACTCGTCTCGACTGTATTGTCTTGTCCTCCTGGCTTCCTCACCTGCCCCCGGTCATGGAGGGGTAAGAGTGGGAATATCCCTCTTCTTCATTCCAAGACTGCAAATAGGCCTATCTTCTGTGGGGTATCTACACCACTAGTTCCTTCCATATCTACAGCAACAAATGAAGGAGCACTGCACTTAGCAATATTGCTGCCCTGTGGTGCCTTTTGTAGACACGGGGACTGTATTTGTACATAGCAGCGTTTAGAGTGAATTGATCTGGTACGTAGCAGGATTTTGGGACAATAACTTACAATCTTAAATAATGTATTTTAGTCAGGTTCCGGGTTACCCTCTTCAATTGTTTACAAAAGTTGTTTCAGCTATTTGCATACAAAACTCCGCGTTTGGTCATTAGAGATGCTTGTTGTTGTTGTTGATTCATTTAGGGGCTTTGCGACATCGTGGTCATGTAGCCCAGTGTATTTGGGTATGTTGTGTGGAATTTGTATGATAATCTGTGTTATTGTGATGGCTTAGTGATTGTGATTAGTGTGTGTAGTTGAAATTCAGATGAGGATTGGGTAGGTCATGGCCTTAATTTAGGGGCCATTCCGGCATTCACCTGGGGTAGAAGTGGGAAACCACGGAAAACCACTTACAGGATGGCTGAGGTAGGAATCGAACACCCCTCTTCTCAGTTTTTCCTCACGAGGCTGAGTGTACCCCGTTCCAGCCAGACCAGTAGGCTCCGCCTCCGCGGTGACAGCCAAGAGTGCTAGCCACTATGCAACGAGGAGTAGAGATGCATTTGAATGATTGATCTTAAATTAATGTTAGAAGAATCATTAAGAATTAGAAACGAAAACGGCACATACCAATGTTGATGCAAATACATTGGAATTAAATGTATTTAAATACTAGATAGGGCCTATTTGTATGTAAGCTTCCTACCAGAGTATGTGCAATAAGCTGGTTAGAAAATAAAGAAAGTTGTTCACTAGAAACAAAACCGTCTTATTTTGAACAAGAGTATTCACAATTCATTGTTAAACCGCAGTCTAATTATGGTCGCAAGTGTAAGAATACTATTTCACAAGACAAGTGAAAATAAATAGAAGGTGCGTTCAAAAAGTAACGAGCCGGAGGCTGTAATGCGCAAACCGGTGACTACATCGGCTAATCGTGGCGTGTGTAACGAGGTGTGGTTCCGACCAGGGAACTACACTCAGCTCTTTTAGTACGAAGTGTGTATTGCTGAAAGAAGTAGCCAACACGTCAAGAGATTAGCAAAATTTGGAAGACAGTGTACCTACATTGCTTAAAGTAAAGACATGCCTAGACGCTAGTAGAAGGTGGTGTTTTGGGGCAGTTTCTTGATCTAGCCTGCATAAATATTCTGATGACACTAACAAACGCAGAGGTTTGAATGAAAATATTTACCAGTTTTTTTTAAGTGTTGTTTAAATTAGAGTGTTCAAGTTGTGTCAATGTGTGATATTGCTCTGCTCTCTAGGAACTGATTCAAAATCCGGCTGTGATGAACGACGAGCACGTGAAGATCTCTGCTGTGTTGGCCTTCTCAAACTTGTTGCGGGTGGCTTGTGTCAGCAACAGACATCGTCGGGCACGGTACCCTATTGAGGTTATGGATTCTCCTTGTACTTCTCACAAAGCTGCCCACTACTTGAATTGGTTCACCAGCCAGCTACGCTCACAACCTGCACTACGCAGGTACAGTAGTACTCTCTAATGCCAATAGGTGCTCACACCAAAATGAGTTTCCAATATTGAGCTGAAGTGGTACAGGAAGGATATCACTCGCTGGAAACACAGTATGACACTAGTGCAGGCTAGTACGAACTAATCGCTGATTGTCAGCGTTGACAGTCCTAAGAAAGATCAATTTTACAAGGAAAAACAGTACTTGGATCACTTGGATACTGAGAAATATAATAAATTTAAGAAATAAGTAAAATATCAACCTTTATTAAGATAAATCAATATCAGTCGTATGTTAAGCTTTATCATGAATGAGGTTCTATCAAGTTATACATTTAAGTAGGCTACTGTAATATCTAAAACTTTGATTCTACAAATAAGCTACGTCTGATGGATTTGTGGGACCACGACTCTTAGAAAACGGCAGGCACAGTACATATCAATTGCTTAAAACAAAAAAGTAAAAAAGAAGTGTGTTGAGTCTATTGATTGACAGCTTAGCTGTAACACTCACCGGTTATTCGATATTTATGAAATTATATAATTTGAGTACGGTACTCATTCTTTTGATTTACTGTTTCTGAAATCCATGCAAAATGATAAAGGAAAGACCTCAGAATGTTAAAATGACATGAAACAGAATGGAATAAAAATAATAAAAGTAATAATATGAAACAGAAGCAACAAGAGAAGGAAATTGTCAAAATTTAATATTACGTTGCAATTTCTGTGTTGTAATACTGTATAATCATTATTATCATAACGTTTTGCAAGTATGTTCATACATATACAGTATTTAGGCCTATACTGTACTGCTTAATATCAATTAACCCTCCCCAGGTTTTGGATACCCATGCTTCGAAAGGTTATTATCGTTGTTATTATTATTATTATTATTATTATTATTATTATTAAAGTGTTAATAATAGCAGACCCGTGCAAGAACTCTCGCATAAAAGGTTGTGTGCGCCCCATATGTACAAACTACCCGCCCAGCACTAGTGCGAATGAGTTTAAATCATTTGTGTGCTGAGTCCATTGATTGAAAGCTTAGCAGTAACACTCGCCGGTTATATGATTTGTGTAATCAATCCATTGATTTACTGTTTCTGAAAACCATGCGAAATGATAAGAATAAAAAATATGTTAGACAATAAACGTTTAATAGTTTTAATGTTTTAGACGACAACTCATATTTGCAGCATGTTACAGCAACAGTATTTAGAAATCGCACACTTCTTACAAATATCACAAATATCGATATATATGAAAATAGAATGCAGAAGAAAAACCTGTAAAAGAATTAACGGTTAATAGTTTTAAGGTTTTAGACGACAACTCATAATTGCAGCATGTTAGAGCATTAGTATTTGCAAATCGCACACTTCTTACAAAAATATTGTTACGGCTGTGAGTTCGCTTCATCGCTCGCCGCATGAGTCACAACTGCCCCAGGGCTGGGCTGCTCTGCCTCAGTGTATTGCGTGCGCCTTATGCAACAGGTCTATTAGGACAAAGGGATGGTCCAGAATATTCGTGACCCAGCCAGCGATGGAAGCCTCGAGAAGCCGTGAGCCCTGGATGGGTCTAGAAGCATTTATTGAGTCACCGGCCTGCTATATAAGAGCGACCTGTCAAGCAGTGAGGTGGTGTTTTTCGAGCTAGTGCGAGCGTTCATCCTGAGCGACAGAAGTGTGGTGACTTGCGAAACCCCTAGTGAAGCTGATTCTCTACACAGGGAGGGAGTGAGAAGCCTACAGGGGACTGCCTGCGTTTTGAGCGAGTGTGATTTCACTGAGCGACAGACGTATTGTGGCGAAGTGCCGTGCGAGTTACGAAATCCAGTGACATTGTTTCCCAGCTCGTGAACAGCGAAGCAGCGTGTAGAAGGTTATCGTAAGTAACTGTAATTTGTGTACAAAAGGAAGAGTTGCATGTAGTTCTGTCAAGGCCACCAGACTCATTAGCGAGAGGATTAACTGTTGACAAGTGAAAAGGGGGCAAGAGCTCTCCATAAGCAAGAGACTTGAGGAAACTGGAGTAAGGTTCCAATTGCTTGTATTTGCTGATGAGTAGTGTATCTTTCTGGCCGCAATAAAATTAATTATTTCTTTAAAGGAACATCCTGTGTTGTGCTTTCTACCCACCGTAATCCAGTTAACAAAAGTGCCACTAGGGGGTGGCACGTAACAATATATATTTATGAAATTAAAATGCAATTCGTCACTGTTAATGTAATTTGTGTGCTGAGTCCATTGATTGACTGCTTGGCTGTAACACTCACCGGTTATTCGATATTTATGAAATTATACGATTTGAGTACTCATTCCTTTGATTTACTGTTCCTGATATCCATGCAAAATGACAAAGGAAAGACCTAAGAATGTTAAAATGACATGAGACAGGCGTCACAGCGGCCAAAATGTGAAGTGGACAGCAATTATGGAGCGTATGTTCCTACAGCAACATTATCTGCAAATCGCACACTTCGTACATTTTTTGAGTCATTTTGTATAGAAATGATAGATATTTATGAAATTAGAGTGCAATTTGTCACTGCTAATGTCTATTCTCTTTCATTTGAATGCTCATTTGTCACAATCGGTCGCTTGTGTGCGCCGTAGAAGGGATCTACCTAGGTATACTACTGAAATCTCTACTTAGTATAAAACTAAGTCTCCGATTCATGGATGTCACGTGTAATGTCGAGAACCACTGAATGGATTTGGATTCGGTTTTCACAATTCTGTAAAAGATATGTCGGGGAAGGTTTCTTTAGAAAATAATTTATTTATGATCAAAGGAAGCCAAGCAGTAACGATTTCAGTGAAAAAGTCGAAAACAAACCTGGCGTCCATGCGCTTTTTAAGCTTACGCTGGGCAAACCGTTAAATTATCAATATACTGTGAGTGTAAGAATTGTTCAGCATGAAAAGTTCTATAAAAAAGTCCGCGAGAGCATATCTCTATCTTCAATACATCGCCCACTATAAGCCTTTTTCCGTTTTCATTTCTTCCAACAATCTCCATTCAATTACTGAGGCGACAGTTTACGAGCTAGCTAGGGGCGAGTCTATCACCCCAGTTACAGCCAAGCTAGCGGACGAGCCTATTACCCCCAGATACAGCCAGCAGCAAACTGTCGAGTCGTGTTGAGTTAAGACTTCAGAGAAGAGTGGTTGTGTTTGAAGTTTTACTGGAAGTGCAACTCGGCTTTTCTTCATTTCGCCTGTGAACATTTCGTTCCGCAATAATACACAGTCAAGTTAAGATTGGACGGAAGGGGGGATTTCCGTTTCATGCACCTCGCCATTCTTAAATTACATCTGACAAGAATTCGTTGCACATACATCTCCATGATAATATAATTAATAGTCCAGTCAGTGTTGTTAACCCATCATGCTGAGACGTAAAACGGATATAGGCCGTAGTTCATTGACATAGAAAAAAAAAGTGCTTATCACGTAATGCATTCATAACTGTTCCCGGGCGAAGCCGGGGCGGGTTGCTAGTAATATATATGATGATGATGATGATGATGATGATGATAGTGATACTGCTAGCTGTGGCCTACGGATACGCAAACTACCTGAAATTTGGTCCCCACGCTTACACAGTTTTCTTTACAAATTCCCCCAAGTTCTTTCAGTTTCAGACTTCGTCACTGCCGTTCTCCCATCGAGACATTCCGCGGTTTAATAGCTTGTTTTTCAGGATTATACGTCTCTCAGTTGTGCAACTTTGCCCTTATATATAGTTCTTTTTTAGAATAGTGATGGTTGTATTCCTCCTCCACTTAGAATTTTGTGAATCTTCTCCAGTCGGCGGGGATGATTTTTCCATTTTCTTTTCTGGAGAGTGTGTTAATTCTTTGGGTTAATTCTCTTCAGGTGACCACAGAGGATCAACCTACGCTTCCTCATTGCGATGGTAGACGTATGTATCCTCTCACATAATTCCTTGTTGGAACGCAACTAGAACAATCCCAAAATCGTTCTGATTGGAACACACGTTCACATTGTCGGATACGTAGTTCTTGATCCCCGACATAATACAAGATGCTCGTCTTTTGTCGGCAAGCAGGCACCAATTTCTGAATAAGTTATACACCTCACCGTTAGTAAGTGGAATGTAATGGGGACAGTTTATCCTTGTAAGAACCAAAACGTTGACCACTGCCTCGATAGAACGCCAAACCCAGTTCTGATTTAGTGAGGATGCAAGGTGTCGGTGGCAGTGTCGGTAAGGACATCACAAGACCTGATAGAGTTTTGAGCCATCAGCTCTCCAGTAGGAGATTACTACATTGAAAAACAGTTTTAAGAGTGCCGGTAACAGTTATTTTGCAGAGCCCTGGAGTCCATATAGCAGATGAAGCATCCAGGGCCGTGGAGAGCTATCACGGGCCCTATGACTAGGATTGGCGGGTCCCTACATCTTTTTTCGTCCAAAGACATCCTGGAAGTATCAAGTTTGGATTTATTTTTATTCCCCCCACACACAAATTAAAAGCTAAGTCGAATTGAGATGTTTAATTTTTATTTTATTTTTGTATGTTTTAATTATTTTCAATGCAAATTTTAAATGTCGTTCCCGTTGTATTTGATTGAACAATTTACTCTCGTTAGAAGACCACGTCAAACGCTTTTCACAATAAACTATAAGAAGCAAGAATTGGATTTTGCAAACGTTATCGAGAAATGTTGCGCCTATAATGGCTCGACAACTTTGGAAACTCTATTTCTCTGATAGTGATTACATAAATAGTTATTTACAATATTCATGTTATGTTTTATTGGTAATATTTAGTCGTCTATTCACGGGATTCAGTTACTATAGGGTGACCAGACGTCCCGTTTTTAACGGGATTGTCCCTTCTTTCAGTAGTTGGTCCCGTTGTCCCAACAAATCTTTGACGGGACGCAAAATGTCCCGTTTTCTTAACATTCGTCCCGTTAAATCCCGTTTTCTTGAGATATTTTATTGTGTGCGCAGTTTTGCGTACATGCTTTACTTAATTCATTTGTTTTTCTGTAACCCAAGATTCAAATAGTATCCGAGAGATACTTCGTAGAAAGTATCGCCAATCAACTAACACTATAATTCTCTTTCCTATGGCAATTTCGCAAATAATTCTCTTTCATAGGGTTAATTTTGTAGGCTGTAGTTGGCATACATGCCGATGCATGCGGAATAACAAATTTGTAACATAACACCATCGTTGCGTGCGAGGGAAACTTTGTTTTATTGTAAGTAATGGTGCTTGATACATAAAACTTCACGTTTATCGTCTTAAGATGTTTACAAGCACGCGTCTTTCAGTACTCTATAGTTACTAATCGTGACGAGTTGTTCCGCAATATTTTATCAATAGTTGAGAATGCCGAAACGGAAGTGTAATTTCACGGATGTATTAAAGGAAGAATTTCCTTTTCTTAAGGAAGATCAAGACAAAATACCAATAGTGTGTACTTTATGTAAAGGTGCGTTTTCTATCGAACATGGCGGTCGATCGGACATTTTCCAACATATACAAAAGAAGAAGCATAAAGTGGCAGAGGCTGCTAAGAGTTCAAGCCATAAATTAACCTCCTTCATGACAACACAAGGGAAAGACGATGAAGAAGGGAAACGTCTTGCTGCTTTAGAAGGTGTGTTTACTTTTCATACGGTTAAACATAACCACTCCTTCAGATCGATGGATTGCACATCAACTCTTGTGCGTACTTTATTTGAAAGGAAGTTTACATGTGGGAGAACCAAGTGTGTGGCCATCGTAGTTATTGTCTTAGCTCCTTTTTCGTTAAGCGAAATCACCAGTGACTTGCAAAATGCCAGATATGTATCAGTTATGGTTGATACTTCAAACCACAAAACTTGAAATTAGTTCCAGTACTTGTAAAGTATTTCGTACCAAATAAAGGCGTTCAAATCAAATTTCTTGAGTTTCAAGCACTTTCCGGGGAAACAGCAGAGATGCTAACAAACCACATTCTTCACATCTTGGAACAATACAAGTTAACTGACAAAGTTGTTGCTTTCTGTGGTGATAACTGCAACACCAACTTAGGAGGGGTTGGAAGAAAAGGCACCAACAATGTTTTTTTTTAAGTTAAGACAGGGGATAAATGAAAACATTTTTGAAATAGGTTGTGTTTCCCACATTGTACACCGCTATGCAGACAAGTGCAGACATTTTACCTATTGATGTTGACACAATTGTTAATAAAGTGTTCCAGTATTTTCATATTTATGCTGTTCGAGTGGCTGAATTGAAGAGCTTCTGTGAGTTTGTGGATGTTGAGTACAAGCAGATATTGGGAAGTGTAAAAACAAGATGGCTTTCTTTACAACCAGCTGTTAACAGACTTATTGATATGTTTGATAGTCTCAAGTCTTATTTTCTTTCAAAAGAAAAGTGTCCTAGAGTGCTAAAATACTTTTTCAGTAATCCACAATCCTTACTTTGGCTTCATTTTATTAATTCACAACTCAAGGTGTGTGCAAACACAATAAATAAAATTGAGAAAGACAATATACGGTATGTGGCAGTGAAGTTGCTAACGAATTACATGCCTTGAAAAATAAGCTTGTGTGCAGGAAGGACCAGCATTTTCGAACATCCATAATGATCTCTTTACTAAAGCAATTAGAAGATGGTGGTTTGATCAATGATCATAAATTTACGGAGTCTGCGAACAGTTTTTATGTCACTTTCCTTCAATACATGGAGAACTGGACACTACCCTTCGATAAACTGAAAGAACTTCAGTGGGTACAACTGAATAGTCCTCCATTGTGGAATGAGGTTCAGCAGTGTGTGCAGTGGATCGCAGAAATTGACAGTCATTCAGAAAAAGTACTTGATGAAGATGAACTATTTGATGAAGTAAGACATGTCCAAAACATTTTTGAAGCAAAAAGTGAAGCCTGGAAGATAAATGGTACAGCAACTGAAGATAAGTGGGTTGAGATATTTAGTGTTATGGACGGGAAAACATTGAATACAAATGTATTGCGTGTCTTGTGACCTTTGCTTTGACGATTCCAGAAACTAATGCAGCCTCAGAGAGAGTGTTTTCAATTAGCAATTGTATGTGGTCAGATGAAAAGAACAGGCTCAATGTTGAAACTGTTAAGGCAATGATCTTGACCAAGACACATTTTCGTGATGTATCTTGCTCAAGTTTCTAGAAATTTTTGTTAGAACACCCCAACCTTTTGAAGGAAATTCATAACTCTTTAAAGTATATAAAAAGCAAAGACTGACCCAGATATTGGATGTGAATCGGTTTTCTTGGTCAAGGATTCAATATAGCCTATAAGTGATATTTTTTAAAATTTATCTGTTAGGTTGTATAATTTTTAGAATATGTTTCAGAGTGACTATATAGACGTGATTTAAGAAATGCAATATACAATATCATGTTTTAGTGACTAAAATATTTGTTTTGAAATTAAATATCATAAATATTGCACAAATGCCCAATTATAGGATCCGCTTTCTCGACAGACAATAATTGACGCGACATGCCTGAGTGTCCCTTTTTTTTCATTATCAGAATCTGGTCACCCTAAGTTACTATGCATATGGGCCTAAAAGAAAATTTCAAATTTCTATACAAATTGATCTGAGTGAATTTGTCTATTCTGGGTTCTTGTACCAACTCGGGTCCCAGGGCTATAGCCCCGTATGCTCCTCCCTCTGGTCAGGCCTGCAAGCATCACTGGCGGGAGGTGTGGAGGGAATTACCTATCTAGCACATAGCCTATTCACAAAGTATCGACAAGCTTCACATTAAATTGTGTTAAGCATTTTTTTTTTTCATTTGATTCGATATTTGGGATCAATTACCGTACTACTACAATAGCACGAATTTCAGTGTAGATACATGAAGTGTCTCGTAGGAGCATGAACAGAGGAAGCCAACCATGTAGCCTATCAAAGTTCTTGGTGCCGACAAAAAGCACAATTGTCATATGATTATCGAGTTGGAAGCAATGTTCACAGCTAGTCAGGCAAATCGTGGAGGCAAAAGATACAAATCACTCAGGCAAAAACTCATGACTTTAGACAAAAATCTTTGGTTGAATAAAAAATGCATAGAACTGTATGTAGTCCCAAAATACGTACGGTACCAACAAAAACACGAGCGGCGATCATTTCAACAAAACAAGCCAAGGCGTTATGGATAAAATAACATATCAGGTTCGCACACATTAAAAAAATACAATTGTTCGGTATTTACACTGAAAATCGCATATGGTCATATGATGACAATGATATGCGTTTAACGTCTCTTTCAACAGGTGACGTAGGGGTGGGAGCGGAATTTTTCTTTAGAGGAGATATTTAATGTACCAATGGGCTGTCTGATGACACGAGGCTGTAGCATCAAACTAAGACTGGATCTAACCCGCACTCTTGAGGTTAAGCCAAATGTGCCACTCAGCCCAACTTGTAGGACTGAGATGTTAGAAGGGCAGTAGAAATAAAATATTTCTAGGACACTGGTTATCAAATAAGCGACACCTAGTTCTCAGCCATTGACGATCAGGAAAAGCTATCTTTCCCACTTACTTCTTTGTTCTTTACCATTTCGACATGTCTTGCTTTCAACTCATCGGTTTTATAATCCACAGCATATTGAAAGGACCCAAAGTTTGCGTCCCGAACTCTTTAAGATTGTTAACAATTGTCGAAGCTACCGGTATCTAGCGATGACCTGGGGTAAACGTACCGTACTGATTTGAAGTGAGTTTTCTCAGCTATTTACGTGCCAATTCATATCTAGTTTCCCGAGACACTAAGGCAGCAATCAATGTATTGTCAGACAAGGACTGAATGAAATAAAATATCAATAGAATGTAACATACGTGATGACCAAAAATAAAGCTTACCACAATCTGTACTCTACGATTAGGCCTACTGTAAATATGCATTGCATGCCTTCCTAATTAAGTTCTCTTTAGTCTAATTGTTGGATTACTTCAAAAAATTCCATTTTCCATTTTTAGGAGAGGATTCCATGGATGCTAGAAAAGTTCTATCCATACTTAAATTGTTGAACATTTCATTAATTTTCAAAACAATGATTGACCAGTCTGGGGTTGAATTAAATATTAGATATGGTGACGTTACAAAATTAGACTCTGATGTAGCAAAAAAGATCATATTCCAGTATCGCAGGGCGGATCAGGGCAAGTTTCAGGGGTATTTGAATGAGCTATTTGTAGGATGGGCATCGGAAGGAAATCACATTAATATTCTGTGGACTAACTTTTTGAAAATTTTAAATAGCGCTGTTGATAAATTTGTCCCATTTAAATTGCTGAAACAAAACCCAGACCCTGAGTATTACACACGAGAAATTAGGAGACTAAAAAGGAAAATTAGGAAATTATACAATAAAAGACATGATAGTGACAAGTATATGTTGAAATTTAAGTCCTTATCAAGAGAGCTCGTCTTAAAAAAGAGGGCTGCTCATGACAGTTATATGCAAGGTTTACTTGGTTCGGGAGGGGGTGGGTGGAAAATTTTTTACAGTTATGTTAGGAGAAGAAAGGGAAATTCAAATAATTTGTCGATGATAATGTCCGGTGACGGTAAATTAATTACTGAGAAACAGGCCATTGCTAATGAATTAAATGTCTTTTACGGTAGTGTGTTCAATAAATCCAATAGCTGTGTGTTGGACCTTAACGACGAATCAGGGGCCCCTCTGTTCCAAATAAACCAGTCAGCAATTGTAAAGCTAATACAAAAACTGCGTTTCAATGTATCAAAGGGTCCTGATAATATTGTTAGTGAAGTACTTAAATTAGGAGGTAGGGCCGTGGCACGATACTTGGAGGTGATATTTAATGTGTCCATAAACAATGCGCAAATCCCAGATGACTGGAAAAGAGCTACGGTAGTCCCAATATTTAAGGGAGGGAGCAGACTTGAATTGGGCAACTACAGGCCGGTTAGCCTTACGTCCATCGTTTGTAAGCAGATGGAGCATCTCATTTGCGACTACTTGAGGGAACAGTGGGAAACATTATCATGGTTTAATGATAGGCAGCATGGATTTCGGAAAGGTTACTCATGCGAGAGTCAGATGCTATCACTTTTTCAAGACATTAGCGAATCGTTAGACCATGGAGTTTCAGTCGACGCCGTAGTTATAGATTTTGCGAAGGCATTTGATGTCGTGCCGCATGACATGCTACTCCATAAATTAGCTTCGACGAAGATTGATAGAAGAGTAATTTTATGGATCCAAGAATTTTTGACGGGTCGTTCCCAGAAAGTGAAAGTCGAAGGCATATTCTCGGATGAAATTACCGTAACATCGGGTATCCCTCAGGGCAGCGTAATCGGAACTTTGTTGTTTTTGGCGTTTATAAATGACTTACCAAATGGAATTCGCAGTGACTGTCGATTGTTTGCGGATGATTGTGTAATATATCGAAAGATACATGACTCACAAGACAATGCAGTGCTGCAAGAGGACCTGAACCTGGTCTATAAGTGGGCGATTGTAAATAAAATGAAAATAAACACAAGAAAATGTAGTCTCTTAAAAATAGGGAAAGTGCGAAGGCAGGATTTTCAATATAACATTGGCTCGGAAATACTTGTAGAAGAAGATTCTTGCAAATATTTGGGCGTTCACGTAAGGAATGATATGAAATGGAGTAGTCATGTAGGATGTGTAGTTTCAAAAGCTTACAAATCCCTGCACTTTGTAATGAGGGTATTAAAAGGAAGTAGTACCTCTGCTAAAGAATTAGGCTATTTGTCACTTGTAAGACCTATTCTGGAATATGCCTCGGCGGTTTGGGATCCATATCAAGTAGGGCTCATCAATGAGTTGGAAATGGTACAAAGAAAGGCCGCTAGATTTGTGCTCAGTGACTTTAATCCCAGGAGCAGTGTGAGCCGTATGTTAAAGAAACTTGGGTGGGAATCACTGGAGGCTAGGAGGATGAAATCTAGACTCTGCGCTATGTACAACACGTATACAAATCAACCAGCATGGGGTGAGCTTAGCAAACGATTGGGAAAGCCCACTTACATGGGTAGGAGCGATCATCCTTTCAAAGTTAAGTGCCGACCACAGCGAACAAATTATGGTAAATATTCTTTTGTAAACCGTGCCATTGATAACTGGAACTCTCTACCTGCCGCAGTCTTAGAGCCTTTTCCCAAACATATAGGTGTGTTTAAGAAAAGACTGACTATTTGTGTAAATACTCCAGTTTAATTGTTGTATAATTGTTATTGTATTGTTATGTATAATTATGTATTTGTTATGTATATCCAATTTGCCACCGGGGGACACACCCCCCATTGCAAATAAATGAATGAATGAATGAATGACTCTTCAGTATATTTGCCATGGATACTCTAAGGGTGCAGAATATTTTGAATTGGATGAAAATATTCGAAAATATTTGATTATTGTAACTCTTTCCCACTCAGCAATAGATCGACGGACTTGTGTCATAGGGCAGCATGTAATTTGAAATGTATAACTATGAATCTATAGATCCCAAATCAAATATAAATATCTACCCCTGTCGGGGTTTAAAGGGCGGAGCAGTGATGTCAACCACCCCTCTCGGGGTTCATATCACTGTTCCTAACGCTAGGCAATGACGGTGTCCTTAAGAATTACGTAGCCTACACTTTCAAAATATACTTTCCATCTGTTGTTGCCTTCACGTAACAATCTGCCAATTTCCCAAAATACACCGATTTGTGGTGCTAAGACATTTTGAAAGGTCCATTCGAAAACTCTTCAGTGAAATGATAAATCGAATATTTACTTTCTGATTCATTATGCATCAATTAAGTAAGTAAGTTAGTAAGCAATTACTTACTTACGTGAATGAGTGAGTGAATCAATGAATGAGTGAATGATTGGAAGAATGAGTGAGTGATTGAATGAGTGAGTGATTGAATGAATGAATGAGTGAGTGAATGAATGATTGAATGAGTAAATGAGTAATGGAGTGAGTGGATCAATGAATGAATGAATGAGGGGGTGAATGAATGAGGGAGTGAATGAATGATGAATTAATGCATGATTGAATGAATGAGTGAGTGAGTAAATGAGTGAGTGAGTAGAAATTCTTCTTGGAAATTAGCAATGATACAGTTTATCATCATCCCTCCCTTTGATCTGATGAAGAGTTTCCTCCAAGTTATGCGGGAGATACTAGTCCACCAAACCTCATTCAATGAGGCTGAAGATTTTACAATGTTAAAAATAGGAATTATTCCCTAAATTTAAAAAAAATTCACAGGCCAGTATCGTCCTCATTGCTTGCCACTGTCGATCTCTGATTTGTGTTGTTAGTACATGTTGAACATTTTTAATTTTCTGTCCTTAGAGTGTTCGTGACGGCACTGGGAAATACAGCCCATCCTGCGGCTATTAAGGAACTGAAAGCAGTGGTCGCGAATCATAAAATGACACCTTACATACGATCCATTGCCGTGTTTGCCATGAAGTACCACGTGTTTGCCGATCCACATGGTATGAGTTCACTTCTACTATCTGTGTTCCACAACTACAACAACCCAATAGCCGTGCGCATGGCAGCAGTTTCTATGTTGATGTACTCCAAACCTGGACTTACTACGTGGCAACGCATCGCTATCTCTACTTGGTATGAACCCAGTCCCGCCGTGGTCTCCTTCGTGTGGAGCTCCCTGAGCAAAATGGCAGCAGCAAAGGACACAGTCTACGAGGACATGTAAGTAAACAGCATGTTGTAAAATAGTACGTACACTGTTGTACCGCACAGCGCACGTGTTGCGGGGCATTGCTGTATGTATGGTTATGTCTAGGCTCAACTCAGCGAAGTCAATGTTACCTCCGGTTCAACTTGCCTCTCTCGCTAGCCACCTATTGTACCTCAGAACATCTTGTGGACACTGTAATATCACAGTACTCTATGTTTCGTTATGCACTTATACAATATAACAGTATTTTAGCCTACTTTTCATATTTTGAAAAAGTAACTCAATTTTGTAAAAGTGATGAAAAAGTAGACTCATGAGATCACTCGGGCAGATTTGTCTGTCTGTCTGTCTGTCTGTCTGTCCTTCTGTCTGTGTGTGTGTCCCAATATCAATTCCTAAACGGTTGCAGCTATCAAAACGAAACTTGGACATCTCAAGGCCATATTTAAAAATGACGTCCTTGCTGCCAACTGCTGAATAATAATAATAATTGAAATTTGAACTCTGAGTTGGATATCTCAAAAGGTATGCATGGGACCCATTCCAAAATTTGCACACATAATATTTCAAATTAATTTTCAGGAGCCCGTATACCACAATGCTACCAACTAGATTCTATGTGTCCTAATAAGTTCAGTGTTTAACTGAATTAAACTTCCATGCTATCAAATGGATAAAATTGACACATACATGGATCATAACATTTCAAATGAATTTTGAGCAACCCTTTTACGACAGTGTTGCCAAGAAGATTCTATGCTTGCTGATAGATTCAATGTTTAACTGCATGTAACGTCCATACTATATATTGGACTTCAACCAAATTTTGTACGCGCACTGTGTATCTTAAGAGCTGAAATTATGTATACAGGGTGATTCACCTAAAACTAGCACTGTAAATATTTCTGAAATGGAAGGTGATATTGATATGCGGTTATAACCTAATGAAATTGTAACCAAGGGCTCGTATTTGTAGCTGATACACTGATATTTATAATTTTTAGAAAGTGGTTTTATTTACAACAATTACAATTTTTTAAATGGAACAATACCCATTGACATTAAAAAAATAAAAGTAGAACAAATTAGAATACCAATGGTGTCTTTTGCACGATTCTAGTTCAAGTAGTTTACGAGATATTGATTGTTATTCGAAAATTGTACGCACTAACAACCAAGTGCTTAGTGGCGAGGTTACGATGTTGTTATGTTTGTTGAGGTTGTGGTTTGTGTACACTGAGTGCACTGCGACTTTCCAGTCAGTTATTGTGTGATACTTCAAGTGGTAGGACGTGCTTGCAGGATGAGATTTACCATTGCAGAAAAAGCCGATATGCTCATGGTTTATGGCGAATGTAGGAAAAATGCCGTTCGTTCTTGTACCGTGTACGCGGAAACATATCCCATTAGACGTCAACCATCTCGGCAATTATTTGTGAACCTTTTCAATCAATTACGAGAAAGTGGTAGTATAACGCCTAGAAAACGTAACAGAGACAAACAAGTGACTGGAGAAGAGGGAGAAATTAAGGTTCTGGTTGCTGTTGCAGTAGATCCACAAATTAGTTCCCGTGCAATTGCACATGGAAGCGGCATGAGTCAGGCAAGTATACTACGCATTCTCCATCGTCATAAGTTCCATCCGTATCACATCTCTCTCCATCAAGTGCTGCATGGTAATGATTTTGAGAATCGTGTTAACTTCTGTACATGGGCATTAAGACGTGATACTCCAGATTTGTCATGTATCTTGTTTACTGTTGAAGCAACATTTTCTAATCATGGCCAAGTCAATCTTAGAAACATGCACTATTGTTCTGTTGAAAATCCCCGTTGGCTGCGTCAAGTAGAACGACAGCGTTCATGGAGTGTAAACGTCTGGTGTGGAATAGGGAACCATCACATCATAGGTCCCTTTTTCGTAGAAGGAACACTGAATTCGTGCAAATACCTCAACCTCCTAACAGACCATCTTCCACTGATGTTAGAAGACGTTCCGCTTCAGACTAGGAGGAACCTGTGGTATCAACATGATGGCTGTCCGGCCCATAGTGCACAAATTACTACAGATTATCTTCACGGATTGTTTCCAAATCGTTGGATTGGACGAAGGGGACCTGTACTTTGGCCGGCCCGTTCACCAGATTTGACTCCTTTAGACTTTTTTTCTGTGGGGGAAGCTAAAAGACACTGTCTACAAGGACATACCAACTACACCAGATGATATGAAACGGCGTATTACTGCTGTCTGTGCTGAAATTTCCTCTGAAATGCTAGAACGTGTGCAGCAATCTTTACATAGCAGACCGGAAGCTTGTATTGAGGCTGGAGGTCGTCATTTTGAACACAGGCTTTGAGGGTACACTGTACTTGTCAGAAACCACAGAATTACTTCATTCACATTTGTTTTTCTTTAGTTTGTCCTAGGCATTGTCCCATTGTGTACAAATAACAATATCTCGTAAACTACTTGCACTAGAATCGTGCAAAAGACACCATTGGAATTCTAATGTGTTCTACTTTTATTTTTTTAATGTCAATGAGTATTGTTCCATTTAAAAAATTGTAATTGTTGTAAATAAAACCACTTTCTAAAAATTATAAAAATCAGTGTATCAGCTACAAATACGAGCCCTTGGTTACAATTTCATTAGGTTAAAACCGCATATCAATATCACCTTCCATTTCAGAAATATTTACAGTGCAAGTTTTAGGTGAATCACCCGGTATATATTCAGAGTCTGTAGGGCTGTCAACTGTTAATAAATGCATTCTATAATTTTGAACCCCGGTCTCACTATATAACAAAATATACATGCCAAGAGTTCTAAACATTACACACGTATAGAACATAAAATTGCAGATTAATTTTGAGTAACCCATACATGACAGTGCTGGCAACATGATTCTACGCGTTCTGATAGGTTCAATGTTTAACTGCACGTAACTTCCATACTAACGAAAGGATTTTATTCAAATGTTTCTTATATGCAATGTATGATTTAGAACTTATAACTGTGCTTATTATACGCATCACCAGGGCGACCAACTGCGTGCTAATGATCTCAAGACTTTTGAACCCTAGAGTCAGAACCTCGGAAAATATGTACGGTACGGAAAAACCTTCAAACTTAGCTCAGTGTAAGTCCATGATGTTTGAGACCTTTCCCACGACATATTGATGTGTTTAAGAGAAGACTGAAATGTTGTGTAAATACTACGATATAATTACTATAATTCCCAAATCGCGTCTTGTGTACATTAAGTGTGCTTGATATTATTGTTGGTAATTTTCTGAAAGTGTACAATTTGCCAACCCCATTTCCAAATGAAATAAATGAATGAATGAGACAAATTTAGAGTTAATCGTCAAAATGCTACCAACATAATTCTATGCATCCGAATAATGTTCAATGTTGAGCAGACATACGTGTGCCTATTCAGAGTCCACAGGACTACCAACTGCCTAGTAACATTTTGAGAACATCTGAGACTTAGACTCAATATCGTAGAATCTGTTCATATAAACAGTTTGGAACTCTGTGCACTATAATGTCTTAATATTGCAGATAGATTTTGAGCAACACGTGTATTCAGTGTTAAAAATAATTCGACTTACGTTTATGTGTTCATTCATTCATTCATTCATTCAGAATCGAAACCTGTAAAATGTTTAATAGCTCGACATTTCATTCATTTATTTCATTTGCAAATGGGGGTGATTCCCCGGTGGCATATTGTACAAATACAGAAAATTACCAACAATACCATCAAACACATTATATACAAATTGCGATTTAGGAACTAGAGTAATTACTTCGTAGTATTTACACACAATTTCTATCTTCTCTTAAACATATCAATATGTTTGGGGAAAGGCTCTAAGACTGAGGCAGGTAATGCGTTCCAATTTTCAATACCACGATTAATGAAAGAACATTTCCCATAATTTGTACGCTGTGGTCGGCCCTTAACTTTATATAGATAATCCCCCTGCTCTGGTAGGTGGGATTTCCCAGACGTTTGCTTAGTTCTCCCCATGCTGGCCGATTAGTGTAAGTGTTAAACATAACATATGGTCTGAATTTCGTCCTTCTATCTTCCAGATATTCCCACCCTAGCTTTTTTTATCATTCGAGTTACACTACTTCTAGGATTTAAATCGGTGAGCACAAATCTAGCAGCCTTCCTTTGTACCATCTCCAGCTCATTGATGAGGGGTCCCAAACCGCTGAGCCTTATTCCAAGATTGGCCTCACCAGGGTCAAATATCCTCATTCTTTTGCAGTGGAACTACTGCCGTTTAATACCTTCATTACAAAGTGAAGTGATCTGTACGCTTTGGAGACGACACAACCCACATGGATACTCCATTTCATACCATTCCTGACATGGACGCCCAAGTATTTGCACGAATCTTCTTCAACAAGTATTTCCAAGCCGATATTATAATGAAAATCATGCCTTTGCCCTCTCCCTTGAGACTACATTTACTGGTATTTATGTTCATTTTGTTGTTAACCGCCCATTTATGAACCATGTTGAGGTCAGTTCCGTGTTGAACTGCATGTGACTTCCATAACATTCAGTGTAAATCTCCTAAAGGTTGTATATACAGTGTAGGCCTACACCCTAAGCTATATTTGTGCACATCTCAGTCCTACCAACTGCCTAATAAATATCCCTGGGCATTTAATCCGTAGACTCTCAATATTTCAGAATCCATGCAAGGAAACAATACGCCCTACGAACATGCTGTACTACTCTATTTTATAATGCAAATTTTGAGCAAATCTCGTAATGTCAGTGCTACCAGCACAGGTCTAATCAGAGGAATACGGATTGAATCCTTAATTTTAAGAAAAGTGGACTCTTAAGTTTGTCACGGAACAACTTGTTTATTCTTATGTTTACATTCAACTCAGTCAAGTCAAAGAGCCTCTAGCTAAGCCACTCTATGACCAGTTACTTGCTTCAGACCTTCCTGTGGGTATTGCCATAGGACATTACTATATGCTCCTATGTTTTTGTATATCTAGGTTGGACTCAGCCAAGACAGTGTTGCCTCTAGCTAAGCCAGCGGCTCTGGCCAGTTACTTGCCTCAGAACTACTTGTGGACAACTGTGAGCGAGGACCTCAGCAGTATCCTCATGGAACAACTCAGCTTCAGCAGCGATGTGCAGGCTAGCCACATTTACCTGCGCACTTCCCAGCGTATGGGAAAGATTACACGCTTCATCAATCAGGTGAGTGTTCACTTTGCATGGCAAGGGGGAGGACCAGACGTTCAGAAATTCCAGCGCTTACAATCCTATATACAGAGATTGGTTTCGCCAATTTATAGTCCTCTCAGGGTAATTAACTTGTAGAACCTTTAAACCGCCACTAGTGTCAATCGCCCCCAGAAGGGGCCGTTTCTCATTAACCCTTTATAGGCCAAAACTCTTTTTTATTTTATGCGTGTTTTTACATTTTAATTTATTTTAATTATTATAATTATTAATAATGTTATTTTTTGTTTCTCAAATTTTAATGTTTATATATTTATTTTTAATTTCCAATTTATGTTCTTATAGATTTAATTTTGATATTTTTATCGAATTAATTAATTAATTAATTAATTTTGAAGTCGCCTCCGTAGCGTAGCGGTCAGCATTGTTAGCTGCCGCCCCGGAGGTCCTGGGTTCGATTCTCGGCTCTGCCACGAAATTTGAAAAGTGGTACGAGGACTGGAACGGGGTCTACTCAGCCTCGGGTGGCCCAAATGAGTAGAGGGTGTTCGATTCCCCCTCAGCCATCCTCGAAGTGGTTTTCCGTGGTTTCCCATTTCGTCTTCGGGCAAATGCCTGGATGGTACCTTCTTCAAGGCCACGACCGCCTCCTTCCCTCTTCCTTGCCTATCCATCCTAACCATCCCTCATGAGGCCCCTGTTTGCTTTGCAGGTGAGGCCGCCTGGGCGAGGTGCCAATCCCACCTCACCAGTTGTATCCCTTCCGATTCGATGTTCCCAGCTCTAGGACACTGCCCGTAGAGGCGGTAGTGGTGAGTTCCCTCGCTGAGTCCGTGGGTTCCACCAACCTGGAGGGTAAACGACAAAAAAAAAAAAAAAAAAGTTATGTTCATTTTTTAAATTTTTATATTTCTTTTATTATTGTAATTTTATTTTTATGATTTTTATTTCTATGTTTATATTTTATTTTTACATTCTAATTGTTAATGTTTTTAGTTTCATTTTTTAAAACATTTTATCCAACACATTACGTCAAGTAGATACGATGGTATGTTTGATTTTTAGAAATACTAGCACTTCGGCATGAAAATTCTCCGAAATTTGGCTTAAAGATTCAACTATCAGCTTCTTTGAAAGCATACACTGTCCTTCTGACAGATGGTTAATATAGGGACCACTAACCCATAAAGGGTTAAAGAGCATTCCTGAGGGGTTTTCCCCACCACTTCCATCACTATTTAAATCCAACAGTGTTGGGCGTGTCCTCCTCGTGTGCTCGCTTCTTCGCCTGGTTTAGAGCCATTAATACAGTAGGCCTGAGCCTCCGTGGCTTAGGCGGCAGCACGCCGGCCTCTCACTGCTGGGTCCGTGGTTCAAATCCCGGTCACTCCATGTGAGATTTGTGCTGGACAAAGCGGAGGCAGACAGGTTTTTCTCCGGGTACTCCGGTTTTCCCTGTCACAATTTCATTCCAGCAACACTCTCCACTGTCATTTCATTTCATCTGTCATTAATTTAATCATTGCCCCAGGGGAGTGCGACAGGCTTCGGCAGCCGGCACAGTTCATATCCTTGCCGCTAGATGGGGGCTTCATTCATTCCATTCCCTGACCCGGTCGGACGACTGGAAGCAGGCTGTGGATTTTCATTTTTCAATACAGTAGGCCTACTTCTAAGCGAGCTTCATCAGAAGGTCCACTTCACCACGTTGGCTCTTGATTGGTCCTCAGCAACTTGTCGATCTCTACTTTGTACCACTACATCACCAAATTATAGTTCCATTTTCTTTTGTCCTTTTAACATTGTACGCGTGACCTTAGTAGTGGGCGCACAGCTTCTCGGGACTGTTCGTTGAAACTTCCATATCAAGCACAACTGTAATGCGCCAAATTATTATGACCAGAAGACTTGGAGCGAAAATGAGAGAAACAGGACTAGCTGGCAAGTACAATTTTTGGAGTGAGAGGGATATTCCTGTGGAATTTCCCGTGGTTATTCCAGCGGTCATTGTCTCAGGGGATAGTGCGTCAGGTATGAACCGCTAATGGACTGGGAGTGATTGTCACTGGTGGCGAATGACATAATTATATCCCTTTAAATCTGCAGGTGGCCTACTGAGTAAGGTTGTTGTTGTTGATTCTTCTAGTGGTTTCGCGACATCGTGGGCATGTAGCCCCGTATAGAATAACCCGTGTCACTGTGATGTCTGTAGTAGTGTGAGTATTTGTAAATGTGGTAGGATTTGGGTAGGAAGTGGCCGTGGCTTTAAGTTAGGTACCATCCCGACATTTGCCTTGAGTAGAAGTGGGAAACCATGGAAAACCACTTCCAGGATGACTGAGGTAGGAATCGAACCAGTCTCTTCTCAGTTTCACCTCACGAGGCTGAGTGTACCCCGTTCCAGCCCTCAAACCAGAATTAAATTTCTTGGCAGGGCCGGGAATCGAACCCGGGCCTCCGCGGTGACGGCCAAGAATGTTAGCCATTACGCAACAAGGCGGCAACATTGTGTAAGGGGCTAGACTGCGGAATACCAAATCATGTACCTTCCATACTAACGAATGGATTTCATCCAAATGTTTTTACATGTAATGTATGATTTAGACCTTATAACTAGGGCTCGGATTTTTAGGTGCTAAAAATCGAGGAAATATTTATTTTTTATGTATTAAAATGCCTGAAATATGTGACAGAAAAGTAAAAATATTTAATTATAATATCGTTTATTAATGTGAATATAAACAATATGCAGTACTCATGAATGCAATTTATGTTATGCCTCACTGACTGCTGAAGCGTTACAATACACAACGAAATACATCTTCAGGTTGTCCATCACAAATAACCGACGATTATCGCGAAACACTTATTCTGAAGGCTCGAAACTGCGGTAATATGTTTCTTACCCTCGAGGTGTTGTGTAACTTGAGATCGCTGTTCAGCCTTGATTGCTTTCCCACATGGTTGGTAGAACAGAACTCTCCCATCAGAAGTAAAATTACAGTATCTTTAAATTCTGCAACATACTGCTGCAGACGATGTAGCCTCCGTGGCTTCGGCGGCAGCACGCCGGCCTCTCACCGCTGGGTTCGTGGTTCAAATCCCGGTCACTCCATGTGAGATTTGTGCTGGACAAAGTGGAGGCAGACAGGTTTTTCTCCGGGTAGTCTGGTTTTCCCTGTCACAATTTCGTTTCAGCAACACTCTCCACTATCATTTCATTTCATCTGTCATTCATTTAATCATTGCCCCAGGGGAGTGCGACAGGCTTCGGCAGCCGGCACAGTTCATATCCTCGCCGCTAGATGGGGGCTTCATTCATTCAATTCCCTGACCCGATCCTTCGACTGGAAGCAGGCTGTGGATTTTCACTGCTGCATACGATAACTTGTTTTTACTTTAGGCATCGTAGAACTGCCTTACACTTCACAGTGCCAGAAATGAACTGCATGCGAGTGACACTGGTTCCAGGTAGCTGGGGGAGGGGGGAGGTCTAGCATGTGGTGCAATATGGCTATGGACAAAGAAATCCCCGGTTTCCACAGTGATTGGCACGGGGCGACAAGTTAAGAATAACACAGTTGCAAGCTGACATACGCTCTGCATGAAGATTAGATAGCTCACAGGTTTTTTCCCCGTTGAAGTAACACAGAACAAAAATGCAATCAACTGAAAGATCTAGCATACTGATTTTAAACATGTAAAGATTATGTCTTTTTATGTGCTAAGAAGTGAAAAGCAGAAATTAATGTATTTATAGAAAAATGCTTAAAAATATGTATTTACATAAAATAATACTTATTTACCTAAATATCCGAGCCCTACTTATAACTGTACTTATTATACGCGTCAGCAGGGCTACCAACTGTGTATTAATGATCTCAAGACTATTTTACCCTAGATTCAAAATCTCCGAAAATATGCAATTTCTTCTCTTGCTTCACAATCTTACTACATCATGCGCACTACCTTTTGGTGTAGTGGTTAGCAACCCTGACTGTCACTTCCCGGCTCAGCCAAGGAATTTATTTCTTGTCTGAAGGCTGGGTACACTCAGCCTCAGAAGGCAGAACTGAGAAGAAATTTGTTTCATTCCAACCTCAGTCATCCTACAAGTGGATTCCTGTGATTGCCCTCATATCTTCCAGGCAAATGCTAGGATGGTTCTTAACTTAACGTCACGGTCGACTCCTTCCAAATACTAGTCTCAATTACAGTTACACACACACTATTACCCATTTAAGATTTGATTGCCGCTGAGCGTGGCTGCACCAGTGTTTGTTGTTGATTGTAGCAGCTGCCTCGCGGGGCGAATCGGGGAACACAGCGATGACAGAATACATTCTGCACATACGTCAAGCAGCATTGCTCGTCACAGGAGCTCATGTCACCACGGACAGTTAAACGATGACTGAGGCTACTGGGGCAGAGTCATATCCTACTCGCGTAACTGTACCTGTCAACGAAGCAGGCTGACATGTGACACAAGTAAACAAAGAATCATTCCCATCTCGACCGCCGGCAATCAATTCGTGAAAGGGATAATACCACAGACACTATTTTAACACTGGTTATCAAACAAGTCCTATACACACTCTTAATAATTCTGTCAATCACCTAAATGAATCAACAACAAGATCAACAACACATTTCATACGTAATGGCCCATCAATGTGTCAACACGTATAATGCGATTAGGAATAAGTATAAACTACGTGCAAACAGCATAGAAGAGCCGTACTTTAATGACTGACTGACGATCCAATCATTCCATCTGAAATTATATTGTTGTGGTTATTAGGCTACTGCACTTCATTTAGGAGCCTGAGACAGCCACGCACTGCGGTGTGCATTGAATCAGTATGATAACCTGTGTTTCTGTAGTGGCTGTAATTAACTTAGGGGCCGATAACCTCGATGTTAGGCCCCTTAAAACAACAATTATCATCATCATATAATTAACTTGTTGGGTGGTATTCAGTCACCGTAAGTGGAAATCACCTTTCGCATGACCTGATTCTAATGTCAAACACCTACAAGCTAACATGTTGGAACTTGAACAGAATAATGTAGGTAGCATAGTATGAAAATCAGCACTTTCAAAAGAGATGGTGATGTCGGTAGGGAGACGCAAAAACATGGAGTTTGTGGTTATTGTTTCATCTGAGGGCTTTGTCATTATTGGTATTTTTATTGTTTTAAGGGGCGGAACAGCGAGGTGAATTGACCCTGTACTTGGGGTATGTGCGTATACACTGAAGAATTTATCTGATAACCTGTGTTATTGTGGACCTGTAGTAGTGTGTGCAATTGTAATTCTGATGAGGATTGTGAAGGATGCGGCCGTGGCCTTAAGTCAGGTACCATCCTGGCATTTGTCTGGAGTAGAAGTGGGGAACCACGGAACACCACTCCCAGGAGGACTGAGGTGGGAATGGAACTCACCTCTTCTCAGTTTTGCCTCACAAGCCGTTAGCTGGATGATAACCTGCGTGTTTACTACTGGTGTAGGCCTACTACCTGTATTCATGGCACATAATATAGACCATGTATTGGGGTCTAACCACGGTTCTGTATGCCAGATGCTACCAAAAGTCTTGACGAGTTGAATGTTGAGTTAATAAACCTTACTTTAGGGGCTTAGAATCCAAGAGAGTCAAGTGATATCTGATAAACGTGAGAAAATGATCCTTAAAATAATAATACATTTATTGCAGCCGAATGGCCAGGAAAGGTTTACTATATCAGGTTAAAGGTTTACATTAGATCACAGTTGCACTGCTCATTTGCTTGCATTTATAAGGTCATTAAGAGACCCTGTCCTGCTTTTGCATTGCTTGATTTGATAAAGTTCACACATTTCGCCACATATGTACACACGCATTGGTTATCTGCTTGGTGATATTTAGTAATTTCACACATTTTATGGTGGAAACCATGAATTGCGAGCCCTATGATTGAGTACCTTTGCGTTTGATTGGTGTTGGTCCATTGTCTATTTAACATGGCATTTGTTCCACAAACTCCATTATCTATCTCTTTCTCCTTCTGTTTCCTTCTTTCTATTACTTCTGTATAAGCGCGTGTACTAGGTAGGAATTCCTTGAGCCTTATATCCTCGAGGAAAAACGTTTCTTTTGCTAGAATGTATGCCATTCTATTTGGCGCATATTTGCTTGCCCCTATGGCCCGTTTGATGAAGCGTGCTTTCACGTTTTCTAGCTTTTCTAAATCACTGGTTTTCAATTTATCCCATATGAGTTCAATCCCATATGTAGCGACGGGGGTGATTGTCGTTTCGAAGAGTCTCATCGACGTTGCTAGTTTCAGGGATGTGATATTTTCGATGCTGCACATTGCTCTTATAGCTGCTGCTGATCTCTCTTGTATGTGAATGCTGAATGTTGAAGCAGTAGGCTGCATTGTAATGCTGAGGTTCGTTTCCTATCTTCATGATATCAGTCCTCAAAATTCGTCCTCCTCTCCTAAATACCATTTGCACTGTTTTATTTTTTGTTTATGTGGAAATCATTGTCTGTAGCCCATTGATGTATAATGTTCACGTCTTGCTGCAATATCTATTTATTTCATGACCCGAGGGCCATGTCATCTGCATACATTATGAGCGTAGCCCCCTTCAAATTCTTACCTATATCTGCTGTCATTATATTGAAGAGCAGTGGGCTTATAGGGTCTCCGTGCATAACTCCATTTGTCTGGATTATGTCTTCTGATCTCGACACCTCATCAGTTATCTGTAGCACGTTTTGTTTCAGAATATTTTGTAATATATCTGATGGAGTATATGATCTGTACCAATCATGTCCCTAAGTTTTTGCATTAGTTTTCCTCTATGTACAGTATATAGTCGAAGGCTTTTTCATAATCTATGAAAATGGTGTAGTACTTTCCTTTTGGTTTGCTAAGAGCTTCCTCAATGTCACGTAGGAGTGCTGTCACTGCCTGCAGTGTGTATTTCCCTTTTCTAAACCCAAACTGATATTCAGGTATATGCTGATTAGTGAGATCTGTCAGTTTTTTAGTGATTATCTTCATGAACAATTTATAGGTTGTGTTCTCTAGCGCCACCCCTCTGTATGAGTTCAAATCATCTGCACTACCTTTCCCTTTATATATTACCATGACGAATAGAAATAAACAGTGTCATCACTCCGCTACTTAAGCATTGTAGTTCAAGGTCCAGCCAGTGTGTGGCGCGGAAGTCGCGCCGAACCATAAGCAGGTGTGACAGTAGGTTAGTACTGTAATATCCTGTGCGCGAGCAGTCATATTATTCGAGGGAATTTGTTTCTTTGTAATAGTTTACGAATGTCTGTGCAGTGCTTTGTGTGTGCAAACAACTACGTTTTCTGTTGTTTCGGGAAAATGTCGTAATGTTTTGTTCCTGGAAGTAAATCGGGTTACGAAGAAAATCTAATGGTAGACATTTTTTCACACCGCCAAAAGAAACAAATCTGTTTGCGAAATGGGTGAGAGTTATTCCGTGGAAAGATAAGCAATTGTCGATCAAAAATAGAATCTGTAACGAGCGTTTTTCGGAAGATTTAATTATTATAAAGGCGGACTGTTTCGTAGTGAACTATGAGAACGTGGAAATTCCTCGCGTGAAGTGGAAATTAAAACCAGGATCATTACCTCACATTTTTCAAAATCTACCGAAATATCTATCCACTGATGTAAAATCACGAAAGGCGCCCAGTAGGATTCGGAATGAAGGCAACCTTCTATGGTTACTTGTTCTATTTCTTGCTATCCTTACCTAAAACGAAAAAAAATCTGTCTTAATAATAATAGGTCTAAAATAATAATAGTTGTTGATTCTTTAGGGACTTAACGACATCGTGGTCACGTAGCCCCGTGTGTTTGGGTTTGTTTAGAATTCGTCTGATAACCTGTGTCATTATGACTTCTGTAGTTGTGTGTGTATTTGGAATTGAGGTAGGATTTGGGTAGGAAGCGGCCGTGTCCTTCAGTTAGGTACCATCCCGGCATTTGCCTGGAGGAGAAGTGGGAAACCACGTAAATCCACTTCCAGGATAGCTGAGGTAGGAATCGAACGCGCCTCTTAACATTTTTGCCTCACGAGGCTGAGTGAACACCGTTCCAGCTCTCAGACCAGTATTAAATTTATTGGCAGAGCTGGGAATCGAACCCGGACTTCCGTGGTGATAGCCAAGTGGCCAAGAATGAGTCGGACATATAATAATAATAATGGCCAACCTGCCAATAAAATAAACGGTCATCCAATTCTTCGCTTCCGTTACCGTCCTCCTGATCTTCGGATCTTGTTTCAACTTTGTCTTCAGTATCGGAGTCACAAATTCCTTTGAAATTACTGAATCATGAACTAGCTATTCGTTATCTTTCAGCAGAATGTGACACGCTTCATCTGCATCCTTAGGTTTTCGTAAGGCGCAATCTCCTTACTGATATTAACTAAGGCAACATACTAAGCCAAATAATCGGTATAACACCACACCTGCCACTCACTGACAGAATGTAACATCATTGGGAGCGCTGGTACTATCAATCTCACGCTGACAAAATGTTACACGTGTTAAAGTTATTTTTAGGCACGCTATTTCACAACTCCAGAAAAATGCTTACTAAGGTTTGGTGTAAGATGTCACGAGACGATAAGATCATAACTTGAACTGCTGGCTTGATATTAAAACTAATATAACGAACCATGGAGCTGTCAGACCAATGCGCGTCTAACGGAGGGTTTTAAACGATAGTTCTACATGGGGACAGAGAATATTAATAGGCCTACTAACTTTTTGACAGTATTATTCAAAAGTCTAAACACACAATTTGTTGTAATCAGCGTAACCGCAGTCTTCAAGAGGTTTACGTAGCCCAGCGCGTATCCCACTATTGAACAGCTGACTGTGTAGCGTTGGGGATCTGCGCCGCTAGCGCTAGCCGAGCGGGGCGCGGTTGAACTCGGTGAGTGATAACACTATTTATTTCTATTCGTCATGATATTACCTTCAGGGTAGCTTTTTTTTTTTCCATTTTCAGTAATGATGTTTAAAGTCAGACATTTGTTGAATATGTGTCTTTGAGATGTTCATACGCAAATTGGTCTGGTCCGGTTGCTTTCTTATTTTTGTTTCTCTGATGCATAGTTCTGCTTCGTCTTCCGTTGTTTCAATTGTCCTTTTCACTACATTTTTATCCTGTATGTCTATTGCATAGGTTTCAGACTGGTTTCTTTTGTTCAATATTCGCGAGAAATGCTTCTCCCATTTGTCCATTGGAACCTCTTTCACGGTGTGGTGTGTTCTCCTCTTCAGGGGTAATAAAGGATTCTTTTCCGCTTCCTCTGCTTTCTGTTGGGCTTCCTTTTCCATGTAGATTCCACTTGCTGTTTTGATGAGTGATTTATAGTGTCTTCTTTGTCTCGCGTAATCCTCTATATCTTCTATTTATTCTGTAGTTTTTGCTATGCCTACAGCATTCAGAGTGATTCTTCTTTCTTCAAAGCAAGTCCTATCAAACCATGGCTGTGCACGTCTCTTTGTTGCTAGTCGGCAGGCGCTATTTATTAGATCAGTCATCATATCTAATGCTGTTTCCACATGCCCGTCCGCGATTTCTCCCTTCACTTCTCCTATGGCATCCGTTTTTTTTTGCTGGCCTATGAGTCTGGATAGTATTCTTTGAGGTTCCATCATATTTTTGTGTGGAAGCCCCATTGCTATTTCCATCGTCGTTACTATTGGCATGTTTTCTAATAGGTGAAATACCAGAGTCCCATAGCTCCTTTTGTTCTATTAACGTTATATTTATTCTTCTATACAGAAGCAGATCTATGGCGCTGGTTCTGTTAGGCGCTATTTAAGTCGGCATATAATTTTTGTTAGCTAGGGTAAATCCCTCTTCTCTTAGTGTTTCCATGATGATTTCCGTTTTAATATTTGATTTATCTATTCCACAGTTTATGTCACCCGCTATTATTGTATCGTCATGCTTGTCTGCGGCGATGACTGTAGTCATTATAGTCTCCATTACCTCATCTGCACTTGCTTGGGGTCTAATGTAAATTTCTATTACTGAGATCAAATAGGATTTTTCAGCCAAAATATTTTCATTCTTATATACTACTTTGTAACTTCCAACAGATGGTTTCAAATAGCCTGTTGGCCTGCCTCCTGTTTGACGAGCTTATGAATGTAGTCCATAGAATCCTTTTATATCTAACGGTTCCGATACGAACGTTTCTGTGAATACCATTACATCATATTTTTGAAATTCCTCTGTGGGTACATATTTTATGGCGTTTTAAGCCCTTCAACATTCCATTTAAGCACTTTAATAAGTGAGTTGGACTCTGATTTCTTGATTTGTTCTTTGAAAACGAAATCTTCTAATTATTGTACCTTTCGGCCAGTATCCGGGGCTTTCTACTTCCTCCAGATGACTATAAGGAATTCCGATTTTGAACGCCTTATTCTTTCCTCTAATTTTAATTGCCTCACATGTGATTTCTCCTTGAATACAATTCTTTTGTAGGTATTTTATAATATTTTCTGGCAACGTGTCTTCTTTTAGCTTTCCCACGAAGAGCCATGCATTCTTTTGTGCTGCACGAATGTCCACATCGGTGTTCTGCTTTGTTCCTATCGTCTGCGTGTTCCTTTGCGTTTTGTTTCGTCTGTTCACAACTTGTGTCCACGAGTTCTCATCGTTATAATGACCCTTAAAAGACATGACAATAAGGGTGATTTCCCCAAGCTTTTCAGTTATCACTTCTCTCCCTTGGCTTCTAAGCCCTGGTGTTCTGATTGCAGGCACAGATGTGGGCAGCCAACCCTGATGACTTGATGCAGTTGGTGCTCGAGTTCATGGACCCGAAAGAGGATACGAAATATGTGAGGCCTCCATTGTCGAACTTACCACATGCTACGCGCTGGATACACAAAGAGCTGAAGATCGCTGCTCGCACCTTGCCACGCATCGAAGGGGACCTGCACTTCCTCTTCAACAACCTCAATGAGCGGATCATTCCCTTTGACAAGAAGACCGTCTCCGATTGGTTAAAGGGTAGGTCTGCCTTTTGTTCTAAAGATGCTGCTAGTTGGCACAAAGTCAGTATTTTGGGAACCTCTCCCACATATTCACTCCAGCCACATTCGAATAGTATTGTCAACTTCATAACTTACGTCTTCGTAACTATCTATCTAAGAGTGTACCGCGATGCTGCTTTTATTATAGTGATGGTGACCTGGCCAAGTGTGTTAGGACACGCTTTAGAATGAGGATTGTGTGGCTGCACACACCAGCCGTCCTGAGTGCTGCTAGTGAAGGCGATAGGGCTTAACCAAGTGTGTTAGGACATGCTTCACAAAAGGGATTGTGTGGCTGCACACATTCTCAAATACATGGTGCTGATGATCCAGATGTCTCTAGCCCACAACTGAAATCACGAAAACAGTACAGTAGTACACCGAGTTATTTCTATGGGTTGGTGCGAAACGGGAGATGTCTACCGTGAGGTGTGTCGATCAGACATGTACATTGCATTAAGCACTCAGGTACCTCAAAACAACCAATTTAAGTGCAGTATTTAGTTTACTAATTTGGTTTCTATGCTCTCCCATTCCAGTCGCGTGGTATTCATTACAGTTCTCTTAAACTCGTCGTCTTGCAAACGACGTCTAAGTGATTTACATCCAGGACTGTGTCGAGTCTTCCTGTTAACACTTCGATATGTGTTGCTCTACCCGTATTCAGAATTCAAGCTGAGAACATTATATTCTGTGTCCTCACTTACGTTATATTTAGCCACTAACGGATAACATGAGTGTGGTTTATGTAACTAGAATGACGCTTACTGTTGATGTGAAAAGTATTCTCTGTTGTAGTTCACTAATTATTTTGTTTGACTTTGACACATCAGTATGCGGCATCGATTGCATTCCGCATTGCATTGTTCACTGGAGCATTCCTCATTCGGTATGTGAAATTGTATCCCAGAGGAGATGTTTTACCATAGCTATGTACGACTAGCCATGGCATCAGGTAGGCAGTTGCTCGGGAATTATTTGTTAATCACCATCCAGAGTTTTTATCTCTTCCCTGTCCTTTCGTCCACCTCATGGCGCAGTGGGTAGCATTTTTAGCTGTCATCCTTGAGATCCTGGTTCGATTCCCGGCATTGTCATTAAAATTATTTCTGGTCTAATGGCTGGAACTGGATACACTCAGCCTCGTGAGACACAACTGAGAAGAGGTAGGTTAAATTCCAACTTCATTCTTCCTAGAAGTTGTTTTCCGTGGTTTCCCGTTTCTAGTCCAGGCAAATACCGGGATGGTTCCTAACATAAGGCCACGGCCGCTTCCTTCCTTATTTCAATTACAAATACACACACTACTAGAGACACCACAATAACACAGATTCTCAGACAAACTATATATATACTGTATTGAAGCCGTATTTTGTGAGCTTGATAGCATGTCATGAGCCAGGAGTCGAACTGACATTTACGAGAGATTTTATGTTTCAATTTAAAGGAGTTAGATAGGCAACCAACTATACTGCAAGTATGCAACCTGCTTCTCCATGCCAGACAAGGAAACTACGATGTTGGAATCGCAGTCTATGCAGTCATACAGTGTATACTGTATAAGATGGTGTCCGGACAGTTCCACACACTGACACTTCCACACTCTGCAAAAAATACTGACACTTCCCCACAGGCCTTGGACGCGGTTACCTGTTTAATGACTCAGAAATAATCTCGACTGACATTTCCACACACATTCTCCCCCCTCCCCCAAGGCTACTATGAAAACGATCAAGTTGAAATTTGGCCTACTGTTGTTTCGCACTTTTAATATCTCTGGAATCACATATTATATTCTTTAATTACTGTACTACTGTATAAGATTTGAGGCAAAAATGGTTTAATACTCTTCAGCTATTATGAGTACAAGTACAAGTACTAGTACATTAAAAATGAGAAATTTCCAAAGGCTCCTCCCCATAGTAGCCTTTGAAGTAAAAGTATAGCGTAAGATCTTCCCCTGATATTTAACAGCTGTGTATAATACAGCACACTTTAAAAATGTATCGTGCAAGTAGATAAACTATATATTTGTTTCGTTTACACCGCATTTTGCACGCCACCATGCAACAAAAACAAACAAACAAAAACATGAAGTTCCGTGACGAACTAAAGAGCCTACTTTTCTTAAAATTTAAGATCCATGCCAATGATTAATCTATATGGATCTATCTAGAATAATGACGAAATTAAGTTGTTAATAATAGAGAACTACAGTTGGCAGCCCTGGTGACTGAATATATTCTTAATTCCATCTCTTAAGGTAGAGAATACAAAATTTGGTTGTATAGAAGTTACATGTATTTAAAGTTGGACCTCTCAGCAGGCTTAGAATCATGTTGACAGCACTGACGTATATAAGTTACTCCAAATTAATATAGAATGTTAGGTACTATACGTGAGCATAGTTTAAAGCTGTCGGCTTGCGTACTTTCTGATATATGGGTATTTAGATTTTAAAAAATTGAGAGCATTTATTAACAGTTGGCAGCCCTGGTGGCTCTTAAGAATACGCTCAGTCATATCCACTTATGTACACATAGCACATACGAAATTTGGTTGAAATCCAATTGATAGTGTAGAAGTTATATGCATTTAAAATTTGGACCTATCAGCAGGCTTATAATCATTTTGGCAACAGTGCCATGTATGGACTCCTGGAAATTAAACTGCAATATTATTATCTATACGTGTGCCAATTTTGAAATAGCTCCCATTCATACCTTCCAAGATATCCAACATGGAGCTCAAAATTCAGTTGCCATTTTTCAGCAGTTGATAGCACTGACATCATTTTTAAATATGGCCGTGAGATATTAAGGTATAGATCTTTACTCCTACCAAATTTTGTTTCGATTGCTGCTGCCGTTTAGGAGTTGATAGGGGGACACACACACACAGCCAGCCAGACAGACAGACGGACGGACAGACAGACAGACAGACAGACAGAAGGACAGACAGACACACATTTGCTCGATCTCATAAGTCTACTTTTTCCTCATTTTTGCAAAATGTGAAAAGTAGGCTAACAAGAAGTTCCGTGACGAACTAAAGAGCCTACTTTTCTTAAAATTTAAGATTCATGCCAATGATTAATCTATTTGGATCTATCTAGAATAATGACGAAATTAAGTTGGTAATATCGAAATTTCTAATTAGTTCGAAATATTGTATACTGGCATAATGTAGCCTAATAGAGAACTACAGTTGGCAGCCCTGGTGACTGAATATAATTAGTTCCATCTCTTAAGGTACATAATACAAAATTTGGTTGAAGTCCAATGGATAGCATGGACGTTACATGCAGTTAAACATTGAATCTAACAGCGCGCGTAAAATCATGTTGGCAACAATGACATACATGTATTGGTCAGAAATAATCTGAAATTATATGATCTATTTTTGTGTCAATTTTTAATGAAATCCATTAGTTAGTATAGAAAGTACATGCATTTTAAAATTGGACCTATCAGCAGGCTTAGAGTCATGTTGACAGCACTGGCGTAGGCCTAAATTAGTTACTCCAAAATAATCTAAAATGCCAGATACTATACGTGTGCAAAGTTTATAGTTATTGGCTTGCATACTTTCTGATATATTGATATTAGAGTAACTAAAATAGAGACAGCATTTATTAACAGTTGGCAGCCCTGGTTAACGGCATAGTCATACCTGTTATGGTACACATAGCACACACGAAATTTGGTTGAAATCCAAATGATAGTATAGAAGTTACATGTATTTAAAGTTGGACTTCTCAGCAGGTTTAGAATCATGTTGGTAGCACTGACGTATATAAGTTACTCCAAAGTAATATAGAATGTCAGGTACTATACGTGTGCATAATTTAAAGCTGCCGGCTTGCATACTTTCTAATATATGGGTATTTGGATTTAAAAAATTGAGAGCATTTATTAACAGTTGGCAGCCCTGGAGGCTCTTAAGAATACGCTCAGTCATATCTGTTTACGTACACATAGCACATACGAAATTTGGTTGAATTCCAATCGATAGTGTAGAAGTTATATGCATTTAAAAGTTGGACTTATCAGCAGGCTTATAATCATTTTGGCAAGACTGCCATGTATGGCCTGCTGCAAATTAAACTGCAATATTATTATCTATACGTGTGCCAATTTTGAAATAGCTCCCATTTATACCTTCCATGATATCCAACATGGAGGTCAAATTTCAATTACGATTTTTCAGCAGTTGGTAGCACTGACATCATTTTCAAATATGGCCGTGAGATATGCAGTTATAGATCTCTACTCCTACCGAATTTTGTTTCGATTGCTCCAGCCGTTTAGGAGTTGATAGGGACACACACACACACACACACACACTCACACAGCCAGACAGACAGACAGACAGAAGGACAGACAGACAGACAGACAGACACACATTTGCCCGATCTCATAAGTCTACTTTTTCCTCATTTTTGCAAAATGTGAAAAGTAGGCTAAAAATACAAAACAACTGACGAAGCCTAGAAAGCTGATTTTAAACACGCCAAAATGATAACAACACCGAAATGATCGGTTTTGTTATTATTTTGCCAGTCGACAGCCTGGATAAAGTGTGATGGAAATCAGACTGCATTTATTTTATTTTGATGAAAATGATATTTTCGAGACCGTGTTAGTAATGAAATACATAGACGGAGCGCTTTTCTTCATTCCAAAGGATCATTATGTTAAGGTGCATTGTCACTGGTGCGGCTGTAACAATGATCGCTGAAGCCTATAGCCTTAGGGGGGTGGGGATGTGTGTGGAAATGTCAGTCGAGATTATTTCTGAGTCATTAAACAAGTAGCCGCGTCCAAGGGCTGTGGGGAAGTGTCAGTATTTTGGGCAGTGTGTGGAAGTGTCAGTGTGGGGAACTGTCATGCAATCGTCGAAGCAATGTGGTAAAGCGACATTCTGTTGTACAGTTAAACGTGTGTTGGAAATATGAAAACTTGTTCACCGAAATCGAATGTTTGGTATGTGGCAAGATATTAGGCATCGAAAAGTTAAATTTAGAATATCACTACAAAACTCACCACTTCCACCAATATGGAAGTGTAGAGGGTGAACTGTGACTTACTCTTCTCAATAATCTACGCTAAGAATATTAAAGTATTTTAGGGTTGGAATAGGAACTTAGCTCGCTGGTAAATATAAATGCTGGAGATGGTGCCTTCATAACGTATCAGTAGTATTATTTTGCGCTATTCTTCAGATCTCTTTGAACGCTGCGCATTCCAACAGATTAGCTACATGCTACTGACACTAGGGTAAGTGTGATTAAGAATATTTTTCAGTTAACTTTATGATTGCTTAGGGGGTTTCTTTCATGCCATCATCCTAGCTGGATTTTCTTTGCGATTTGTATGACAAGATTCTGTAGGGGATTTCTAGGACAAAAATGTAGGATGTTTAATTTTGTTAAGAGTCCTTTAGTTATATATGCTTCGCATATTATTCCCCAATAAAAGAGTACAGTAGGCTAGGGATCGTTGGAAGAATGAATGTCAGACGACAATAGTTTATCATATTCCCGGATTATTTGTTAGTAGATTTGCTAATTCTTCCTTTTTTAGCCTACTTTTCACATTTTGCAAAAATGAGGAAAAAGTAGACTTATGAGATCGGGCAAATGTGTGTCAGTCTGTCTGTCTGGCTGGCTGTGTGTGTGTCCCCCCCCCCCCCTATCAACTCCTAAACGTCTGCAGCAATCCAAACAAAATTTGGTAGGAGTAAAGATCTATACTTGAATATCTCACGTCCATATTTGAAAATGATGTCAGTGCTACCAACTGCTGAAAAATCACAATTGAAATTTGAGCTCCATGTTGGATATCTTGGAAGGCATGAATGGGAGCTATTTCAAAATTGGCACACTTATAGATAATAATATTGCAGTTTAATTTCCAGGAGGCTATACATGGCAGTGTTGCCAAAATGATTGTAAGCCTGCTGATAGGTCCAAATTTTAAATGCATATAACTTCTACGCTATCAATTTGATTTCAACCACATTTCGTATGTGCTATGTGTACATAAACCGATATGACTGAGCGTATTCTTAAGAGCCACCAGGGCTGCCAACTGTTAATAAATGCTCTCATTTTTAAAAATCCAAATATCCATATATCAGAAAGTATGCAAGCCGACATCTTTAAACTATGCACACGTATAGTACCTGACATTCTATATTAATTTGGAGTCACTTATATACGTCAGGGTTACCAACATGATTCTAAGCCTGCTGAGAGGTCCAATTTTAAATGCATGTAACTTCCATACTAACTAATGGATTTCATTCAAAATTGGCACAACAATAGATCATATTATTTCAGATTATTTCTGACCAATACATGCATGGCATTGTTGCCAACATGATTTTACGCGCGCTGTTAGATCCAATGTTTAACTGCATGTAACGTCCATGCTATCCATTGGACTTCAACCAAATTTTGTATTCTGTACCATAAGAAATGGATCTAAGAATATATTCAGTCACCAGGGCTGCCAACTGTAGTGCTTTATTAGGCTACATTATGCCAGTATACAGTATTTCGAACTAATTAGAAATTTCGGTATTACCAACTTAATTTCGTCGTTATTGTAGATAGATCCATATAGATTAATCATTGGCATGAATCTTAATTTTTAAGAAAAGTAGGCTCTTTAGTTCGTCACGGAACTTCTTGTTGGATGTGTATTATGGGCTAGCTTCATACTTTCACCACCCGCACGGTATCCTCTTGATTGCGAACAGTCCAGATTGCGGACAATTGGGTACCTGAAGGGGATGATATCTGTGGTGTCGTCCTGATTACGAATATGTTAATGAGAAAGTTGCTTTAATTATTACTGGGGTGATACGAATTTATTCATAAACCAACTCTTGCAATAAACAAAGCGGCCATCAGGCCCTATCATTCTACTGTAAATTAACCTAACATTCTCATCACCTATTAACTATTAACGAGATTCAAGTTGTATTTACATGTCTTAGACTAATAATAGCAAACATATAGTATTTGTCATTAAAGAAACTACATTTAATATTTCCTCGACAGTTTCCCTACTTCAGTTCAGTGCTTTATTTCGCCGTTTTCCTCGTAGCGTTCTGTGATTTTCGCGATTCTTTCAGAACACCCTGATTACTTCACTAACCTGACTCCTAAGCTTCCCTTTGTACTCGGAGGTTTTCTCCTTGAGACAATGCCATGTCACTACACCTTGTTTATTTTCCCGTAATTTGCGATACGATTATCCATAAAGCATACACAGTTTCCCTTTCACGGTCTCGATTAACTCCATTATAAGTACAGCACAACAGAAATATACTAGTAATACTCCTAGCAGCAACCAGATATGAAATGACACGTGTGCGGTATATAAGTAAATTGTTTCCGTTCAACTCTGATCAGCTGACCTTTGTACGGGTGGCTAGAGTCCCCGACTCATCAGAAATATCCGCTTGACTAGGAATGATGAATTTTGAATAATAATAATACAACTCTCTCTGATCCACCATAAATAAGCACCCCTCTAGTTTTATTGTACAACATTTTCAATAAGACAAATATTTCAAAAAATATTCTTAATCTATTGTCCGTAATCTGGTCAGAGCATTATATAGTTGTTCGGAACAATCGCCCATATCCACTCCGGTGCAATTTCAGTAACTTGAAGTAAGTCCAAGTTTTGACAAATCGAATCGAACTGAATCAAACCAACTCAGATCAACTCAGTAAGCTTTGCTCAACTCACACCATGATCTGTTGATGTTAACCTGCAATTGAATTTCCTGGACTTAAAATGGATATACTGTGCCATGAATTTAAACATAAGTGTGGCCACTTTAAGATGTATAATCCATCCATGTGTTACTAACTATTTATCCTCTGTGCTAATGGTAACTCTACCTGTTTTGAATATAGCTGGCCGTAAAGAAGTGGAACAGATGAAGTCGAATCAGCAGTACCACTACCAGAAAATGGACCAAGACGCAATGGAAATCGGGACGACTAACGAAATGGGCTTTCCCGTCTCTCTACGTTTGAAGACTCTGTGGGCCTTCCGATCAGAGGGGGAGGCTAAGCTTTCTAGGGACCACATGAACTTGGCAGCAGACTTCAACATGGTGTTCGTATTTCGTAAAGTAACCTACTCTCTTCCATCTAAAGGATAGTACAGTTTTTGGTACAGATGTTTACTGGTCTCTACTGACCTAATTATACAACTAAACTCACGTGCTTTCTCGCATATCAAAAGAATTATGTGCTACTCCACTCCTTTGTTTAAAAATTTTGTTTCTTTTAAGGGAATTAAGGATCTCTAGAGGATAATAGACGATTAGAGATGGGATATAGACTCTAACACAGAATAAATATGCTAACATGCTTTTAAATAAGCACTTATAATCCAGTGCCCGTTACTCCTCCCTTATACTTTAATTTTGGATTTTCGACTCACCAAATGCGTTAGGTTAGTTGAATCTAGAAGGAGTATCGTGAAATGGATGAAAGATTGAATACATTTATTACTAGTAATTAAAATTTAAAAAAGCCAAACCCCGTGAACTATAGCTAAAGCCCTGCGCGAGTAAACAAACCGTTATCCGCATTCACCCCGCATCCACACGACTTTTATCCGCATCCGCCCCGTATTCGCACGTTTATTTATCCGCATCCGCCCCGCATCCGCACGTTTGTTTATCCGCATCCGCCCCGCATCCGCACGTTTGTTATCCGAATCTACTGGCAATACAATAATATTTTTAATTAGATAAAGAATTATAGCAACGCATTTAGACATTTTAGGAGAAAGACGTTCCCCTAGGCTATGTAAGTCATGTGCCATGTTTAAAATGAATGCTATACAGCCAGAATTGCAACCCCTCGAGTTCAGAGTGTTAATTATGCTTAATACCGGATGAGTTAGCCGTGGTCGTTACGGCATGACTGCTGGCAGTCGCTCACATCCGGGAGGTGAGGAGGTTCGAATCCCCCTGCCGGCAACCTTGAAGATGGTCTTGTGTGGTTTCCCATCTTCCTTCCAGGCAAATGCCGGGGTTGGTCCCTAACTATAGGCCACAGCCACTACCTTCCAACTCCTCGTCCTTACATCCCAACTTTCCTCCCCCAACGGTACTTGTAGCTCACCCATTGGGTGTCCGTCTCGAAGCAGCTACAACACTGGCGAGCCGAACATGTCCTCGGACACTCCCGGCACTAAAAGCCATACCTAAAAAATGCTTAATGATATAATTTGGCATGAAAAAAAAAACTAACGGAAAAGTATGATATGCCATAAACATCCGGGTCCTAGTAATGATATTCAACAAGTTCGGATTGTATTCTAAAAAACTATCCGCAAATTTAATACAAACATTATCCCCAGCTTATCCTCTATCCACACAGACAGGCAAACTATATTGGAGGGGCAGATGACCTCGTAGTTCCGCCCCTTAAAACAACAATACATAACTAACTGACTAAACTAAGTTATATCGGCGTGGCGAAACATTTTGCGGATATCCGCATCCACGCAGGGCTTTAACTATAGACCATGAAGGGCCTTGGCCTACCAAGCGACCGCTGCCCAGGCATTTGGCCTACAGATTGTGATGTGGCGTGTGGTCAGTGCGTCGGGTCCCCTCGGATGTTAATCTTGGTTTTCCTAAACCTAGCGCTGCCTCACTCTCAGACAGTTACTCTGATGTCTTCAAGAGGCTGAGTGCACCCCGTTCCAGCTCTCACATCAGTTTCTAAAATCCCTGATGGAGCCGGGAATCGAACACGGAGCCTCAACACAACGGGGCCGGCAAATGTATTTCATTCACTCAATAGGCTATAAATTATTTAAACAAGCTAGTTATGACAACTGACCACTGCACAGAGGACGAAGAAAGACAAAATAAATTAGTTTAGCTCTTTACTGCACGCTTAATGGATAACGACACTCCCATTTGTGGAAATGTTTGCTCATCCAATATTTTGATGGCCTTTCCTTCGGCGGCAGCGTAAGCGTGTGCGCTGAATCACGCACCATGACTGCTATAGCAAGCACAGAGATCGAAGATTCGAATTACGATGCTGACAGTGGCCATCCTGAGTGTGGCTCTCCTCTGTGGTTTTCCTCGATGCTGTCAGGCAAATTTCGGAATGGTACCTTCATTCAAGTCCCGGGGCACCTACCGTAATGCCAAAATATAAATTACAGTTACACGCACTACTAGAGTCACCACAGAAACACCGGTTACCAGACAAATCCAACACATGGGGCTGATGACCGAAATGTCCCTAGCTCCTGAAATGAATTAACAACAACCTCTGGCATTTCCTCCCGTGGTGTTTGGGTAGCGCACCTGTCTCTCACACGGAGGCCCCGGGTTTGATTCCTGGCTCCGTCAGGGATTTTAGAAACTGATGTGAGGGCTGGAACGGGGTGCACTCAGCCTCGTGAGGACAATTGAGTAGCTGTCTGACAATGAGGCTGCGCCCCGATCACGAAAACCAAGATTAACGGCCGAGGGGACCCGATGCGCTGATCACGCGTCGCCCCAATATCTGCAGGCCAAATGGCTGGGCAGCAGTCGCTTGGTAGGCCTAGGCCCTCACGGGCGGTAGTGCCAGGGGTTATTATTTATCTGGCATTTCCTCGTCTGTAATGTAGAAGACATCAAGGCAAAATCTTCCAAATCACGCAGTAACACAGTGATGAAGTTCAGACGTAAGAGCAGACTGTGAAAGTGAGGAATGACGTCAGCAGTCCTACAGCAGCGAGCGAGGAAGTGAAGTTCAGTGACAGCTTATACGTTGTGCGTGTTAGATGGAGTATATTCGGGTGTACTTATTGCATCCGTTCGCATAGAGAGTACTCTGCCTCGTGGTTGTGTTTAGTATAGGCCTACTTAACATTAAAATAAAACTGCCCTAGGTATTTCATTCCTGGGATCGGAAGGGCTGATTATAATCAACACACAGGGGTATTTTTAACATAAGTTTATTCAGCTATAGAATACAAACAAAAATAAAAATAAGATGAGATAAAAATCACTCATGAACACTCGGGATTTTACAAATAAAAATTCCTCTGAAATTAAATAAAATCATGATCTCGGATGATCTGGTCGTCCAGACCTTAATTTTTAACAAATTAACAAATTTACTTGGTCCATTCCCCAAAAATAACAAGAATGAATTTATATTACACGACCAGTGGCATGGCGTGGAATTTTTTCGAGGGTAAGCTGTGAAGAAGACTCAAAATATAGGCTTACACCATAAAGCAACTTCAGCACCCGGTTCCAGCTATGCCCATGTCAATGTTGAGGTTGATATCTGAAGTAGCAACAATTACTCTACACACATAATTATTAGTCTTTCACATTTAAAAAATAAAAATAGAAAGAGTTGTAATACAGCACAGCTCATTTTTCCCTTTTCAACTTCAGGCATGCCAATCCATGTACATTAAGTGCGGAGAAAATTATTCAACAATAGGGTTGGCGAGCTTCTCTTGTCTTGTATCATTTGACGATTGAACAGTGTGGCAATTTGTGTTTTTGTTGTTCGCATTTCTTGGCCTAAGGAGCTAAACTTTTAGGTTATTACCCGTAAATTTTCTATTGTGCGTGGCTCAGCGGTAACGTTCTAGCTTGCTGAGCTTAAGATAGCGGGATCGAATGCCGTCGCAGCCAGTCGGCATTTGAGGGTGCGCAAATGCGAGGGAGCCGTGTCAGTATATTTACTGGCACGTTAAAGATTCTCTTCGGGTCAAAATTCCGGCACCCCGGCGTCTCTAAAAGCCTCAGTAGTTAACAGGGACGTAAAACCAATAACATTATTATTATTTTCTATTATGAGACCTAAGTGAATATTAAAATAATAAACATGCTATTAGTAGACTAATAGATATTCTTATGTTATTGTATTGCATGTTCAGTTAATATTTATTTGCAAATATCACTCAAATTGTACTGATGTAAGTTTTCACGGCTTCATTAGTTTGAATGACTTAATTGGGGCGTAGGCCTATAACCTATGCAAACTAGTACTAAGGGGGGCGTGGTGGCGCAGCGGTCCAGCAGTTGGCCTCTCACCAAGGTGGACCGGGTTCGATTCCCAGGCATTGCATGTGAGATTTCGAAGTGAAATTCCATGTCCTGTGGTTCGGATTCCACGTAAAAAGGAGGTCCCGTGGCTCATGATCGCATGATTAATGGTCACGTAAAACTAAAAGCTTCCTTTTTTTTAGGTAGATTTCATTAGAAAGCGAACTATTGCAATGGGTACCATGTTTCGACTTCCGGAAAATTTCGACATATCTTCTTCGCGTTTCACATCCCCCAGACCCCAAAACCACCGTCAGTTCAAATGTTTATATATAATTTATGTATATATATATCAGTTTCTTGTGGATACGATAACTGCCGTAATTTTGCACCAATCACTTTGAATTTTTTACAAAACATGTATCCCTATAAAATCTCGGTCGAGTTAGTTAATGGGCAAAATCGGTCGAAGGGGGTGAAAATGGGGGGCTTTTTTCGAAAAAGTGAAATTTCGCTATAACTCTCTTAATACGTGAAATATCGAATCCATTCAAAGATCATAATATGTGTCGGATAAGTGCCAAAAATTTATGTCAAGTAAGTTTTTTGATAGCACCAACCATTGGCCAAAGGGGTGGAGAAAAGTGGGTTTTTCGGGAAACATTAATCATATCTCTCTTAATAGGCACAATATCAAAACCGTACAAAATGGAAAATATTCCCCTAATAATTACCTAAAACTTTTGTCTGAAAGAATTTTTGATATGACCCACCATTACGCCAAGGGATGAGAAAAATGATTTCGGAATTTTAAATAATGCCAAGTGCCATCAGAGGTTACCATAACAACGCTTTTAAATTGATGAGGGATGATCTATCAGAGGTTGCCAAGACAACGCCATTGACGAGATCACATTCATTTTTAGCCTACTTTTCACACTTTTCAAAAATGAGGAAAAAGTAGACTTATGAGATATATCCGGGAAAATGTGTCTGTCCTTCAGTCTGTCTGTCTGTCTGTCCTTCTGTCCTGTCTGTCTGGCTGTGTGTGTGCCCCCCCCCCCCTATCAACTCATAAACGGCTGCAGCAATCGAAACCAAATTTAGTATGAGTAAAGATGTATACCGGAATATCTCAGGCCCATATTTGAAAAAGATGCCAGTGCTACCAACTGCTAAAAAAACGCACTAGAAATTTGAGCTCCATGTTGGATATCATGGAAGGTATACATGGGAGCTATTCTAAAATTGGCACACATGTAGATAATACTATTTCAGTTTAATTTCCAGGTGGCCATACAAGACAGCGTTGCCAAAATAATTTTAAGCCTTCTTATAAGTCCAATTTTTAAATGCATATAACTTCTACACTATCAATTGGATTTCAACCAAATTTTGTATGTAATATGTGTACATAAACAGATATGACTGAGTGTATTCTTAAGAGCCAATAGGGCTGCCAACTGTTAATAATTGCTCTCTATTTTGTATCCAAATATACCAAAGTGTGCAAGCCGACAGCTTTAAACTATGCACACGTAAATTACCTGACATTTTAAATTAATTTGGAGTAACTTACATACGTCAGTTCTACCAACATGATTCTAAGCCTGCTGATAGGACCAATTTTTAAATACATGTAACTTCTATACCAACAAATGGATTTCATCCAAAATTGGTACAAAAATATATAATATTTCAGATTATTTCTGACCAGCACTCGCATGACATTGTTGCCAACATGCCTTTACGTGTACTAATAGATCCAATGTCTAAATCCATGTAACGTCCTTTGGACTTCAACCACATTTTGTATTCTGTACCTTAGGAGATGGAAGTAAGAATATATTCAGTCACCAGAGCTGCCAACTGTATTGCTCTATTAGGCTACATTATGCCTAGTATACCTTATTTCGAACTAATTAAGACATTTCGATATTACCCACTTAATTTCGTCTTTATTCTAGATAGGTTCATATACTGTAGATTAATATATGGCATAAATCTTAATTTTAAGAAAAGTAGGCTCTTTAGTTCGTCACGGAACTTCTTGTTCCATCTGACTATGAGGGAAGCGGCTAACTGGTAGCATGCTGAACTTCTATGCCCAAGGTCGCTGGTTCAAAGCCGGCCAAAGTCGCCGGATTTTCTAAGAGCGCTAAAAATCCGTCAGCATTCTTTCCTTCGGAGGGGAAGTTACAACGTTCGTTGCAAGTTGCTGGTTGCGGTGGCATCTAGCAGCCAAGTTCACAGCTGGGTGTCGTTGACGTTAGTATTTGGTACAAAATTAGGTACTACTACTTAAAATTGACCGTCTGCACACCTTACCTGAATTACAGACTAATACAGTAATCACAAATAACACCGTTTATCAGACAGATTCTACACACACGGGGTTACATGACCACCTTGTCGCAGCCCCTAAACTGAGGAACCAACCAACATCTCTGCGGGAGATAAAATTTTACGTGAAGAAGTAACAGACTGTTAGATAGTTACACATTAGTTCCAAACCTTGCATAAGGACAGTGTGATCACAAGTATAAAAATGAACCCCAAATGACAAGAAGGTTACCATCCCCATAAGACAGTAAAATGTTAAAAATATGCATAGAAAGACGAAAAAATGTTAACTAACCTCCAATTGTAAAATACTTTCTCGCAATAAATGAGGTCTGATCCTCCTACGAAAACCTGCATATTTTGCCTATTATAGCCTATCCCCTAGTTTACCCGGTGAAATCTACCTCCGCCTTCCGGCGTGCCGAGAGGATTTTTTTTTAAACTAGTACTGACAATTCCGGCGTCTAGTGCATCAGTGGAAAGAATGTTTTCTACTATGAAACGGTATAAAAACCTTCAACCGAAACTCAATGCATCAAGAAGGACTTTCACATCTCGCGCTTCTTTCCATTGAAAAGGTGTTATAGTGCAGCCTTCAGGGGAACACTGATTTTCACGACCATGTAATTGATGAATTCGCTAAGAGGGAGAGAAGAATTGAACTTCGCTACAAATGATCCGCCAAGGTACAGTAAATAGTGGCATTAATTAATTTTGTACAAATGAGAATTTGATAGACCCTACCTACCGTAATTACCAAATATTTTTTAAAATAATGTGATAGGTCTTTAAAATATTATTCAAATTATACGGATGTGCATACATTTAAAATTATGTATCCTTTACACCTACTCTTTGAATATAATTTGAATGATAATCAGAGGAACTTTTCGGGTTGATGGGTCACTCTGAAGATTCCAACGCACTGTTCACTCCCAACACAATAATATCAACAGTAGTTACGGTATACTAAATTTTGCTAATTGCACTCAAAAACATAGAGTTGTGAGTTAACCGGACGAAGAAGAATTTTAACTACCGCGCCCAGCAAAGGTCGGGTCTGATGGTCAGATGGAGGGTGGGGACTGGAGAGGCGCGCCAAATAATTTTAAGCAGTGCTGGTGTCCAGGCTCGCCAGGGTAAGCCGCCAGAACCGAAGCAGACCTTGCTACCCACTTTGACTTGTCTCGACGACAGCCCTGTGGCTATGGAACGCCACACCCCTTGTCTTAGCCAATCAAGGACGACCTGGCGTTCTTGGTGTACCACTCCATCGGCCATAGCAGTGTTCCGGGCCAGAAGGCTCCTGGAGGTAAACAAGCCGTTGTCATAGCGACCAGCCGCACTCTTTCTTCTTTCTCTCCAAAGTAGTACTGGCTGATCGTGGAGAACTGCGGTAGAGAACGAGGAACGTCATTCAAAGCGGCGTTTTTGCAGTTGCTTGCGCGTTAGAAAGTGATATTATATACTTTATTCTTATGAGAATATGCTAGGTAAGCGGTGCTTACCCCGTGGTATTGGAGAAAACGCCACTGTACACGACATCACCAACAACAGCTGATTATTATCAATATTATTGTCAAATATTATCGTCACCAGCTGTAGCCTGCGTAACTTATTTGCATTGGTGTGGTTTTGAAAACTGGGATGAGTATTCATTCCCAAACAAAACAGATGTTTGAAAACTGGGATGAGTATTCATTCCCAAACAAAACAGATGTTTGAAACCTGAATCTATGTTAGTTGCCGTTGGCCCAGGGCAAGGTAAAACTTACACTATTTTATACAAATGACGTGCCTCTGACTTAAAGCACTGCCAACTTGAACATGATATAATATGTGAACTCGATACCCGTGAGTATTAATAAATACTCAAAACAAGCAAAGCAAAGCCAACTCCGTACAGGCCATGGAGGCCCTGAGAGTAGAGGCATCGGTACTAGATGGGATGGAGTTGTCAGCTCCACGCGCGGCCGTCCTTGCTCCCAGGAATTACCCTGGTACTCATTTCTGTTGTAGGCTGAGTGAACCCCGGGGCCTCTTGCGTTTCCGAAAGTGGTAGTTTTGTTTCTAAAATCCTCTACCTGGGCGGGGATAGAACCTACTCCCTTTCAGTTAGAGGCTCAGCGCCTCTACCGACTGCGCCACGCAGCTCCTAACAAATACTCACGTCATAAAATATATGAATAACAAACAAATCTACTTCAAAACACGTCAAACATAGTGCCAACCCTCAGGACAAGGGTTAATAACTAATCTAATATCACACTAGCCAGCGCATCACCTAACATGAATAACACTTGGCAGTCGCAACTCCGATGTAATACAAATATCGAAATCTATTGTTACGTGCCACCCCCCTAGTGGCACTTTTGTTAAATGGATTACGGTGGGTTGAAGCACAACACAGATTGTTTCTTTAAAGAAATAATTAACTTTATTGCGGCCAGAAAATTACACTACTCATCAGCAAATACAAGCAATTGGGACCTTACTCCAGTTTCCTCAAGCCTCTTCCTTGAGCGCTCTTGGACCTTTCACTTGTCAACAGACCACATAAGTTAATCCGTCCTAATGAGTACGGTGGCCTTGACAGAAACTACCTGCCCCTCTCCCTTATGTACACGGACTACAGTTACTTACGATCACTTGCTGCAGGCTGTTCACAAGCTGGGAGAAACAATGTCACTGGATTTCTTAACTCGCACGACACTTCGTCACCACACTTCTGTCGCTCAGGAAAACACGCACTAGCTCAGAAACACACACCCACAGAAAAGCCCGGCCCCTTACTGTTGAAGCCGCTTATATAGCAGGCTGGTGACTCAATGAATTCAAGAATCGTCCAGGACACACGGCTTCTTGACATTTCCTTCACTGGCGGGGTCACGAATATTCTGGACCATCCCTTTCACTTCGCAGCCTGTTGCGTAAAGCGCACGTAATACACTGAGGCAGAGCACACACAGCCCGGGGGAGCTGTGACTCATGCGGCGAGCGACAACACAAACTCACAGCCGTAACACTATATATAGCAACCAATGCTTAAACGCAACTACCACCAGAAAAATTAATAATTTTACAAATACAAATATTCACGTCGCCTCCGTAGCGTAGCGGTCAGCATGGTTAGCTGCCGCCCCGGAGGTCCTAGGTTCGATTCCCGGCTCTGCCACGAAATTTGAAAAGTGGTATGAGAACTGGCACGGGGTCTACTCAGCCTCGGGTGGTCCAAATGAGTAGAGGGGGTTCGATTCCCACCTCAGCCATCCTCGAAGTGGTTTTCCGTGGTTTCCCACTTCGTCTTCGGGCAAATGACGGGATGGTACCTACTGTAAGGCCACGGCCGCCTCCTTCCCTCTTCCTCGCCTATCCATCCCCATCTTCCATCCCTTCCCATCCCTCATGAGGCCCCTGTTCGCTTTGCAGGTGAGGCCGCCTGGGCGAAGTGCTGATCACACCTCCCCAGTTGTATCCCTCCCGACCAGATGTTCCAGGCTCCAGGACACTGCCCATAGAGGCGGTAGTGGTGAGTTCCCTCGCTGAGTTCGTGGGAACCACCAACCTAGAGGGTAAATTGACTAAATTAAAAAAAAATATTCACATAAGCCACATGCTCGAACCATGTAACCCTCACAAAGATCGAAACGAAACTCAAACTTACCTGAAGTGTGAAAAACAACATACTGTAACTTCAGGACTTCCAATTTACATGAGACCAACCCACACAACATCGCCTAGGAGAGACAGAGAGACCTCAAATAATTAGCTCACACAACTGACCTTAGCTCACATTGATGTAAACATTGACTCCGATCACTGGCCAGCGAAATGACTGGCTGACCGCAAAAACCTAGCCACCTCAAGAAAAACCACACATTACTTGGCAGCGCTGGGGTCTGATGACCGCAGCCTCCTCACAAACTCTCTGCTCTTATTCTGGTCCACAAACTTTAAGTGATCCGCGTCTTCTATATATTTGTCGGGACTCGACACATACCTCCCGTCCCTATCATAACCATAACTACTAGGATAACTGACCGACTTGCAGGCACGCAAGTGACAACAACTTTTTTACTGAAGGGTTACATCAACATATTTTATCTACACTGTGATACGCTTAGCTCATTTATCCTTAATTGCCACGTCCTAAACAAGTCTAATCTGACTGACATGACAAACACACAAACCTAAACCCTATGTTAATCTAAATATACACAAGAATTCTACCCTGGCCAAACTGGCAACTAACATAAAATTCAGGGTGATTTTTTCCACCGTGTACAAACTCTAGGGATTGATCGCGGAGAGGATACGGAACAAAAATGGTCTAATGAACGTATGTCCGAAAATGCATGGTGTCCATGCTAGGGACCAGTCTTCCTTCCACGTTGCCTAACAGGCCGGAACTATCGGCGATTCTTGCGGATGACTTTGCCTCCCCTGCTGGAAGACGTACCATTGATGATTCGCAGAGTTATGTGGCTGCTACATGATGTTGCTCCAGTCCACTTCGCCATTAACGTCCGGACGTATCTCAATTGTGTCTTCCCTGGTCGATGGATCGGACGAGGAGGTCCAGTTGCATGGCCTGCTCGTTCACCAGATCTCAACCCGTGCGATTTCTGGGTATTGGGCCATCTCTAAACGTATCGTGTATGCAGAGCCCATTCCAGATGTGGAGACACTGGAGCAGCGTATTCATGCTGCCTTACGCACTGTCCGGATGCAGCCTGGCCAATGTGAACATGTGAGACAGAACATGCTACGGCGCATACATGCATGCGTGGAGGCACATGGAAACCATTTTCAACACATACTGTAACTGTGGCTGCATGGTGCAGCGCGTATTAGACCGCCGTCTCAGTAACAAAGGATGATCGAATAAATGGTCCCTAACAAACAAACCCTGCATTTCCGGACATACGTTCATTAGACATTTTCTGTTCCGTATCCTCTTTTCGATCAATCCCTAGAGTTTGTACATGGTGGAAAAAATCACCCTGTATATGAATGATGTACTCATCACTCAGCTCCATGGTTGATTTATAACAGCTCCATGGCGACCTCAATCTGGTGCTTACGTATATACAATTTATTTTCGGGGAGGGGGGCTGACTATTCTGGAAAATTGTGAGTATTCTCAGGGATTGTCACCGCAAAATGCCCAGATATATCAACCAATATCTTAGAGCATATAACTTCGTGTAATTATTTTAGATATGAGTTAATTGTAATTGTAAAATTCTAAGTTTATATAGCCTACAATTAGTGGCAATACAAAAAGAAGTTGTAAAATACAACACACGAATCAAATTGTATACTTAATGAATTTTCTATTATGGCCTATGTAGTGTGAATGGCAAATATTTCAATATTTGTCAATTTATTAAGCAGAAAGGAAAAGTTTTTTTTTAAATTACACATTAATAATTTTTTTCTCAAAAGTACCGTACTGTGGAATTCTCAGTTTTGCCTCACAAGGCTAAGTGTACCCCGTTCCAACCCTCAGACCAGAATTAAAATTTCTTGGCAGAGCCAGGAATCGAATTCGTACCTCCGGGGTGGCAGCCAAGAATGCTAGCCACTACACCACGAGGTAGTCTAATTTCTATTTTAATTTTGTCTATAACTTAGCCAATAAGTTAAGATTAGCGTACAACCAAATTTACAATTATTTTATGCCTTTACCAAAGCAACACATTCTTAATTTTTATTGGCTTTTTTCGGGGGGGGGGGGTGCTTTAGCCCCCACAGCACCCCCCCCCCCTCATATACGCCCCTGGCCTTACGCCATGGCAAACGACATCACACAGGCGGATAAACAACTTCTTCCTTCGGCGTCCATCTCAGTAGGCTTCAAACTTGCTGGTTTTGGAGGGCAAGGTAAACTATTTACCATTAATATGGGGTAGGCCTACTCTTTCGACACACTACCCTATACGCGAATACCGTTACTGAATTGTTTTCTATTAGGTGTTATTACACTCGTGACACTGGCTTATATATCGATGTCTACTCTTCACTCACATATTCTATTTTGTGAAAATGTTACGCGTGCAAGTTGAATCCTCAACATTCAGCTTTGGCCACTGATGAACTGGCACATAACATTAGTTGGTAAAGCATCGGCAACAGAAGCGAAAATGTGTGACAGTTACATCTTGTGACACCATTGCTATATTTTCGGAGGGAAGAAGAACTACTCATGTTTCCAATGGGGTTCTTCTTACTCTGTTTCACCTGATTTTTTAAAAATTCACCTGGAGTTCGCTTGCTTAGAAGGAATGACCGCCCTGTTGTTTTCAGATAGCCCTGATAGGCACATGCTTTGGAGTTAAATTGAATTCTACGCAACGTGTTGACTGTCTGAAAAGCAAATCTTTTACTTAGAAGGTACCGTTCCATCATATGCCTGGACTAGAAAATGGGAAACAACAGAATGCCATTTCAAGGACGGCGGACGGTAAGCTTCGAGTCCACTCGCCTTCCCAGTCCGTAGAATAGCCTGTTCCCATGGTTTTGTGTTTTAACGCACGTCACGTGAAGCTAATTACAGTATTATTATTATTATTATTATTATTATTATTATTACTATTTTCAAATGCCTTGCTTGGTACTGATGGGAGCTCACTTGAATCCTAGGCAGAGGAATATAGCCACCGAGAACGTGGCGCCTCGTTGTCTGACTGAGGAACTGAGATATTTGCCTTCCCAAAAACTTTGCGCCATAACGTCCGAACAGTGTCTAATCGTCGTACTGAATGCGAAACGGGCCGATATATTCTGTCGAGTAGTAAGCAGGTGTCCATGGCAACGAAATGAAGGCCAAGTGTAGGGAAGCTCCTTCCCCTCGTTCTACGCCTCGCCCCGTACTCGCAAACAAGTGAGCTCCCATCAATAATTGATGCCAACCTATGATGTGATACACATATTACTGTTCCCTTTGTCATGTAACATTAACAGAAATCTCCTAATTTTACTGGCAGGTATGTATCACAGCTAATGGCAGAACTAACAGCCTTTCCTGCATGGGGCGGAGTGGAGTATATGGCTGCATCGCACGTCACAACAATGCTTCACATTCCTACCATAAGTCTGAAAACCAACATCAGCAAGTCGGAAAGCCAAGTGCAAGTGAAGATCCAGTTCGCGAATCCACGTGAAGTGGTGAAAGTGCTGTCCCATCGCAGCAAGCCCTTCATTGCACAACGAGACATCTACAGCCTTACTCCAGTCACCCTTTCCAAGGATACGCATATCTTCAATATCCACGACCAGGTACAGTATGCATTTCTGTACAGTCCAGTTTCAAGTTGACATTGGCATTACCTTGCACTAACTCATAGACTGAATGAAGCCGGACGAGAGGAAGGGACCCGGGGGAGGTGGACGTGTCCATATACTCTGTGAGCTGCCAGAATAGGATTGACAGTTCTCGTCTCTCCATGTGGTCTGAGAACGAGATTGCCAAACTGTACAAGCCAGAGATAAAGCTGACCAGGCACTGAGGCACGTGGGCGGTAATATTGCAACGCAGAGTATTATGACATCAACTATGCGAACATGGATTGGTCAAGAGGCAGAGCGGTGATGACTGACGTGGAATTTCCGCTGAAATGTCAATCCTATTCAGGCAGCTCACAGAGTATAGTAGACGAATTCACTCAATTTAATCCCCTCCACAAAAACAATATCTGGTAGCGATATGTTCAATATAACTGAACCAGAAAAGAGACTACAAAACATTATTAAGAAACCATTAGGTGAATTTTGTAGATAGCAATAATGTTTATATCTTCACTGCCAGAGAAATAGTTTCCCAAAGTACCGGTAATGAAGACTTTATGTTTTAGATAACGTTTGCAAAATCCGACTGCTACTTCATGTGGTTGTTAAAGCGTTAGACTTGTTCTTCTAATGAGAGTAAACTTTTCATGTTGTTGTGAAAGCGCTCGACTTGTTCTTCTGATGAGAGTTAACTTTTCATGAGGTTGTGAAAGCGCCCGACTTGCTCTTCTGATAAGAGTAAGCTTTTCATGGGGTTGTGAAAATTCTAGACTTGCTCTTCTGATGAGAGTAAACTTTTCATGAGGTTGTGAAAGCGCTGGACTTGCTCTTCTGATGAGAGTTAACTTTTCATGAGGTTGTGAAAGCGCCCGACTTGCTCTTCTGATGAGAGTAAACTTTTCATGAGGTTGTGAAAACGCTAGACTTGCTCTTCTGATGAGAGTAAACTTTTCATGAGATTGTGAAACTGCTAGACTTGCTCTTCTGATGAGAGTAAACTTTTCATGAGGTTGTGAAAGCGCTCGACTTGTTCTTCTGATGAGAGTAAACTTTTCATGAGGTTGTGAAAGCGCCCGACTTGCTCTTCTGATGAGAGCAAACGTTTCATGAGGTTGTGAAACTGCTAGACTTGCTATTCTGATGAGAGTAAACTTTTCATGAGGTTGTGAAAGCGCTCGACTTGTTCTTCTGATGAGAGTAAACTTTTCATGAGGTTGTGAAAGCGCCCGACTTGCTCTTCTGATGAGAGTAAACTTTTCATGAGGTTGTGAAACTGCTAGACTTGCTCTTCTGATGAGAGTAAACTTTTCATGAGGTTGTGAAAACGCTAGACTTGTTCTTCTGATGAGAGTAAACTTTTCATGAGGTTGTGAAAACGCTAGACAGGCTCTTCTGATGAGAGTTAACTTTTCATGAGGTTCTGAAAGAGCTCGACTTGCTCTTTCGATGAGAGTAGACCTTTCATGGGGTTGTGAAAGCGCTCAACTTGTTCTTCTGATGAGAGTTAACTTTTCATGAGGTTGTGAAAACGCTTGACTTGTTCTTCTGACGAGAGTAAACTTTTCATGAGGTTGTGAAAACGCTAGACTTGCTCTTCTGATGATAGTTAACTTTTCATGAGGTTCTGAAAGCGCTAGACTTGTTCTTCTGACGAGAGTAAACTTTTCATGAGGTTGTGAAAACGCTAGACAGGCTCTTCTGATGAGAGTTAACTTTCATGAGGTTCTGAAAGCGCTCGACTTGCTCTTTCGATGAGAGTAGACCTTTCATGGGATTGTGAAAGCGCTTGACTTGTTCTTCTGATGAGAGTAAACTTTTCATGAGGTTGTGAAAACGCTAGACTTGTTCTTCTGACGAGAGTAAACTTTTCATGAGGTTGTGAAAACGCTAGACTTGTTCTTCTGACGAGAGTAAACTTTTCATGAGGTTGTGAAAACGCTAGACTTGCTCTTCCGATTTGAGTAAACCTTTCATGAGGTTGTGAAAGCGCTCGACTTGCTCTTCCGATGAGAGTAAACCTTTCATGAGGTTGTGAAAGTGCTCGACTTGCTCTTCCGATGAGAGTAAACCTTTTCATGAGGTTGTAAACAAGCTAGGCAAGCTCTTCTGATGAGAGTAAACTTTTCATGAGGTTGTGAAAATGCTAGACTTGATCTTCGGATGAGAGTAAACTTTTCATGAGGTTGTGAAAACGCTAGACTTGCTCTTCTGATGAGAGTTAACTTTTCATGAGGTTGTGAAAACGCCCGACTTGCTCTTCTGATGAGAGTAAACTTTTCATGAGGTTCTGAAAACGCTAGACTTGCTCTTCTGATGAGAGTAAACTTTTCATGGGGTTGTGAAAACGCTAGAATTGCTCTTCTGATGAAAGTTAACTTTTCATGAGGTTCTGAAAGCGCTCGACTTGCTCTTCCGATGAGAGTAGACCTTTCATGAGGTTGTGAAAGCACTCGACTTGCTCTTCCGATGAGAGTAAACCTTTCATGGGGTTGTGAAAGCGCTCGACTTGTTCTTCTGATGAGAGTAAACTTTTCATGAGGTTGTGAAAACGCTCGACTTGCTCTTTTGATAAGAGTAAACTTTTCATGAGGTGAAAACGCTAGACTTGCTCTTCTGATAGGAGTAAACTTTTCATGAGGTTGTGAAAACGCTAGACTTGCTCTTCTGATGAGAGTAATCTATTCATGTGGTTGTGAAAGCGACCGACTTGCTCTTCTGATGAGAGTTAACATTTCACGAGGTTCTGAGATCGCTTGACTTGCTCTTCCGATGTGAGTAAACCTTTCATGAGGTTGTGAAAGTGCTCGACTTGCTCTTCTAATGAGAGTAAATTTGTGATGAGGTTGTGAAAACACTCGACTTGTTCTTATGATGAGAGTAAACCTGTCGGTCAGATACAATGAAACAACATTAAAAATTTACATTAAAAATAAATATTATTCTTAAAAAACAAAAAACAATTTTCCACGGATTTTTTTTCAGAGGGGGCTTTATAATATTGTTGTTAATTCATTTTAGGAAGTTGGGACACCTTGGCCATCATCCCCGTGTAGATAGGTGTTGAACTTGTCTGATAACCTGTATTCCTGAGATGACTGTAGTAGTGTGTGTAACTGTATTAGGGACAAGGATAGGGTAGGCACATCGCGAATTGAAGTAAGGTACTCTCCGAGCATTTTCCTAGAGGGAGTGTGGAAATCCTGGGGAAGAACCACTGTCAGCTGGCACTGATCCTCCGATCTCTGGACTTGCTGCTGCTGACCTCGCGGCCGTGGTACCCGATGTTACGAGCACAGCTACACCGCGGGTTGCTTTAAAGATATAAATTGCAAACACGATACTTCCAGAAGGGTCGCTGGACGAACAGGGATGGTCGCGCACTCCCGGCACTGGACTGATTGGTTATGTGAAGAACAGCCCAAGTTCGTTCTATTAAACGGGAGAAAGCATCAGGCAAAATGCCTGGACAAAATAACTACTGTGAAAGGAGCTATTAGACTGAATATTTTGGGCTAGGGGAGTGCGGCCTGGTTCTTTATCCTCAACTTTAAATTCAATTTTAACACTGAACATTTAAGCATTAATATAATATAAACTTTATTTGTTGTTTGAAACAGGTGATAAATACTATACATTACTGGAAACCCTATGGGTTTAAAAATTAGTAGGTTGGCACAACTTGGTGCTATTTACAAGAGTTCATTTGAAAGACACACTATTTTTGGAAATAATTGCACTTGCAAGCAATATTAAAACCATTTAAAACATAGAAGATAAGTGATAAAATAGAAAATAAAAGAATGTAACTTATCTTCCGTTGCTATTTATGTTGACTAGAGAGGTTTCAGTGCTGCAGGTCGGCCGTGGCCAGAGCTTGATGGTTTGGCAGCTGTAGTTTGTAGTTTCAGAACACTATACTTTGTGATTGCGATGTCCAGCATCTCGAAATAAAGTATCTGCTTGAAGAAAGTTTCTTCTTTAGAACCAAAGTACATTTTTTAGCATATCACTGAAGAGCGAAAGTAATAAGCAAGCTTTCATCTTGCGTAGCGGTGAGAACTGTGATCTGAGCCTTGCAACAACTCATCTAGTTGTGACATTGATGCGTAGTAATCTCCAGCGTATCGGTGTGACGTGCTGATTACGCCGTCTTACTGTAGAAGTGTACCGTCAGGTATTTGCCCCATGGAACGAAGCTTTGGAAGACTCCATAAAGTGATGCGGTATGCGGTAATGCCGTACAGGATCTTGAAGAGGAGAACCGCTGCTTAAATAGGGCGTAGAACCATCGAGAAATCCCAATGGCTGGCGGCGTCTGATTGGCCGAAGCGGAGATGTGACGACAGTCCTTCACGTAGCGGCTAGCGAGAAGCAGCACCTTGCAGTAGTGAACTTGTGGTTCGGAGAGTCAACATCTATGAACAAGCTGAGGTATGTGTCTTAGAAATTTTGTTTGTTACGAGTAATCACTCGAGAATTACATTATATATTATAAACATAAATGTGATTAAATACATTAATAGTTCGGTGGTCTCAAAAGCATTTGACCGACAAATGCGGCATGAAAAAAAACACACTATAAACATCACGAAAGTGATCATGCTCCGAGACCCCCGGAAAAAAAACCAATCAAAGAATCAGTTGGAAAAAACATGAACAACAATGAAAGAGGATGACACTAAGCCTCAACAGGCAAAATAGCAACCATAGAAATTGGTCTAGTATAGACTCCTTTACTAGTGAGAACATCTACAACTCTCACATGCCTATCACGACCCAGATGGCAGTGAGTTACCCTACCAATATTCCATACGAGAGGGGGACTTGGATCTCGCAAAAGAACCATATCTCCCACTTGCACATCAGGCTGGGAAAGCCGCCACTTCTCTCTTCTGTTAAGTGAGCTGAGATACTTCAGCTTCCAACGGCGCCAAAAAGAGCTTCGCAAAGATTCTAACTTTCTCCAGAAAATAGGTAACCCGAGATCACAGCGTCGACTCAGCAAAGGAGGCGTAGAAGCTAAAGAACAGCCTATTAAAAATGGCTAGGTGTTAACGGAAGAAGATTTTTAGGATCGTTAGACAAAGGCGTAAGCGGCCTAGAATTTACGATACCCTCAACCTGAATAATGAGGGAATTGAATTCCTCATAGGAAAGGATGGCTGAACCAAGGGTTTTCTTCAGCTGTCTCTTCGTGAGCTTTATGCAAGATTCCCAACGGCCACCATGATGGGGGGCGTAAGGGGGAGTGAAATGCCATTTGAATCCCTTAGCATGAGAAAAATTAGAAAACTGTTCCTTAGCAGAAGGAGAGGTAAGTGCAGTTTTCCAAAGATCAAAGGTACTAACAAAAATAAATTGCGTTATCTGAGAAAACCTCAGAGGGAACACCCCTTCTAGCGGCAAATCTAGAAAAGGCTGCTATAAAATAAGGAGTAGAAGCACTTGTAACTAACTCAAGGTGAATGGCTCCTGTCACCATGCACACAAATAAAGAAATATAAAGTTTACCTAACAACTTTCGCTTAGATAAAGGGGAATTAATTTGATAGGCATAAGGACCAGCATAATCGATACCCGTAAGGGCAAAAGGCTTACTAGGTTCGGAACGAAAATATGGTAAGTTTCCCATAATTTGCGTGATTGGCTGGGGCTTGGACTTAAAACAAGGTATACATTTCCGAATAACAGAAGAAACTTCATGAACACCGTTAATGAGCCAATATTGCTCACGAATTAAGCAAAGCAAGGTGCGGGTGCCCGCGTGCAAATTCTGATAATGAAATTTCTTTACGATGAGAGTAGTAATAGGATGTCTAGAAGGGAGAATAATGGGATGTTTTTTCTCATCTGAGTAACTAGAATTTTCTAGCCTTCCCCCCACTCTTATTAATCCATCTTGGTCCAAAAAAGGGGTGAGAGGTAACAGCCTACTAGACTTTGGCAGAGCTTTTTTGCTTAAAAGCGTCTGATACTCAAGAAAGAATACTTCTTGTTGCATAAGAAACAAGATCCTACGAGTAGCAAATTCCAATTCCATTTTAGTGAGAAAGGGTTGCGGTTTCACAGGCTGACCAAGAACAAGAAATTTCCATCGAAATAAATAGGCTACCACACGAATTAATTTATTAAATGAAGAGTAGCGCTGAAAAAGACTAGTAGCAATAGAAGTTAGAAAAAGGGAAGCGGTAACAATGCGAGCATCAGGAACATCTTCTGCGAGCGGATTAGATGAACGAGGCCAACAAGAAAAATCCTGACTGAGCCACGCCGGACCATTCCAGTATAATTTAAGAGAAATTAATTTCTTGGGCAAGCAGCCACGTGAAATTATATCAGCGGGGTTTTCTTTCCCCGGAACATGATTCCATTGGTCAAAATGAGACAACTCTTGTATTTTAGAAACGCGATTAGCCACAAAAGTGGTCCAATGCGAAGAAGGTTTTGAAAGCCAAGCTAACACGATGGAAGAATCACTCCAAAACCATGTGCTCGAAAATTTCAAATTTAAACTGATTTTTAATTTACTGGCTAATTCCACAGCCATCACAGCAGAACATAATTCCAATCTAGGCAAATATATGGATTTGAGTGGGGCTACCTTTGATTTTGCGCAAATTAAATTGGAAAATCCGGGTAAAGTATTGGAAGGGCGGCCTACTAAGTAGGCCCAGCAACCGTATGCCTTTTCAGAACTATCGGCAAATACGTGCAAATCGAAATACTGACATGAAAGGTCCGAAATTAAAGTGCGGGGAATGGAAATTTGAGAAAGATCTAACAAACTCTTGCGGTATTTTAACCACTCATCCAAAAGGGGGGAGGGTACCTTTTCATCCCAACCAACGTTCAATAACCAAAGTTTTTGTAAGAATTTTTTTGCAGTAATAACCACCGGAGCAATGTACTGCAAGGGATCAAAAACTTTTGCTATTTCTGATAATAATTGCCTTTTCGTTTGAGGGTGAAACTTAGATAAGTGTACCTGATATGAAAAGGTATCTGAAACAGGAGACCAAAAACACCCAAGGTTTTAATAGCTGATTCCTCAGAAGGAAGCGCAACACATTTGTCAACAGGAGTTACTTGTGAAAAGTTAGATAAAAATTCGGTTGAATTCGAGTTCCACTTATGAAGGATAAACCCACCACCAGAAAGAAGAGAATTTAAATCTTCACAAACAAGAAGTGCGTCAGAGATACTAGGAAAAGAATACAGAAAATCATCTACATAGAATGCAGTTTTCAATACTTCAGAAGCAAGAGGATGAAAAAGATGACCATCTTGTTCGGCCAACATATGAAGAGATCGTATTGCGAGAAAGGCAGACGGCTTAAGACCGTATGTCACTATTCGTAAACGAAATATTTTTATAGGTTTTGCATTGTCGTCTCGCCACAAAATTCTTTGTAAATCACGTTGTTCTGAATTTACTAGAATTTGCCTATACATTTGCTTAATGTCAGCAAGGACAGCAATGGGGAATAGACGAAAGTTAAGTAAAACTGAAGTAAGATCTGTCTGAATAGCGGGTCCAGAATGCAGAGTGTCATTGAGAGAAACACCATTAGCATCTGGAGATGACCCATTAAAAACCACTCTTATCTGTTCTCGGGTGGAAGAATTTTTCCAAACCGGATGATGATTAAGATATACTATTTCTTTAGGAGGATTACTAATTTCTTCAGATTTTGGAACTACTTCCATGTGATTCGCTGATTCGTATTCTTCCATGAAGGAAGTATACTGATTTTTTAAGAGAGCATCTTTTTTAAAGCGATTTTCAATTGCGAATAAAGCTTTGAGAGCTCTGGAATGTGATTCTGTAATAATAGGGGGGTTAGAAATACGAGGAAGAGTAACCACGAATCTGCCTTCAGTAGTGCGAACAGTGGTTTCTACGTACAATGTTTCACAGATCTCATTATTACAAGAATGAGGTGAGGTGACTTGAATATCCTCAATGTCCCAGAACTTAATTAATTCTTGATTTAAATCAGCACCAACAAAATAACAATGAGATTTCTGTTTAACGGGGTTGCGGTGTATTTTCCCAGTGGCAATCCAACCAAAATCGGTTCTACGAAAGAAAACATCACGAGCAACTTTAACCTTTTCCGGATGTAAACATTGCCAAAAAATGCTGGCACTTAAAAGAATTTCTACAGCTGAAGCTCTGTTGAAATTTGGATCTGCAAGTTGCAAATGATGCGGAATATTCCAATTCTGGACTTGAAAAGAAGTAATGGGGGTGTCATTACCTATAGAATTGATAATTAAAAAATCTAAATTTAAATGAATGCCGAGATTATTGGAATCTTTTACATCCACTTTAGCATAACTCAGAGATTGCGATTTAGAACCATTAATTCCTGTAACTTCTATAGAAGTAGGGCATATTTGTAGACCTAACTTGCGAACTAGCGATTCACTGATAAAATTGTTAGTTGCAGCATTATCTAACAATCCTCTTACAGAAACCCATTTTCCGTGAACATTCTTCACTAGAATTTGGACAGTGGACAATAAAACTTGAGTTTTACTGAACGAAACAGAGCTTTGAGTAAAAGACTGAGCGTTATTCGGCAAAGTCTCAGAATTAGATTTAGCGGATGAACTATTGGTTGCTGATGACCGCGATCTTTCATGTCTATGCAGGAGAGTATGATGATTTGCCTAACAGTGAAAACATAACCGTTCAGAATGACAATTGCTTATCATATGTGTCCCTGATAGACAATTAAAGCAGTGCTTGTGGGTGGTAATTAATTTGCGTCTTTCATCCACAGATAAAGATTTAAATTGAGCGCATTGGTACAAGTTATGTGGTTGTTGACACAAAACACAAGCTTGTACTTGATTGGGAGACCGAATATTGGTAGAAAAGGCATGTGACCTTAGTACTCTCTGAGTGGGGCTGATGACCTTACTATTAGAAGGAGGTTTAAAGGTGGAGCTACTCTTTTGGCTGGCTACGGCAGAGAGAATTTGGCATTTCGCCTTTAAGAATTTAATAATAGCTTCATAGGTACACAATGAATGTTGCGACAGATCTGCTTCCCAATCATTTAAAGTTTTAGTGTCTAATTTAGCAGAAATAAGATGAATCAAAAATAGATCCCAATGGTCAACTGGTTGGTCCAAATTTGCAAGCGCACGAATATGAAGTTCTGCAGCATCGATTAGATTACGAAGCGAGGCAAGATTATCAGCTTGAACAATAGGTAAATTGAATAAACCCTGTATGTGACGTTGTGTTTTTAAACGAGTGTTCCCAAACCGATCTTTGAGAAGTGCCAAAGCTACTTCATAATTTTCATTTGTCAACGTAAGCTCCTGGATGAGTTTAAATGCGTTGCCTTGCAAGGACAAACGCAAATAATGAAAATTCTGTGTTGAAGGAAGAGAATCTTTTTCGTGAACCAATGAATTGAATAATTCAAAAAATGGTTCCCATGTTGTTTCATCTCCGGTAAATTTAGGTAATTCTATTTTCGGTAATATAACACGGGACGGAAAAGAAGAAGATTCTGAAGGAATTTTCTCCTGCTTTTCCTGCAATGTTAAACTTCTTAAAAATTGCTTTGCGTCTGCGAACCCTTTATAATATAAATTTTCAACCTCACAGTGGTCACTTTGCAGGTCGGGATATTGTGTCTCAATATTACTTTGGATCTCATCATATTTCTCAAAGGCCTGTTCATAACCTTTCAGTCTTTGAGAAATTATGTCACTGTTACGTTCTTTTTCCGTGAGCTCATATAGAAAAGTGCGAAAACGCGTGAGTTTGCTCTTGACCGAAGCCCTCGCATTAATGAGTTTTTCGTCAATTGGCATTGTGAAAGTTTGCTGTGAAGGTACTCACGACTTCCCTGTGAACTCGTACAACAGCCTGCCAGAAGAGAGAGAAAGCAGCCCTTCCAACGGTTAAATGTGGAACTTGTTTTTGTGTTTCCTCTTCCAGTGCCCAGCATGAACTCCGAGCTGAAACTTTCCAAAAAGAATTAGAAATCACAATTTTTGAGCAATTTATACACTTAATGTTCAGTATGAGCCTCCGTGGCTTAGGCGGCAGCACGCCGGCCTCTCACCGCTGGGTCCGTGGTTCAAATCCCGGTCACACCATGTGAGATCTGTGCTGGACATAACGGAGGCAGACAGGTTTTTCTCCGGGTACTCCGGTTTTCCCTGTCAAAATTTCATTCCAGCAACACTCTCCCCTATCATTTCATTTCATCTGTCATTCATTTAATCATTGCCCCAGAGGAGTGCGTCAGGCCTCGGCAGCCGGCACAGTTCATATCCTCGCCGCTAGGTGGGGGCTTCATTCATTCCATTCCTGACCCGGTCGGAGACTGGAAGCAGGCTGTGGATTTTCAATGTTCAGTATGAGAGACAAATTTTTTAATTAGTTCAAATATTAATTTCTGAGAAAGGTTCAATATACAGACTTGCTTCAACAAATGTTTACAAAAAGCACTCCCGGGTTTCGGCACCATATGGTTATGTGAAGAACAGCCCAAGTTCGTTCTCATAAACGGGAGAAAGCATCAGGCAAAATGCCTGGACAAAATAACTACTGTGAAAGGAGCTATTAGACTGAATATTTTGGGCTAGGGGAGTGCGGCCTGGTTCTTTATCCTCAAATTTAAATTCAATTTTAACACTGGACATTTAAGCATTAATATAATATAAACTTTATTTGTTGTTTGAAACAGGAGATAAATACTATGCATTACTGGAAACCCTATGGGTTTAAAAATTAGTAGGTTGGCACAACTTGGTGCTATTTACAAGAGTTCATTTGAAAGACACACTATTTTTGGAAATAATTGCACTTGCAAGCAATATTAAAACCATTTAAAACATAGAAGATAAGTGATAAAATTGAAAATAAAAGAATGTAACTTATCTTCCGTTGCTATTTATGTTGACTAGAGAGGTTTCAGTGCTGCAGGTCGGCCGTGGCCAGAGCTTGATGGTTTGGCAGCTGTAGTTTGTAGTTTCAGAACACTATACTTTGTGATTGCGATGTCCAGCATCTCGAAATAAAGTGTCTGCTTGAAGAAAGTTTCTTCTTTAGAACCAAAGTACATTTTTTAGCATATCACTGAAGAGCGAAAGTAATAAGCAAGCTTTCATCTTGCGTAGCGGTGAGAACTGTGATCTGAGCCTTGCAACAGCTCATCTAGTTGTGACATTGATGCGTAGTAATCTCCAGCGTATCAGTGTGACGTGCTGATTACACCGTCTTACTGTAGAAGCGTACCGTCAGGTATTTGCCCCATGGAACGAAGCTTTGGAAGACTCCATAAAGTGATGCGGTATGCGGTAATGCCGTACAGGATCTTGAAGAGGAGAACCGCTGCTTAAATAGGGCGTAGAACCATCGAGAAATCCCAATGGCTGGCGGCGTCTGATTGGCCGAAGCGGAGATGTGACGACAGTCCTTCACGTAGCGGCTAGCGAGAAGCAGCACCTTGCAGTAGTGAACTTGTGGTTCGGAGAGTCAACATCTATGAACAGGCTGAGGTATGTGTCTTAGAAATTTTGTTTGTTACGAGTAATCACTCGAGAATTACATTATATATTATAAACATAAATGTGATTAAATACATTAATAGTTCGGTGGTCTAAAAGCATTTGACCGACAAATGCGGCATGAAAAAAAACACACTATAAACATCACGAAAGTGATCACTGATAATGAACCACGCAGCAGCTATAACCCATGCGTTGACAAACATCTTCGTGGTATCACACCGGCTCAGCGAGTATGGCCAGGGTTGGGCAAGGCAAACCTAGTACTTCCTAAGAAGACCACCACGTGGTATAGGGCCTAGCATTCTTAGCTGTTGCTCCGGAGGCCCGGGTTATTTTCCGTCTCTGCCAAGGAATTCAATTCTGGTCTGGCGGCTGGAAGAGGGTACACTCAGCCTCGTGAGGCAAAACTAAGAAATGGTGGGTTCGATTACCACCTCAGCCATCCTATGAATAGTTTTCCGTGGTTTCCCTATTTCTACTTCAGGCATGGTTCCTAACTTAAAGCCACGGCCGCCTCCTTCCCAATTCCGATCTGAATTACAAATACACTGCCTTTTATGGACATATTTCTTTTCTAGTCTTTTAATATTCATTCTTTGAGGGTTGAGGGCAATTTTCGCTCTTCTTTACTTCATTTATCCTTTTATTGTTCTTCTTTTAAATTTCTGCTTCTAGTTTGGAAGTTAGATGTAATGAAAATGAAAATCCACTGCCTGCTTCCAGTCTCCGACTGGGTCAGGAATGGGATGAATGAAGCCCCCATCTAGCGGCGAGGATATGAAGTGTGCCGGCTGCCGAAGCCTGTCGCACTCCTCTGGGGCAATGATTAAATGAATGACAGATGAAATGAAATGATAGTGGAGAGTGTTACTGGAATGAAATTGTGACAGGGAAAACCGGAGTACCCGGAGAAAAACCTGTCTGCCTCCGTTTTGTCCAGTACAGATCTCACATGGAGTGACCGGGATTTAAACCACGGACCCAGCGGTGAGAGGCCGGCGTGCTGCCGCCTAAGCCACGGAGGCTCAAGATAGATGTAATAATATTATTAATGGTAGATGTGGATATTGGAGCAATTGGAAGAGTCCAATCGCCACCATAGGGAAGATGAGGCAGAATGAGGAACAAGTTTGGGAGGAAAATCACAAGATCGTGTAAATGGGAAGAACCCAAGACAAATAAATAGTTTATTCACAAAAAGGGTTCAAAAACAAGAAATGGAATGGGAAAAATATGCTAATTTAGTACTGATATCTAAAGAACTTTGAACTTTCCCAAGCAGAGTATTACGACAGAGGGAGAGGGCTCGTAGCCCATTTACAAATGTTGGCAATTCTGAAATTATACATATAATCAAACTTTAAGCTTTTAGGACAAAAAGGATTGTCGTGCTCAAAAATAAAAATAAATATCTCACAAGAAAAGTACTAATAAGAGATTTAGCTAGATTATGGACAAACGATAATCAAGATGCATAGATTGAGAACGACCCAAGGTAGGAGGTTAGCTGAGCGAACTATACTAGCGATACTCATCTAAAGAGATCTGTGAAAAAATCAGGAAATAAACAGAAGTAGTAGATAGGAAAACTTTGGTGAGAGCACAACAAACGAAAGAAATGATTGCCAAAGTTCACGAGGTGCATCTCAGGTTGCTGCCCTAAGTGAAGTTCGAGAATAGTAAAATAGTAATTAACTTCAACAATAATTGAGCATGTATTTTAAACTTAAGTAATTGCCAAATGTTATAGCATACAAACAGGGGCTGGCTGTGGCTAAATATTTAGAAGCTATGCCACGCATACGGAGATAAAGCAATTCAATTTCTGTAAGTTACAATTCACTAACAGGGCAGTTGATAATAAATAATTGGTCTCAGACCAAGATCACGCTTAAATTTATATAAAAATTGCAAATTCAGTATTACGTAGACAAATTAAGGTGCCTCATTCGACACTCTGAAGCTAGACTAGAGTTGAGATAGAAAAAATCTAGGTTGATCCTAGCTACTTGGGAGCAACAGTAATTGCTGAAAAGTTTGAAATACAATTTATAAATGGAAGAATACACAAGAGAGCCTTTATGGCAAGATAATAATGAGCTGGCAAGCCTTCAAAGTTAAACCAAATTTAAAGCGTTTTAGCTTCGAGTATTTTCCAACTTGTTGTCTGTTGGACATAGGGACGTGGTTTACAATACCACTGAATTTATACAGAAGTGACGAATAGTGATACACTCAAAAGGAGGAGGGCATCCCTGGATGTAGCCTCTAAATTAAGACAAATGCAAAGTAGATACTTAATCTAAAGGCGTTAGTAAGGGTGGAAATAGGGGAGGGAAGGAGATGAGGTTGTTTTCAATGTCTGTCCTTTTGGGTACCCAACGCTGTGACCGATCGTACGACAAACCAAAATAATTTTAGGCCCGAAGCCTTTTTGAATTTGTGTGAATTATCTTCGGGTTGAGAACTTGCATAGTTTAAACGCTATTTCAATCTTGAACATTGATGTAATTGCTTGAAGCGGAGAGTATTGTGATATGAGCAGAGTTGACCCATTAGACAGTTAACTGCAGGTGAATCACAGACTTTGAATTTGACGAGTATACCGGGAGAACTTTCTATATGTTTCTCCTTAGTTGAACAGAGCGCGGAGTTAATCCCGCGACGAGCACAATTATTGGCATTTGACAGAGAAAAGTTGAGATTTCCCACGATGTTAAGCTTTTGAATTTGACAAAGTAGAGATGAAAGAGAATATCCTTCGATGCGTCTAGCTCATAGTTATAATTTCACATTTAGAGTGAACTCCCGCGATGGTTATTATTTATCGTATGGCTTTTAGTGCCGGGAGTGTCCGAGGACATGTTCGGCTCGCCTGAGTCTTTAGCTGCTTCCAGCGGACACCCTAAAGGGTGAGCTACAAGTTCCGTTCAATTTCAAGTAGTTCCAACTTTCGCCACCAGATGTCAATGATACCTAGTGGTGAACGTTGGAACTTAGATAGAGCGTTCTGACGAAATCTAACCTAACAATTTTGGCTTTACACAAGTTTAGTCTGTGAAAGGATCTTTTACATGCCATAAATCTATGACATGGGACCGCCGGCTTTACTTCCCCTCCGAAGGAAGGCATACTGAAGGATTTTTAACGCTCTTAAAAAATCCGACGACTTCGGCCGGGTTTGAACCCGCTATCTTGGGCATAGCAGTTCAGCATGCTACCGACTACGCCACCGAAAATGATATTTGGTTATCACAAAGTGGTAACATGCCGGCAAGTTGAAATATATTACTTGCAAGTATTAAAATCGCTTCATAGCTAAATTAAATGATGTGAGACTTATCTTTCCATGATGGTTTGTTGGCTGGCGGTGGTGGTGCTGCCAGTCTGTTCGCATTCCACGACTATCCACAAAATGTCGGGCGACTGATGTCCCATGCACTTAGACCGAGTGAGTCTGCGTGCAGTTCCTAAGAGGCGTGAGCTAGTTCAGAGAACACCGACTGGTAAGCGAGCGGTGAGGTAGGAGGGGATAGGTGATATAACACATACAAACATAGGAAAAATACATGGGTTGGTTTTTTAGTTTTGGCCCCTTAGTTATAACTGGATTAATAACTCACTTAGATGGTTCCAAGTTTCACAGGCCCTCGACGTAGTCCCCACCGTTGCGTACAACGTGTTACCAGCGATGCGGAAGTCGTTGGATCCCGTTGGCACTGCCCAATCTATTGATGGTACGAAGAGAGCGCTCGGCAGCCTGCTTAACGTCATTGTCATCTTCATCTTCGGGAAGAGATCATAGTCGCAGGGACCGATGTCGGAAGAATATGGGGGTTGATAGAGGACCTCCCAGCCCTAGCGATCCAACAATGCCGACACAACGCCTGCTGGGCGGTGTAACCATGTGGTGGCACCGTTTCCTTCTCAGAGCTCCTCGGAGATGGTCTAGCAGAAACGACAATAGTACGCCACAATAACGGTTTGCCCTCGGGGAACAGTATGGCAGCGCTTCCGTACCATTGAAGACGTTAAGCAGGCTGCCGAGCGCTCTCTACTTACCATCAATAGATTGGTCAGTGCCAACGGGATCTAACGACTTCCGCATCGCTGGGAACACGTTGTACGCAACGGTGGGGACTACATCGAGGGCCTGTGAAACTTGGAACCATCTAAGTGAGTTATTAATCCAGTTATAACTAAGGTGCCAAAACTAAAAACCAACCCATGTAAATGCCCTTAAATACAAGGAATGTAAAGCGTGTAGGCTGCCATCTGCAGGGAATGAGCCGACTTAATAAGCATTCTTGAGTAGCTGTTGACGGTGAGTTCCCACTCTGTCCACCAGGAACGAGTGAGCAAAGCAAGGTGCCGCATGATAGCGCAGCAAGGCAAGGCAAGGCAAGGCTTCATGTTTTCTTTAAACAGGGGGGAAAGGCGACTAGTACTCTTCAATATACTGAGAGAGACATAGGCAAAGGCACTAGAGGAGAGCGAAACACACACAAAAATCTCTGTTGGTGGTTTTCACGAAATAAAAAGAGAAGAAAGACGGGAAGGTTAAAGAAAACCTAGCATGGGTGTGAAATGCGTCTAAGCGTACAGTATATTCCAGGAATATACCAGTTATCAATTGAACAGCCAGTAACGACCCCTCCCACACACACGACTATGATGATTTTATTGCCACAGTGTCCTCCCTCCCCTACATTCAACCTTCTGCCCATCACGCCCTCTCTCTTCATCCTCTCGACACCCCCATCACTGAACCTCCGCTCTGGTCCGCACCACCAACACAGCCCCTGGCTCCGACTCCATCCGCTACCGGCACCTCAAAGAGGCACCTTCCAATCTCCTCACCACTCTCACCCGCATCTACAACTTTTTCCTCCGCTCCGTCTTTTATTCCACCCAGTGGCGCCAAGCCACAATGCTTCTCTTCCCTAAACCCGACAAACCACCTTCCTCCCCCAAGTCGTACCGACCAATCTACCTGACCGCCGTCCTTTCCAAAACCTTTGAAAAACTCCTCACCTGGCATATCCACACCCACCTTCTCTGCTACCACCTCCTTCCCCTTTCCCACTCAACTTTCATGTAATTCTCGCGCTTTTTTGACATCACCATCTCTCTTCTCATTCCCATTCCCATCCCCGCGAACTGATCCATTCATCCTCACACTAAACAAACAGCCCCTTTTCTCCACATCACATCTCTCATACACCACGCGTTCTCGGACACCATCATCTCTCTCCTCATTCACATCACCAGCTCTCGCGCTTTTTCAACATCACCATCTCTCTTCTCATTCTCACCATCTGCTCACTGGACCATTCATCCTCACACATCTTATAAGAAAAAGAAGAAAAGACCAATCCATCCTCATTCACCGCACTTCCTCTTTTTACACCATCGCGTTCTTAAATCACCATCTACCTTTCTATCCCAACCGCCTACACTTACATTATCATCATCTGCACATTGCGTCATTCATCCCCACACTTCAAAAAAAGAAAATAATAATAATAAGTTAACCCCTTGCCAACTCATTCTACTGTACATCGCCACAGTACGACTCCCCTTTCTCCCCCAGTTTCGCCCCATCCTCCCAGTTCTCCACTTCCCTTCCTTTACCTTCACCTCCCTCTTATTACATCACCTCCTTGAAGCGATACCCCAATTTCTAACTCCGCATTACATAACACAACCATATACTGCTCCCACAAACTGCCATCAACTACTACATCAAATAACATATTTCAAACTTTCCCCTCTCCAATAATCCTCTCTCCCCAAAATATTTCATTCCCCTGGCCCGAAGAGACGGTGAAACCGTCTAAGGGGGCCCGTCACCGCAAGGATGACCCTGCGGTGGAATGAGACAACTATACAAACACACAAACAAACAAGCAAACAGCCAGTGAACACGTATTTGTGCCCAATGAGATTATCTGATGAGGGGAAAAGTGTTTGGCAAAGAATAAAACCTTCCCCAACACGTTCGCTCACTTCCTTAGTTTTATGACGTTCAGTCCACCCTAAATTGTGTTCTTAGTTATACTGGGCACCTACTGTATTCCGTACTTGAAAAACAACTCTAACACGTCCTTTGACTCAGCACAATATTTTACAAATTACACCAATGACTAGATTTAGCATATCATATTATATCTCATTCTCTCACAAATCTAGTTGTTGTTGTTTCTTCATTTGAGGGCCTTGAGCATCGTAATCATTTAGCCCCGTGTGCATGGATGTGTTTGTGTGTGGGGAGGGAATGTAGTCTGATAACCTGTGCTATTGTGGTGGCTGTATCGGTGTATGTATTTGTAATTCAAATGAAGATTTGGAAGGAGGTGGCCATGGCCTTAAGTTAGGAAACATCCCGACACTTGCCTGGAGTATAAATGGGAAACCACGGAAAACCACTTCCAGAATGGCTGAGGTGGAAATCAAATCCACCTCTTCTCAATTTTACCTCACGAGGCTGAGTGTACGCCGTTCAAGCCCTCAAACCAGAATTACATTCCCTGGCAGAGCCGGGGATCGATCCCGGACCTCCGGGGCGACAGCCAAGAATGTTAGCTGCTACACCATGAGGTGGTCTCTTACAAAACTAACTGCACCCGTACTAGCAGTCGCGAGCTCAAGGATAAGCGATCACACATTCATTTTAAACTCAGTTGTTTATGGAAAGGGACAGTAACACTAACTAGTTGTAAGAACGCATGCGCGTCTAAAGCTCTTCTTTCGTGACTACATCTTTAGGTGAGTTCTTACGCTAGAGTTTACACGCCAAATTTCAATTCAATCGAAGAATTGGAAAGTGGACAAGTAAGATTAAAATTAGAAGCAGTTGCTGTTTCATTATATGGGCTTGGACATCCTGTGTATGTAGAATTTGTCTGATAACCTGTCTCATCGTGGTGTCTCTAGTAGTGTGTGTATTTTTAATTTATGTGAAGAGGAAGGAGACGACCGTGGCCATAAATTGGGAACCATCCTGGCATTTGCCTGGAATAGAAGTGGGAGTCCACGGAAAATCTCTTCCAGGATGGTTGAGGTGGAAATCGAACCCACCTCTTCTGAGTTTTGCCTCACGAGGCTGAGTGTAGCCCGTTCCAACTCTAAGGCCAGAATTAAATTTCTTGGCAGAGCCGTGATTCAAACCTGGACCTCAGGGTTGACAGCTAAGAATGCTAGACGCTGCGTCATGAGGTGGACAATAATTCAAGCAAATGGTGGAATGGGAACTCATTCTCATCCCAGATGAACTTTCTCATAACAGTTCCCATATATTTTCAGTGTGTAGGCAGACTATCGTACAGACTATCACACATAATTTGCACACGACGATACGGTGCTGTTGATCACGATGCCACTATCTTCCCAATCTAGGAAAAACTAAAACAGCAGCTAATCGTCTGATATTTGTATTTTGGCTCTGGACAATGGTACGTTGTTAATTGTTACCCATTTATGATTTCAGAAAACTGTGTCGCTTCCTTACGTAAATATCACTTATGCCTCCGTCGGTGAACCCCGGACTCTCACTGAGTGGCTGAAGGGTGTTACCTCCATGCCCGGAAACCCGGTGATGTGGCATACACTGCAACCTGCCTTCGTCGAGATGGAACTCACTGATATGGCGCCAGTTGAGATGAATTTTACCCTAGGTAAGGCAAAGACGCATCTGACATCACACATGACGTTCATTACTTCCTTTCCATCTTCAAACTGTATTTTACTGAACTTTGCTCCGATCACTCGTCTATTCAGATACTGGCGTTCAGCTCTGCCATTGACCTTGAGAGCTCCTTGGTAGGAGCGGGATGTAGAGCGGTGCGGGGAATGGGCCGAATACTTCCCTACCTGAGAACATTGACGCGCGTGGCAGTAGGTTCTCACAATCGGACACAGACACGCTCAGCGTGGCAAATGTTTTGCGCTTCAGTAGTAGGCTATACCGGGGGAGTGGGATGGGGAAGGGCAGAGCTAACTGCCGCTAACTGTACACTCGAGAACGTATAGGCCTACTCTGACGGGAAACTGTAGGATAAAAAAGCCCGCCAGCCAAGTAACATGAAAATGTTCAAATTATAGGATTTCAATAATAATAATAATAATAATAATAATAATAATTATAATACTCGTGTAAAGAGTTAAAGCGAGCTGTTCCACTCCTTTCTCCTTACAAAAATAATGTTTGTATTTCATTTTATACGCATAGTGCACAGACTACACGTCTCTTTTAGTAAATAATGTTGATCATTTCATTAAGAGCAGCGATTAAATAGCAAGTTATGTGATGATGACAGCACCCTCATCATATGGCCTGTATCTATATTGTAGCACTTCAAATATGGTCAGTAACTGCATCAATGACCATCAGAATAAGTCGATAATAATAATAATAATAATAATAATAATAATAATAATAATAATAATAATAATAATAATAATAATAATAATAATTGTCAATGAAACTAAACAAAAGGTTTTACGTGTTGAAAAAGGAAAAGAGCGATGAGATGACGTATAGCCTATCTCTGACTTTGGTCTTTATACTTGTTTAATGGGAATACGGATCCCCTAATCGACTTTCAAAAATCAGGATACTATTTATAAACTAGATCACCAGAGCTGTTTTCATTTTGATAGTTATTTATTGTTAACATATTATTTCTATTCGCACTTTAAGTCAAAAATATTTCAAAAATATTTCCAATGAGATGAGATTTTAATTCTACAGTCATCATCATCATCTTCATTTCCCCTTTTCCAGTTGACACCGGGTGGGGGCAAATATGGTTCCTCTCCACTTTGTTCTGTTGTTCCACCATTCCTCTTCCGACACAGTGTTCCAATCCAGGTTCCGTTTTCTAATACTATTCTCCACCGAGTCCATCCAACGCATTCTTGGTCTTCCTCGTCCTCTCTTCCCTGTTATCCGTCGTTCCAGTGCTCGTCTTGGTAGCCTTACTTCATTCATCCGTTTGACATGTCCAAACCATCTCAATCTGTTTTGCTCCAGTTTGTCATTTAGTTTCTGTACTCCCAGTTCTTTCCGTATATCTTCATTTCTCACTCTGTCCCTCCTCGTTTTCTGGGCCATACTTCTCAGGAATCTTATCTCAGCTGCTTGTACTCTGCTCTCATCCCTCTTAGTCATTGTCCAAGTTTCTGCTGCATATGTCATTATAGGAACATAATATGCTTTGTACATAACTTCTTTAGCCTTAATTGGTATATCCTTTTTCCATACTGGTCCCCGTACCTGTTGGTAGAAAGCACTCCCGAGTTGTATTCTTCAGCTAATTTCCAAACCTAGCCTTCCATCTTCAGTCAGTTCACTTCCCAAGTATTTGAAGTGTTTCACTACTTCCAATTCCTTATCTCCTACTTTGATTACTCCTTTTCCTTCATTCTTATCTCTACTCATCACCACTGTTTTAAATTCTACACATTTATCTTCAATCCCCATTACTCATTCTTTTCATTTATTACGTCTAACTGTTCTTGTACCTCCATCTCATCCTCACCCCAGATCACAAAGTCGTCTGCAGACAACATTACCTTCATCTTTGCCCTACTATATTCTTTCATTGCTGCCTTCATGATACCATCCATCAACATTACGAACAATAATGGTGACAACACACTTCCTTGCTTTAGTCCAGTGTCAATTTTAAACCATTCCGATATCCCGACTCTAGTCTTCACACTACTGTAGCATTCCATGCACATTCCTTTTATCATGTCTCTCAGTTTCTTGCCTATCCCCCTATTTGTTAAGCTTTCCCAAACTTTTGTTCTAGGGATGCTATCATAGGCCTTTTCTAGATCAATAAAAGTCATTACCATATCCTTCCTATATTCTACAGTCAATGGTGTATCAATATTGGAGTATAATGCAGTTTTCTGTTAAGTGTTTGAAATTAGTAATTGCTGAATAATTTACCGATTAGTATATTGGCTTCAGAAGAAGCAAGACATTAAAATAGCAAGCACTAAATCAAACAATGGCCAAGCAGGGGTTGGTCTCATATTGAGTAGGAAACTTGGACAGCGGGTGGAATATTATGAGCAATATAGATAAGGATTATTGTAGCAAAAATCAGTACTAAACCTACGTGCACCACAGTGGTACAAGTCTATATGCCTACCAGTCAAGCTGATGATGAGGATGTCGAAAAGGTCTACGAAGAAATAGATGAAATTCTGAGGTATATCAAGGGTGATGAAAATGTTATAGTAATGGGAGATTGGAACGCTGTGGTAGGAAAAGGGAGAGAAGGGAAGATAGTAGGAGATTTCGGATTAGGTGAAAGGAATGATCGAGGAAGCCGGCTGATGGAATTCTGCACCGAGCATGAGTTGGTCATAGCTAACACCTTATTCAATAACCACAATAGAAGAATATACACATGGATGAGACCAGGAGATACAGGGCGTTACCGAATCGACTTCATTATGGTCAAGCAGAGGTTTCGAAACCAGATTTTGGATAGTAAAACATATCCTGGTGCTGACATAAACTCTGACCACAATCTGGTTGTAATGAAATGCAGATTAAAGTTGAAGAAACTGAAGAAAAGTCAAAAGCCAAAAAGGTGGGCAATAGACAGACTGAAAGTAAAGGATGTAAATGAAAGATTCAAGAAGAGTATAAAGGACGGACTAATGAGGCACCCTAAACAAACTTCAATTGCAGACGAATGGGCACTTTTGAAGAATGAAATAACAAAATCCGCAGAAGAAAACATTGGTAGAAAAGAAAGAATAGGTAGAAAACCGTGGATCACTCAGGATATACTACAATTGATGGATGAAAGGCGGAAACACAAAAATGTAAGAGATGAAAAGGGGAAAGCAGAATACAGACGTCTGAGAAATGAGGTTAACAAGAAGTGCAAGGAAGCGAAAGAAGAATGGTTGAAAGAGAAATGTGCAGGCATAGAAAATTGTCTGAAATTAGGAAAAGTAGACACAGCTTATCGAAGGATTAAGAATACATTTGGGGAAAAGAAGACTAAGTGCTGTAATATTAAGGACACAAATGGAAAGCCTGTAACAGATAGGGAAAAAAAGGTTGAGAGATGGAAAGCTTACATAGAGTGTTTGTATAAGGGAAAGGAGATTGAGAATCGTGTAATGGAAAGGGAGGAGGAAATTGATGAGGATGCAAAAGGAGATTTAATATTGAGATCAGAATTTGACAGAGCATTGGAAGACTTAATCAGGAACAAAGCACCAGGCATAGATGATATACCGATTGAGTTGCTACGCTGCATAGGAGATGAAGGTTTGATCAGGTTATTTCACTTAGTGTGCAGGATTTATGAGACAGGTGAGGTACCCCCTGATTTCAGGAAGAATGTTATCATCCCTATACCAAAGAAAGTAGGAGCTGACAGATGTGAGGATTACCGTACAATCAGCTTAATTACTCATGCTTCAAAGATCCTGTCTAGAATAATTTACAAGAGGATTGAAAGCCAGATAGAATCGGAGTTGGGTGAAGACCAGTTTGGTTTCAGGAGAAATATAGGAACAAGGGAAGCTGTACTAAGTCTTAGGCTGATTTTGGAAGGTAGAATAAGGAAAGATAAGAGAACGTTCATGGCATTTCTAGACTTAGAAAAGGCTTTTGATAACGTTGATTGGACTAAATTTTTTGACATTTTGAAATCTATTGGAATAAAGTACAGGGATAGGAGGGTGATATACAATCTATACAGAAACCAGACAGCAGTCATTCGAGCTGAATGACATGAGAGAGAAGCTGGTATTCAGAAAGGTGTAAGGCAAGGCTGCAACTTATCACCCATGCTTTTCAATCTTTACATTGAACAAGCAATGAAGGAAATTGGAGAAAAATGTAAAGTGGGAGTGAAGATTCAAGGAGAAATAATTTCAAGTCTGAGATTTGCTGATGACATCGTCATCTTGGCCGACAAGCCTGAGAATTTGAATGAGTTTTTGACTGGTATGGACTCCGTCTTACGGAAAGAATTCATGGTGAAAATTAATAAATGTAAAGCAAAAATACTGGAATGCGGCCGAAATAAATCAGAAACCTCTATGGAGATCAAATTGGCAGGTGAAAAGCTGAAGGAAGTAGGAGACTTCTGTTACTTAGGAAGCAGAATAACCAGTGATGGACGAAGCAAAGAGGATATAAAAAGTAGGTTGGCTCAGGCAAGGAAAGTATTTTTACAAAAAAGGAATCTGTTGACATCGAATATAGATTTAGGTATTAGGAAGTCATTTTTGAAAGCCTTTGTCTGGAGTGTGGCGCTATATGGAAGTGAAACTTGGTCTATTGGTGCAGCAGAAAAGAGGAGAATTGAAGCTTTTGAAATGTGGTGTTACAGGAGAATGATGAAGATCAGATGGGTAGATAGGGTTACAAACGAAGAGGTATTAAGACGAGTGGGAGAGGAGAGATGTTTCTGGAGACTGCTAAAGAAGAGAAGAGATAGGTTAGTAGGACACATACTAAGACACCCAGGAATAGCAAGCTTAGTTATGGAAGGAAGGGTCGAGGACAAGAACTGTAGAGGTAGAGCAAGGTTAGAATATGTTAATCAGATTGCCTCGGATGTAGGGTATGGTAGCTATGTAGAGATGAAGCGATTAGCTCAGGACAGGGAGGCATGGAGAGCTGCATCAAACCAGTCAAAAGACTGAAGACTCAATCATCATCATCACAACAAACAACACGGCGGGAAAGCATCTTCACAACAGTAATTTAAATAACGAAGACCTGTACTCAAAGTCAGGGGTATATTCAATAACGTGCCAAGAGACAGGTGTCAAGCAAATTACCTTGGCCAAAGTGGTCGAAGAATGGACACGCGATTCAAAGAACACAGAATTGCGATAAAATACGGGACACACTCGGTGTGCAAACACATGCACGATGAGGGACACAGAATCACTAACATTGAAAGTGACTTAAATATCATACATCACGAAACGAAAGGGCATAAAGGAGGCAATCGAAATACACTTAGCTAAAATAAACAACCCTAATAATATAAACGAGTACACATTCATGGAGAATTCACCCCTTATTAGGTCTATATTACTGGAAAACACCTCCCTTCGCAAACGAGAAACAACATAACGTTGCAGCCAGGCTAGATAAGGAAGCAACAAGGGAAACATGTAATTGGATTAGGATGTACTTTGTACAATATCTTCAATAAACCAAGTCCAGCATTAACGGTAGTATTAAACTGTCCGAGACATTGTCAATTGACCGGGTGGGCTTAAAGAGGGCTGTTTAGCTTACGCGTGGCGAGAATGAAAAACTGGCCTTTAATAGTTGAAGATGTCCAGAATGAAGTGACATACACCATATTAGGATTATATAGATTTGGAAGCACACATATGTTACATCGCGAGACGAGCATAGATAGGTAGGAATGCGGGGGAAAGCTCAAGAAGAGTAAGATATGATATGATGTTCAAAACCGTCACTAACATGAACACAACATGGTGCCCCTGCACATTTTCAAAATTTAATTGAATTTTATCGGACCCTGTTACAAGGTTGAGTCTGGTTTTAACCGTGATAAAAGACCGTAAGATAAGTTTTCTGATAATACTCAAGAAACTCTAACGAGCAAGAAGCCGAATCGACGGATCAACGGAGTTTCAAATTGTATTTGTCTTTTCTTGGAACATATTACAGTTATAAGTCTGAAACTCTATACCATGATACAGGATCATAATACAAGTCCGTGGCTGACATAACACCAACATTGAGGTCACGCAAATTATAAAAATTAGGGGACCTGTGAGAAAAATCTCGCATGTGCATAAACCAACCGCCCGTCTTTACTGTTATGCGGTTATTTGTTTGAACGCACTTTTTAAACAAATTGTCGATATTTTCACGTACATATGAAATCAGAGTTCAATTCGTCATTGGTACAGGTAGTATTTTCTTCCATTTGAATGCACGATCAGTTACCTGTGAGTGTCGCATGTGTTTAAACCATCCGCCTGGCTTTACTCTTACTCGGGCTGGACGCATCTGTAATATTGATTCATTAAAGAGGACCATAATACAAGTTCAGCAATGAAACTTTTGAAACCCAGAAACCAACATAACCGGCACGCGAATTTTAAAAACTTTTTTTTCAGGACCTACTGTATTACTTTATAGACTTATTTTTTACGATGAAGGAGGACTATAAATCATGTTCAACAATATGCCATGACATGAAAAGGAAGATATTAACATGGTGGCCACGTGGATTTTGGAAATTTTATTGTTATTTTCGGGCCTGTTTGAAATGTTGAATAGAGGAGTTAAAAATAAGTTTACAAGTATCGGCAGCCTTTCCATTCTCATCCTTGTAGCTGGTTACGAATGCCTAGGTGTACGTGGATATACCAGGGCATTCGATAAGTAATGGCAACACTGTTGTCAATCAGCGATCCTAGTGGTGATCGTTGGAATCTTGTAGTATATTGATGAGCAGTCTTTGTGGTATAAATCTGTAATATTGAAAGTCTCGAAATAGCTGATATTTGTGAATACATTAACTGTTTCTCTTATTCAGTAAGTAACACCGCCCTAGAAAGATGTTCAATTGATATGAGCAAAGGTGCTTCATAAAAATCCAAGTTGCAAGAGAAAGATGTGGAACTCAGTGCTTTAGAGCTTAGCAAGAAGCTTGCGGGAGAGAAGTCCTACCTAATCGAACTATTGCAAGATGGGTGGAAGCCTTCCGCCAAGGAAGAGAGGAATGTCAACACAGAGCACATGCTGGTAGACCCGTTGCTGCAACTGACGATCTCCATGGTCAGGCTGTAAGGGTGTTATTGGAAAAAAAAAAACAGGCGCTGGACATGTGTGGAGATTTCCAAGGAACTTGGTATTGCAACATCGTCTGTCCATCACATTTTAAGAGAAAAGCTGAATATGTGAAAAGTTTGTGCCCACTGGGTTCCGCACACTCTAACCGAAATTGGAAAGTGGCAGCGAATGGAGATAGCAAGAATGCATTCGGAGCGTTATCACAATGAACGATACATGGGTACGTTCGTATACACCTGAGCTGAAACGACAATCAAGCGATTGTTGACATACAGAATCACCACTTCCAAAAATATGTCGAGCATCGCAGGATCCTTTGAAACTGATGATTATTGTGTGTTACGATTATAGGCATAATCCTTATACATACTGTACCTCATGGTATAAAAGTAAATGCAGACTACTACTTGCGTTAACCCACTTGGAACATCATTTGCGCCCAGCATGGTGTCGGAAAACGACCTCAAGTCATGTAGCCGCAACAATGAGGAACTTGTTTACAACGTGGAACTGGGAAGTACTCGAACACTCACCAAATTCACCTGACATGAGCCCTTGTATTTATGACTTATTGTCAAAGATCAAAGAACCTCTACGAGGCGTTCGATTTCAATCAAGAGTTGACATCCAGAGAGCTGTAGATCGATCAGTGAGAGAGATATCCAGAAATGGTGCTGCAGATAGTGTGCGTCGTCTTCCAAGGATTTGGCAACGTATTGTTGACATGGCAGGAAGTTCGTAATGTCAAAATTAACCAAATAATATTTTTGTGATGGTATAGCAGTGTTGCCATTACTTATCGAATGCCCTATTACTTTCCGCCGAAAATTGGATTGAGTTTTCTATGACTAAGCACAGAGGACACTGGACCTGCATATTCACGAATTGCTAGGGATTGTATAGGCCTACCAGACATAAGGAAGAGAGTGGACGTACGAGATCTTGCATGCCCATTGTCGATTTGCTTTACGAAATTGTGACAGACGAGTAACCAACATGGCACACGCGTAAATCTTTAATATTTAATTGCCTTTTGAGGCAACCTTATCCTCCAAATGCAGTGAAACTTAGAATAAAAAATATACATTTTAGATAGACAATACGTCGTATAATGGAGTGAAATTGCTCTCAGAAATTTAAAGTGGTGGCAATCTGAATTTTTAGCAATATATTTTTAATTTCTCACATCCTATTAAAGTGACTTTGTTGTTCTCAATCCACCAAACTGCTGAAATATCTTCTGCTTATCTGTATAGCCGTGTGGCCAAAGTCATGCATCATGAAATAATTAGGAACCTGAAACTGAACGATTTTATCTCAAGCCACATCGACTTTTAGCGGCTACCCTGAGTGTGGATTTAAAATCTACCTCTAATAGTGGTACCGGTATTTCACGTCACCACGCAATTTTCATATCCTTAGTCCCAAATAATTCCTGCCATTGGTTCCTGAAAACAACGCTTTATTACTACAAACCCAGGAACTCTGAATTTAGACGCAATTAAATTAAGTTTTGCTCATTTCCGTGTGCTTTTCAGTATCCTCATTCCATTTGTACCGTAATTTCAACTCATTTGTCACAATTTTTTTTGTCTATTTGGACATTTAAAGAGGGATATTCCTTAGACTATTTTCATCATATGAATAAATAGGCTTTTGAGATCACCTTTTGTCCGTGTGTGCGGGTGTGTATCCCCCCTAATAAAATCTAAATGAATCAAGCGATTTCAATAAAACTTGGTAAGAACATAGTAGGCCTACTATTTTGTCCGACCCTGACCCTGCCTTTCAAATGTTATTACGTTTCATCTATCCAACATGGCGACCACGCGAGATATTTCACCGGCATTCTTCAGCCACTATTGCTGACATTACCCTGCATTTCTTTTATGGTGATATAGTATACTGATGAGCACAAAACCAACATGGCTGCAACGCGAAATATAAATATTTATATGGATTTTCTCGTGACTTAATAATACCGGTGCAGTGAAACTTAGCACGGTACATCTTCATACAAGTTTTAATATACCGGCGACTAATTTTATTCAATGTTTATGAGAACCTAAAAATGGCAGCTGTGCAAAATGTTTAAAATTACGTTTTTGTTTTATCGTGTCCTAAACAAGCAATATAAATGTAGGTTGTTATAATGAGCTACGGTTATAATATTCATCTGCTGGCATATTATTCTGTAGCATATATAAAACAATCCAACATGGCGTCCATGTCATATATTTCACCAGTTCTGAGTATCTCCGAAACTATTTTTGCAATTAAATTGACATTGTGTACGGTGTTACAAGACAGGACTTTCCAAATCCTGAGAAACACAAAAACAACATGGCCTCCAAGTGATATTCAAATATTTAAAATAACATTTCTGCCGATTTAATTACCCGAGTGCAATGAAACTTGGCACAGCGAATATTTATTTTGAGCTTAGTATTGAGACATCTAATGATGTTCAATTGTTTTCAATAATTCCAGATGGAATCAGTTGGAAATTTTAAAGCCTCATTCTTTTAATTTCTCGCATCTTATTCCGGAAATTGACGAGAAGATTCGTCTGATTGGCTACACCAGTACATAATTCTTTAACGTTAAAAGCCTCATCGTGTAACTTTGGACACATATTTTCCAGTGCTGGAGGTGTGTTGAGTTAAGTCATCTTGACGAACAATGACAGCTGGAGGATAGAGAGAAGATTGAGGGGTTCAAATAATGTATAATATATCTGTTAAATATTTTGGAGTTGTTCAGTGATGACAAAATAATAGAATTAAAATATATTTAATTAGCTTTGTAACATGAGCCCATCATAGATTAATAGAAATAAATTATTGTCAAACAACTCAAGGACTACGAGTAGTACAATAGTAAGACGATTAGGCTTTCGTTATGTTTCTTGTCTATAATGAAATAACGTATGGATATTGAGTTTTGATTTTGCTTTCTTGCTCTATACTTTATTCCAATGTAGGTCGTGTACTAAAAGCTATTTAGTATATCACATGACAAATCATTTTGATAGGAGGGGATATTTATAATGGAAAAGACCATTGGGATATGTGGGAATAGGCTGTTTAGTTCTTCACGGAACTACTTGTTAAGTATCCGAGATCAACATGTAATTCTAAGAAACCCGATCCTGTTTGTTAAATATAGTCAAGTGTTTTTCTTTCAATTTGCAGCAACAGCACAGATGAAGCGAGGACAGTTATTTGTCAAGATGTTAGCTGATATGTCGCATACGAACAACCCGACAACTACTGATAAGTCTGTTGAAACAACCACATCGACGTCAGAAGATCTGGGGCACAAGTCAACGGAAGAAGAAACTTCTACAGTTGTGTCTACGGAAAGTACAAGCACAACGACCATTACTACGGAGTCAACCACAGCAACAGAGCCTTCAACTACAGAACTAACAACTCCTGAAGAAGAGCCTAATCCTGGGGATGGTAATACTGAAGATCTAAGCATCGCCACTGGCAGCCAGAAGTCGGACGCGGAGTTCAATGCGACCTCAGTGGACCCATTCGACACAGAAGTAAATGGAAGCTACTTAAGCTACCTTCTTAGCCATGTGCTCTCCAGGATGGCCAGTAAGTGCTGAGTTCATACTCTTCCTGTACTACTGTGTGTATGTTAGTATGTTACCGTTCCTATAGGTCAGGCATGGGATGAAGTGAACGTATCTGTAGGGGTTGACACCAACTTCACCAGAGACGTTCAAAGAGTTGGAGTGAATGTAGATGAATGAAACTGGGCGAGGAGTAATTCCGGCATTTGCTCGGAGATAAAGTTGGGACAACGGAAAACTATTTGAAGGAAGGCTGACAGTGGGTTTCGAAGCCATAGCCTTTGACTTAAGCGCACGTACCTACCATGATCAGTTCGTGTACTTAATAATAATAATACGTCCCTATTAACTACTGCAGCATTTAGAAACGCCGGAGTGCCGCAATATTTCCCCAAATGGGAACTTTTAACGTGCCACTAAATCTACTGACGCGGCTACCTCGCATGTGTGCACCTTCAAATGCCAATTGACTACGCCAAGATTTGCTCCTGTAGCCTTGGGAACAGCAGGTGGGAACGGTACCGCTGCGCCATGAATCCAATCACGTTCATGTCCGACCGTATACACTGCAGTATGAATCCTGTCGAACTTACAATACCAGGCAACCCCTCCCCCCTATTACTGCGGTACGAATCCCTTTGAACTTACAGTGCTCCCCTCTCACTGCGGTATGAATTTTATCGAACTTACAGTACTTGGTCAATATATTCTCTTCCCCTATCACTGCAGTATGAATCCTATGAAACTTATGGTACCTGGCCAATATATTCTCTACCCCATCACTGCAGTGTGAATCCTATGAAACTTATAGTACCTGGCCAATATATTCTCTACCCCATCACTGCAGTATGAGTCTGATATCGAACTTTCAGTACCTGGCCGTAACTGGCTTTTGACAATACTTCTTACTTTGCCCATATTAGGCGTACATTTGTCAACATTTAGACTGATTTTACTTCTAATTTCCTATTTATTGATAAAATTGGTAACTTCCTGAATATACTACTACTACTACTACTACTACTACTACTACTAATAATAATAATAATAATAATAATATAACGCTTACATTCTGAATTTCGGTTGCATTACTCTGAACTAACTGTGACCGAACAGAGAGTATCTGATCAATACAGGGCTATTCTCCGGAATAATCTTATCCCTGAAGCCAGAATGAACACCATTAAAGAAGAAGTACGGCGTGAGAAGGAAGGCGTGCCTGGAGATACCCAGAACAGTTTTGCTGAATAACTGGAGTCGGCACAAGCGGATAGCCAGAACCTTCAAGAAGTAGTTTAGTTTCCATGCAAATTATCGATCATCACCAGATTGGAAAGTTGAAGAATGAAATGATGGCTACAGTCATACAGTTTTAGGAAACTGATGCAAATTGCAGGCCGAAAATACCAAACGTCAACGGTTCAGGAAAGCTGACAAAGATACTGAGTATCATGAATGGGATGTTTTGCCGGAACATGTAGAAGTATCTGGAAATCTGGAGTCCCTTCATACTATTATTTACTATGCAGTAACTGGTGTGAGAGCTATGGGTATTGAACCACGTGAACGAAGGAAACAAATGCCATCGATGCCAAACTGGGAAAGAAGACTTATTGAAAGGATTGAACAGCTCAGGGCAGATATTGCAAGAATTACACAATATGTTCGTGAAGCTTCCGTGGCTTAGGCGGCAGCACGCCGGCCTCTCACCGCTGGGTCCGTGGTTCAAATACCGGTCACTCCATGTGAGATCTATGTTGGACACAACGGAGGCAGACAGGTTTATCTCCGGGTACTCCGGTTTTCCCTGTCAACATTTCATTCCAGCAACACTCTCCACTATCATTTCATTTCATCTGTCATTCATTTAATCATTGCCCCAGAGGAGTGCGTCAGGACTCGGCAGCCGGCACAGTCCATATCCTCGCCGCTAGATGGGGGCTTCATTCCTTCCATTCCTGACCCGGTCGGAGACTGGAAGCAGGCTGTGGATTTTCATTTTTCACACAATATATTCGTGGTACAAGAACAAGAAAAGTACTGAGGAAAGCTGAGCATACAATGGGACAAAACACACACCACACCCAGCGATATGTACCGAATTCAGCACATGAAGAGTGCCTAGATGCCTTGAAACAAAGGCTGTCTGTTTTATCCGCCAGACTTGCAAAATATAGGGAAAGTATGAAGAGGAAGAAAGATAACTCCCTTTTCGCCAACTCAGAGAGAAGGTTTTATCAGACTCTGGGTAAGATAAAGGAATCTGCGGACAAAAACTATCCGACTAAAGAAGAAATTCAAGAATTTTGGGGCAAACAACTGTCTATACCATCTCATCATGACACTGAATCAAGTTGGGTAAGAGAAGAACAGCAAGCTTCCCAACGATTTGAGCAAATGCAGCACGAGAAATGCACCACAAATTATATTAAAGCAGTTATCAACAAGTTGGCGAAATGGAAAGCCCCTGGCCCTGACCAAATTCAGAATTTTTGGTATAAGAAGTTCTGAAGCTTCCACGATCGACTAGGTGAGTTTATTAATGATGCCATCCTTCATCCCGATATCTTGCCGGAATTCCTCACACGCGGCATCACATATTTGCTTCCAAAAGATCTTCAGAATACGGGGGACCCTACAAAATATCGTCCCATCACAGTCATGTCTGCCCACGTTGCATAAGATCATTACATCATACCTGGCTAACAGGTATATGCACACTGTTAAAGAAACAACATAATTGCCGTGCAACAGAAAGGTTGTAAAAAGGGTTCAAAAGGGTGCAAAGAACAACTAATAATTGACTCTGTTGTGTGTGGCCAGGCACACTTGATTCACCGAAACCTTCATATGGCGTACATCGATTATAAGAAGGCCTTTGACTCTGTGCCCCATGACTGGCTAGTAGCAGTGCTGCGATTGTATAAGATCAATGAGGTGTATGCCAGTTTCTTGAAAAGAGTTATGTCAGCATGGCAAACTATACTGTGTCTCAATACACCACACGGAGACATACGAACAGATGAGATATCGATTCGGAGAGGCATCTTTCAAGGAGACTCCCTTAGCCCCTTATGGTTTGTCCTGGTAGTGGATCCTTTATTTACCCAACTTAACTCTACTCACTACGGATTTTCTATCAAAATTGGAAAGTGAGTTGGTACTCGGCTAAATCATCTGCTATTACATGGACTACCTTAAACTCTATGCCGAAACACAGTCGCATCTGGAAAACTTGCTGAGAATAGTTGAAACATTCTCACGAGACATACAAATGGAGTTTGGTTTGGACAAGTGTCGGACATTAAAGGTGGTGAGAGGCAAAGTACAGAAATCCGGGTATGAGCTGGAAGATGGACAGCTTATTAAGGCTATGTTGACAAAAGACACTACAAATACTTAGGAGTAAACAAAGCTAGGAATATTGACCATGTTTCAATAAAGAAAGATCTGTCCGGTGAATTTGTCAAAAGATTAAAACAAAACATAAAAACGCAATTGGACATCAAAAACCTAGTGAAAGCTGTTAACATGTATGCTGTGTCAGTGCTGAGCTACTCCTTTGGCTTAATCAAATGGTGTAAAATGGACATCGAAGTTCTTGAACGTAAAATGTGAACGATGACTCAAAAGGAAGGAAACACCACCCACGGTCTTCAATAGAGCGAATGACTCTACCCAGAAGCCTAGGTGGACGTGGGTTAGTTGACACTGATAACCAGATAAAACGACAGATAGACAGCCTTAGGGAGTACTTCTACGCAGAAGCGATATCATCTGTACTTCACAGAGCCATCAGTGAGGCGGACAAATAAACGCCACTGGTCTTGTGTCAACAGAGATTCAACACCACCTACATACTGACCTTCAGAAGATGGAAGCATGGAAAGCAAAACCTTTGCACGGAAGACATCCAAATGAGGTGAGTCAAGCAAATGTTGATGTAACTGCATCAAACTACTGGTTCACTTCAGGACAGATCTTTCCTGAAACTGAAGGTTTTATGCTTGCAATTCAAGACCAAGTCATCCCTACAAGGAACTACCTCAAGTTCATCGCAAGATATCCCGTTGTACCAGATGATAAGTGCCACTACGGCTGTCAACAGTCAGAAACAATACATCATATTACATCTGCATATAGGTATTTCCTGGCGACGGAACACAAACAAAGGTATGATGCAGTTGCAAAAATTTTGCATCAGGAGTTAGCTGATAAGTTTCAGCTTCTAAAAGGAAAGAAAGTTCCGTATCACCAATATCAGCCAGAGTGCGTTCTTGAAAACAATGAATACAAGTTGTATTGGGACCGAACTATTCTGACTGATCAATCGGTATCACACAACAGGCCGGAACTGGTGGTTGTCAGCAAGAAAATGAATCAAACTACCTTTATTGATGTTGCGATTCCTAACAACAAGAATCTCCAGTCGAAACACATAGAAAAGATCAGCAAATACAGCGAGTCGGTCTGCCCTATCAAAAGGCAATGCCATGTAGAACGGGTAAAGACCATACCTATCATTGTCTCAAGTACGGACGTGATCCCAAGTACCTTGCTCCAAGGCCTTAGAGAACTGGATCTGGATACGCAACTGTACAAACTAATGCAGAAGGCAGTAGCCCTTTCAACAACCCAAATCTTTCGGAAGTTCGTGGGTAGCGACTTTCCAGCTTAGGAGTGGCTGTTCCAGTAACTATACTTTGGTTCCCTGAAGCCCGTATAATTTATGTTGTGATGTACCAGCAATGTGTTATATGTACTGTATAAAACAATAATAATAATAATAATAATAATAATAATAATAATAATAATAATGCGGGTCGTGGGGTGTTGTGCACATTTCAGAAGAACACATCGCGAATAATCAGGGCAACTAGCTACACGCGACAAATCTCTAATGAATGAAACTTATGGAGTGCTTCTAGAATTCATGTACTCAATGTTTACACACATGAGCAAGGTTTCTTGTCGTACAAGGCTACTATTAGTAGCCTACCACACAAAACATATGGCATTGACATGTGCATTGCACTGGAGTGGTGTTTGGTGATATTTCCAACTTAAGTAACGGATGATCGTCAATCCAAATACTGCAGATTCTGGGGTTATTGTTCCCAAAGGATCTTTCCTGTCTGAATAACAGTACTGGGGATAGAGTCGGTTATCTAACTTCACAGGTATGTTATTGACTTGCATGTGTTGGCCTCCACAGTGACTTCCGGATATGACAAGTACTGAATGCAATGGCAACCTGGGTTTTTAGATTCGTCTATTATTCCGCGCTGACTTACTACTGTTCTGGCACAGTGACCCACTTCTGTTACCTTGTATCTCGTTCTTACAAAGAACTTCAACCACAAGTGTTATAATGAACTTGAAGATTTACAAACATAACGACAAACTGTCTTACTACAAAACCAGACATCGCTCAGACACAGCCTCTGGCAGCAACTGTTCCCAAGAAAAAGAGTGAAGAGCTATCCACGCAAGTTCTTAAGTATGAATCAGTGATCTCACATGGTCACACCCTAATCCAACTGATTGAACCAATCAAATCCACAGTTTATAGCCGTTTAGTTCAAACCACCCAAGCCACGCTAAGCTTGGACCAAGGCGATGAAACTGACCTGCATCAAGTTCATCCCAAAGAAATAGCGACGTATTTCCCTGCTTGGTGTTCTCGTGTAGATTTCAACATTATTGAGCAATAGCTACACTCTTTGTGCTCGTCTAAAGTTACCACTATCATGAATAATTTACAGAAATCCCTGACGCTGAATCCTTGCAATTATACAATAACTAGCGGACCCGTGCGAGAACTCTGGCATGTGTATAAACCACCCGCCTGGCTTTACTGTTATGCGGGCTTCTTTAAATATGTTTATTTGTATAAACACACTTTTTAAACAAATTGTCGATATTTATGAAATCAGAGAGCAATTCATCACTGCTGCTGGTTGCACAATGGGTTGTGTGCGCCCCAAGTGTACAGGTTACCTGCCCGGCTCTAGTGCTATGCGGCTGCACGCGACACAGTTCTGCCAGGGGCTATCGTCTTGTTTATTTGTTTTAAAAAACTTTATAAACAATTAAATATATTTCCGTTGACTTTCCAAGAAATGCAAGATTGTTCCTGTACTATTGAGACGATTTGGAAGATTTTGGTACAAACCACACCTTCTAACTCCCTCTGGTTTAGGAGTTTGAGTTTTGTGAAACATACACCTTATCGTATTATATATATATATATATATAGAGACTAGCAACTTGACCCGGCTTCGCCCGGGAACAGTTATGAATGCATTACGTGATAAGCGCTTTTTTTTGTCAATGTCAATGAACAACGACCAATATCCGTTCTACGTCTCGGCATGATGGGTTATAATCACTGACTGGACTATTAATTATATTATCATGGAGATGCAAGTGCAACACATTCTTATCAACGTAATTTAAGAATGGCGAGGTGCATGAAACACAAATCCCCCTTCCGTCCAATCTTAACTTGACTGTGAATTTTGCGGAACGAAAAGTTCACAGGCGAAATGAAGAAAACCCGAGTTGCACTTCCAGGGAAACTCCAAACACAACCACTCTTATCTAAAGTTTTTAACTCAACACTACTCGACAGTTTGCTGCTGGCTGTATCTGGGGCAATAAGCTCGTCCGCTAGCTAAGCTGTAACTGGGGTGATAGACTCGCCCCTAGCTAGCTCGTAAACTGTCGCCTCAGTAATTGAATGGGCGATGTATTTAAGATAGACATATGCTCTCGCGGACTTTTTTGTAGAACTTTTCACGCTGAACAATTCTTACACTCATAGTCTTTAGATATTTTTAACGGTTTGCCCAGCGTAAGCTTGCAAAGCACTCGGACGCCAGGTTTTTATTCGACTTTTCCACTGAAATCGTTACTGCTCGGCTTCTTTTTATCATAAATAAATTATTTTCTACAGAAACAATCCTCGAGCTATCCTTTACAGAATGGAGAAATTCGCATCAAAATCCATCCTGTGGTTCTCGAGTTTACCCGTAACATCCAAGAATCGGGGACTTTGTTTTATACTAAGTGGAGATTGAATCTTAATACTAAATTATGGAATGATATAACACATATGATATAGCACTAATAAGACAATATGATACGAAATAGATCCTAATAAAATATATACACATGTCTGGGCTTTACGGGCTCGATCCTAATGTGACTCGTTCAATTGCATGGCCAAATTACTCCGCCTCTCTCTCCCCCGTATTACTGCGGTATGAATCTTATCGAACTTACATTACCTAGCCAGATGTTCTTTCTGCTTGCCGAACACGTGGATATCGCATGATGCAAGATATGGGTTGCATGTTGAATGCTTTCACACCTCCCATCGGGAACGTTGCAGCAAAGCTTGTGTTATGTACAGTAGAATGTAATAGAAAAAAAAAGTTAATTATTCAGTATCTTGCTGTGACGTTGATGTACGTCGATTGCGAATCTCCGATAACTGAGACTCAAGGTGCTGTGTCGTTTTGGTGTTGTCAACGATAATGTTGTTACGATTTCTGGCAGAAGAGAGCAGCAAAATATAACGTCGAGTGGAATGATACGGAGGATATCAAAAAGTTATATTAGTAATATAACTTATAAATAAATTTCATGAATTGCATGTTGCCTCACCGTATTCATAACTTAAAAGTTTGATGTGTTTATTGTTTATTTATAAATAGGCTATCCCAAGTTTCTCCTCCTTTTAGCATATTTTCATTTATGAAAAATAATAGGCTTATGAGATCACATTTTGTCCTTGTGTGTGTGTCCCCCGAACTAAATATAAACCACTAAAGCGATTCCAATGAAACTCGGTAAGTAGCCTACATACTATACCTGGTTCGACCTCGACCGTGCCTTTTAAATTTTAATATGTTTCACCAATCCAACAGGGCGGCCGTGAGAAATATTTCACATGCATGCTATATATCCGCAACAGTTCCTAATATCATCATAAAATTTTGTACGGTGATAAAGGGCACTACTATAATTTCAAAAAAATGTTAAGTACAAAACCAACATGACGCCATGCGAAGGTGAGACATTAAAATGTACTTTTGTCACGATTTAACTGTCCAAGCGCAGTGAAACTTGGTACGGTAAATGTTTATAAAATGTCCAATTTACTGACGTCTAATTTAGTTCAATTATTGACATTACGTGAAGATGGTGGCTGTGCGAAATTTTAAAATTAAGTTTCTATTCCTTGTGTCTTAATTATTCGATCGAAGTGAACGTTCGAATAATGAGCGTACGCAATAGTCTTCATTTAATGGTACATAACTATAGCGTACATATATAACAATCCAATATGGCGGCCAAGCGAAATATTTCTCCGGCATTCTATATCTCCGAAACTATTACACATATCACTCTGACATTTCGTATGGTGTTAGAAAGTGTATAACTAATAGTTCACCTATGTGACATTGGAAATCTTGTTGTCTACAAAACCAACATGGCAGCCAAGGGAATTTAAAATATTCAGATGGCATTTTCTCGCGATTTATTCGTCCGAGCATAGTGAAATTTGGTACATCACATAATTATACATGATTTAAGCTATTGGAATCTCATATTAAGAACCTCTAGATGGCGGCTGTGCTGAATTTCTTTTTTTTTTAACGTTTTGTGTCCTAACCAAGCGATCAAAGTGAACGTTTTAATAATGAACCTAAGCATTAATCTCCACCTAATGATACATAAGTAACTCTCTGGCCTACATATAGAACAATCCAACATGGCGACCATCCGAAATATTTAGACGGTTTTCAATACAGTATCTGCCAATCTATTACAGAAATCCAGCTGAAATGTTGTATGTTGATAGAGGCTATTAACGTAAGTACACCTGTGGGTCTTTCAATAAACCGATGAGCACAAATCTAACATGGCGGTGGCGTGTAATTTAAATAGTTATATGGATTCTTCTCGCGACTAAATTATCCGAGCGCAGTGAAACTTGGTACGCTAAATATATGAAAATAGCCTATTTAGTTTTTCACGGAACTACTTGTTGATATTCTTATGGGGGTCTATATATGAACGTAATAGAGGTGGCTGCTATCATCGCCCCGGAGGGTTCCATCCACTTCCCCAAGAAGCACATGTATTTCGTAAATAACTCAGTTAATATCTAACCATTTTAATAAAGTTGGATTTTGAATTATTTCATTAGGATTAATTAATAATAAAAACAACTGATCTTTTTATGTATAATATGCCGTTGTTGTTATAGTGTGCATCAAAGTAGCCTCAGCACTAGGGGGAGCCTTGTAAATAAATACATTAAACCAGAAATAGTTTATTTATTGATTGCTGTAGATAATTACAATAAGCTGTTGTCTACTAAATGTCAAACTTTACAGAAAGCAATGAAGCACTATACCGCTTATCTTATAAATGTTAGTTTTAATATTTATAGGTGACACATCCCAGACATACAGTATGTGTTGGTTATTCAAATCTTAGTTATAGATTTAACATGCTGGTATTCAACGTTGGTAGCTACTTCTTGAGAAGGAAACCATTGTCAGAGCAATTTAAGAAGTACAATGAGGATTATTCATTCCTATATTTGGAATTGATAACAACTAAGTTATTACTGAGCTTATAGACAATTGGACAGTATAAGTTTGTCATTTACAATCGCAGATCTTGATGACTGCATATACGAGGAATCCTGTTCGTAGGCTAGGTATTGCAGAACTCTTGAGTATGTGTACGTAACTTTATCCAACAGTTGACGTACTACTGTACAAAATTGTCTCACAACCGTTTGTTCTGACTCTTCTTCTAGATGGAGAGGCTGTTGCAGTAGGAGTGAATTACACTTTGCTGTCTGATGAACCAAGAAAGTATGAGGGAATCCTAGCTTACGGCCATCTCCTAGGTAGCAGCACCAGGCGGGCAACGATATTTCTGAGGGAGACCACACATAACTGGATGGTTTGTATGGCATATGTGTAAATCGTAACGTTCAACAACAATAATAAAATCAAGCGTACCGAAAATCAAACTAAAAAGATAGCCTAGCAAAAATAATGATGAGCTAATTTTTCATTGAGTACAAGTTGTGCGTGTAAATGTATAATTTCACAAGAAAAATGCAGCTGGATAGCCTATAGTGTTTGGCACACAGGCAGGCAGGTGGATATAGTGTTTGGCACACAGGCAGATAGGTGGATATAGTGTTTGGCACACAGGCAGACAGGAGGATATAGTGTTTGGCACACAGGCAGACAGGTGGATATAGTGTTTGGCACACAGGCAGACAGGAGGATATAGTGTTTGGCACACAGAAAGACAGGTGGATATATTGCTTGGCACACAGGCAGACAGGTGGATATAGTGTTTGGCACACAGGTAGGCAAGTGGATATACTGTTTTGGCACACAGGCAGACAGGTGGATATAGTGTTTGGCACACAGGCAGACAGGTGGATATAGTGTTTGGCACACAGGCAGGCGTGAGGATATAGTGTTTGGCACACAGGCAGACAGGTGGAGATAGTGTTTGGCACACAGTCAGACAGGTGGATATAGTGTTTGGCACCCAGGCAGACAGGTGGATATAGTGTTTGGCACAAAGGAAGACAGGTGGATATAGTGTTTGGCACACAGGCAGGCACGTGGATATAGTGTTTGTTACACAGGCAGACAGGAGAATATAGTGTTTGGCACAGAGGCAGACAGGTGGATATAGTGTTTGGCACACAGGCAGGCACGTGGATATAGTGCTTGTTACACAGGCAGACAGGACGATATAGTGTTTGGCACACAGGCAGGCAGGTGGATATAGTGTTTGGCACACAGGCAGATAGGTGGATATAGTGTTTGGCACACAGGCAGACAGGTGGATATAGTGTTCGGCACACAGGCAGACAGGTGGATATAGTGTTTGGCACACAGGCAGACAGGAGGATATAGTGTTTGGCACACAGGCAGGCAAGTGGATATAGTGTTTGGCACACAGGCAGACAGGTGGATATAGTGTTTGGCACACAGGCAGGCGAGAGGATATAGTGTTTGGCACACAGGCAGACAGGTGGAGATAGTGTTTGGCACACAGTCAGACAGGTGGATATAGTGTTTGGCACACTGGCAGACAGGTGGATATAGTGTTTGCCACACAGGCAGACAGGTGGATATAGTGTTTGGCACACAGGCAGCCACGTGGATATAGTGTTTGTTACACAGGCAGACAGGTGGATATAGTGTTTGGCACACAGGCAGACAAGTGGATATAGTGTTCGGCACACAGGCAGACAGGAGGATATAGTGTTTGGCACACAGGCAGGCAGGTGGATATCGTGTTTGGCATACAGGCAGGCAGGTGGATATAGTGTTTGGCACACAGGCAGGCAGGCGGATATAGTGTTTGGCACACAGTCAGGCAGGTGGATATAGTGTTTGGCACACAGGCAGGTAGGTGGATATAGTGTATGGCACACAGGCAGGCAGGTGGATATAGTGTTTGGCACACAGCCAGGCAGGTGGATATAGTGTTGGGCACACAGGCAGACAGGTGGATATAGTGTTTGGCACACAGGCAGGCAGGTGGATATAGTGTTTGGCACACAGGCAGACAGGTGGATATAGTGTTTGGCACACAGGCAGGCAGGAGGATATAGGGTTTGGCACACAGGCAGACAGGAGGATATAGTGTTTGGCACACAGGCAGACAGGTGGATATAGTGTTCGGCACACAGGCAGGCAGGTGGATATAGTGTTTGGCACACAGGCAGGCAGGTGGATATAGTGTTTGGCGCACAGGCAGACAGGTGGATATAGTGTTTGGCACACAGGCAGGCAGGAGGATATAGGGTTTGGCACACAGGCAGACAGGAGGATATAGTGTTTGGCACACAGGCAGACAAGGGGATATAGTGTTTGGCACACAGGCAGACAGGTGGATATAGTGTTTGGCACACAGGCAGGCAGCAGGATATAGGGTTTGGCACACAGGCAGACAGGAGGATATAGTGTTTGGCACACAGGCAGACAGGAGGATATAGTGTATGGCACACAGGCAGGCAGGTTGATATAGTGTTTGGCACACAGGCAGACAGGAGGATATAGTGTTTGGCACACAGGCAGACAGGAGGATATAGTGTTTGGCACACATGCAGACAGGTGGATATAGTGTTTGGCACACAGGCAGACAGGTGGATATAGTGTTTGGCACACAGGCAGGCAGGTTGATATAGTATTTGGCCACAGGCAGGCAGGTGGATATAGTGTTTGGCACACAGGCAGACAGGTGGATATAGTGTTTGGCACACAGGCAGGCAGGTGGATATAGTGTTTGGCACACAGGCAGGCAGGTGGATATAGTGTTTGGCACACAGGCAGACAGGTGGATATAGTGTTTGGCACACAGGCAGGCAGGTGGATATAGTGTTTGGCACAAAGGCAGACAGGTGGATATAGTGTTTGGCACACAGGCAGGCAGGAGGATATAGGTTTTGGCACACAGACAGGCAGGAGGATATAGTGTTTGGCACACAGGCAGACAGGTGGATATAGTGTTCGGCACACAAGCAGGCAGGTGGATATAGTGTTTGGCACACAGGCAGGCAGGTGGATATAGTGTTTGGCACACAGGCAGACAGGTGGATATAGTGTTTGGCACACCGGCAGGCAGGAGGATATAGGGTTTGGCACACAGGCAGGCAGGAGGATATAGGGTTTGGCACACAGGCAGACAGACAGGAGGATATAGTGTTTGGCACACAGGCAGACAGGTGGATATAGTGTTTGGCACACAGGTAGACAGGTGGATATAGTGTTTGGCACACAGGCAGGCAGGAGGATATAGGGTTTGGCACACAGCCAGACAGGAGGATATAGTGTTTGGCACACAGGCAGACAGGAGGATATAGTGTTTGGCACACAGGCAGGCAGGTTGATATAGTGTTTGGCACACAGGCAGACAGGAGGATATAGTGTTTGGCACACTGGCAGACAGGAGGATATAGTGTTCGGCACACATGCAGACAGTATCTCGTCAGGTTGTGTAACCGTAACGGATTTATGCTCGTCGTGCAAAATAAAAGTAAAAAATGCAAATAAAATCATCACAAGATCTCAGGTAAAATTGAATGAGGAGAAAAGTGAAACCGATTGTCGTAATGTAGGCCTACCGCTACCGTCATGCGAATGTCATAACCTGAGAAACGAACTGTCCTCAAAAGACGAAATTATAAAGCTGCTAAAGGAAGATATTGCTAAGTTAATGGAAGAGTTGAATAAATTAAAAGGAAACAGAGAGGAAAGCAAGGAAACTTGGTCGACAGTGATTGCTGGTAAGGTAAGATTGAATAAGCCTAGGCCTATAAATGGAGTACATGTAACTGAAATTCCCGTCTCAAATTCATTTGGAGTGCTTGTCGAAGAAAATGATGACTTTCCTCAAGAAGAAAAGAAGAAAGTGATAAAGAGAAAATCCAGGAAGATGCGGATATTTGCGGATAGCCACGGGCGAGATGTAGCAGCAAGCGTTTTGGAGAGAAGCCGAGAAATGGAGGTCACTTCGACAGTGAAGCCAGGAGCTCAGATTGCAGAAGTCACGAACGGGATGATAGGAGAGTGTGCGTCCCTTACTGCAAAGGACTACGCAGTGATCATCGCTGGAGCAAACGACGTCTATAGAAATGAGAGTAAAAAGGTAATCAAAGATTTAAAGGGTACATTGCCATCCATGCAAAAAACAAATGTCATTATTGTAAACATTCCGCAGAGACACGATTTAATTCCCAAGTCATGTGTAAATGTAGAAATAGAGGCTACAAATGGAAAAATTCATAAAATTTGTAAGAGTTTTCCAAATGTCCAAATTGTAGATGTAAGTAAATTAGACAGGAAGTTCCACACTCGGCATGGCCTACACTTAAATAGATTAGGAAAAGAGTATCTTAGTGATGAAATCTGCAAAATTGTAAATTCAAATGGTAAGAATAATTCAACAGTAATATCATTAGAGTGGAAGCAGGGAAACTGGTAGAAGAAGCCAAACGTGAGGTTTGGCATTCACATCTTTTGAAGTCAAATTTAACGGAGTGCAACAATGGTATTTCGGATTTGTCTAGCAACAATAATAATAACAATTATGATAATAATAATGTAAATAAATCACCAACACAAGCTTGCAAAAGTAACAAATTTAAAATTTACCACCAGAATGTCCAGTCTCTTTATAATAAAATTGATTACATAAATCTAATGCTTAAAAATGAACTTAAAGACATCTCAGCACTATGTATTTCAGAACATTGGCTGAAAGAGGAACAACTCGAATTAATTCAATTCCCAGGGTTTATACAAGCTAGTAAATACTCTAGATCTAATATTAGCCATGGTGGTACTTGCATCTTCTTAAGAAATAATTTAGATCATGAACAGATAACAGCTTATGATTATCTAATTATGGAACAGGATTTTGAATTCTCTGCCGTAAAAATTCAGCAGTTTAAGTTAATAATTGTATGCGTATACCGTTCTCCGTCAGGAAAGTTTCCTCTATTTATAGATAAACTAGAATTGTTACTCAATAACATGAGCAAAGTAAATTTCGATATAATAATTTGTGGGGATGTAAATGTGGATTTCTTAAAACTTGATAGAAATTGTGAATTATTAAACCAGTTACTAATTTCCTATGGACTGAAACCTACAGTAAATACACCAACAAGAATAACAAAATTTAGTAAAACCACTCCTGATCAAATTTTTATAAATACAGATAAATATCACCATTCAATAGAAGTCTATTGTCCGGGTTTTAGTGACCACCATGGACAAATACTGAGTTTTGAAGTATCCGAAGTAATCAATAATAATGATAATGGAGTAAAATCAAAGTGCAGGTCATTCACTGAATCAAATGTTACATATTTCAATGACTTATTAAATAAGGAAACATGGTCAGAAATTTATGAACTAGAAAATGTAAATGATAAATTTAATGCATTTAACAGTACCCTAAAACACTATTTTGAAATAGCATTCCCCTTTAAACGAAGAACTGTTCAAAATAACAAAACTAGCAATTGGATAACAACAGGGATTATAAATTCATGTCAAAGAAAGAAATTTCTACACAAATTATATAAACAATACCACACAACACCTGAATTCAATTTATACTACAAAAATACACTAGTATATTAAATAAGGTAATAAGACTAGCAAAGAAAATGCATAATGATAATTTTATTTCCCAATCATCTAATAAAAACAGGGCTATGTGGTCCGTAATAAAGAAAGAAACTGGAAAATCTGCTAAAATACAAAGGAACATTACACTGACCAGAAATAATAAAGTGATTAATAATCCAGAGGAAATAGCAAACACTTTTAATGACTATTTTCTGGAAATTCCGCAAAAATTATTAAATAAATCACAGGTAAATACACTAAATTCTAATAATAAAATAAATATATGCAGTGATTCTTTATTTATAAATCATGTCACAAGTGAAGAGGTAAGAATAGTTATAAAAGAGCTAAAAAATAAATTCTGTGCTGGCATTGATGGCATCCCTGATGCAATTTTAAAGAAATGTGCAGAAAATATAATAAATCCACTTACGCACTTAATAAACAGTTCAATTCTCTCAGGAACTTACCCGGATATTTTGAAGTTATCAAAAGTAATTCCAGTGCACAAAAACGGTTCAAAAGATGAATTAGATAACTATCGTCCTATTACCTTACCAACTGGTATTGCAAAAATTGTGGAAAAAATTATGTATAAGAGACTGATAAGTTTCATAGAAAAAAATAAAATATTATCAAACTCACAACATGGATTTAGAACGGAAAAATCTACACAGACAGCAATTTACGAATGTAGTAATAGTATACTGAAATTAATTGACAATAAGGAACATGTAACTGGCCTATTCTTGGATTTATCGAAAGCATTTGATGTAGTTGACCATAAAATCCTCCTTACCAAACTAAATCAATATGGTGTTAGAGGTCTAGCTAATAAATGGATAGAGTCTTACTTAACAAGGCGTAAACAAATAGTAAGCTTGAGACACAAGGATGATGGAACCAAATTACTTAATGAAACATTGTCCAATGAGGGAATTATTGAATTTGGAGTACCCCAGGGATCGGTTTTGGGCCCACTACTCTTTCTTCTATATATCAATGATATAACACAGAACGTTCATTCACATAAGGAAATTTTGTTTGCGGACGATACAACACTCGTAATAAAAGGTGAAACTAAACAGGTCATACAGCAGTCTGCTGACTCCGTTACAGGAGAGTTAACCAAATGGTCACAAGATAATCGCCTCATAATAAACTATAAAAAGACAGTATGTCTAAATTTCCACACTATACAGAATAGGAATCCTGCGATGCCCAATATAACATTAAATGGTCATCAAATAGAAAATAAATCAGAAACAAAGTTTTTAGGACTATGGATACAACAAGACTTGAAATGGAATAAACATATACAATATCTGAATACTAAACTGAACTCGATGTGCTTTGCGTTACGTATTTTGAAAACCTGCACTAGCATGCACACATTAAGAAATACTTATTTTGCTTATTTCCATTCATACTTAAGATATGGGATCATATTTTGGGGTATGTCGCCAGATGTACTAAGCACGTTTAGGATACAAAAGAGAGCGATTAGAATTATGGCAAATGTAAACTCTAGAGAATCATGTAGACCTCTGTTTAAAGATTTAAACATTCTCCCACTGCCCTGCATATATATCTTTGAAAGTATTATGTTTTTTAAAAAGAATTTAATGAATAAAGATGTTTTTCTTAAAACAAACAATGATGTTCATAGGCAAAACACAAGACAAAATCAAAACATTCATATTTCACACACACACACAAGCATATATCAAAAAGGAACTTTTCACACTGGAGTTAAATTATACAATAAACTACCCCAGTATATAAAACTGGCCCCAAAAATAAAAACCTTTGATAGAATGTTGAAAGCTTATCTGCAGTGCCATTGTTTTTACTCAGTAGTTGAATATTTTAGCGTATAGGAGTGATGGAATCTATAACTATATTTTACTTTTTTAATTTAATTTTAATATCTAGCTGTATGTTGTTGTATTTATAGAATTAAGTTTTCATATTATGATAATAGAGTGAGGTGTAAATAGTTGTGCAATAAGATTGTATCTATTAAGATTTGCTATTATAATAAGTTATAAATAGTTATAATCTTAGTAATATATACCTGTTAGTTCTTTTATTTTATGCATGTAAATTCTGACGTGTCCTATATCAAAAATGTATTGAATGCATGTATTTGATCAAATGGAATTAATAAAAATCTATCTATCTATCTATCAGGTGGATATACTGTTTGGCACACAGGCAGACAGGTGGATATAGTGTTTGGCACACAGGCAGGCAGGTTGATATAGTATTTGGCCACAGGCAGGCAGGTGGATCTAGTGTTTGGCACACAGGCAGACAGGTGGATATAGTGTTTGGCACACAGGCAGGCAAATGGATATAGTGTTTGGCACACAGGCAGACAGGTGGATATAGGGTTTGGCACAAAGGAAGACACGTGGATATAGTGTTTGGCACTCAGGCAGACAGGAGGATATAGTGTTTCGCACACAGGCAGACAAGTGCATATAGTGTTTGGTACACAGGCAGAGAGGTGGATATAGTGTTTGTCACAGAGGCAGAAAGGTGAATATAGTGTTTGGCCCACAGGCAGGCAGGTGGATATAGTGTTTGGCACACAGGCAGGCGTGAGGATATAGTGTTTGGCACACAGGCAGACAGGTGGAGATAGTGTTTGGCACACAGTCAGACAGGTGGATATAGTGTTTGGCACCCAGGCAGGCACATGGATATAGTGTTTGTTACACAGGCAGACAGGAGAATATAGTGTTTGGCACAGAGGCAGACAGGTGGATATAGTGTTTGGCACACAGGCAGGCACGTGGATATAGTGCTTGTTACACAGGCAGGCAGGACGATATAGTGTTTGGCACACAGACAGGCAGGTGGATATAGTGTTTGGCACACAGGCAGATAGGTGGATATAGTGTTTGGCACACAGGCAGACAGGTGGATATAGTGTTCGGCACACAGGCAGACAGGTGGATATAGTGTTTGGCACACAGGCAGACTGGAGGATATAGTGTTTGGCACACAGAAAGACAGGTAGATATATTGTTTGGCGCACAGGCAGGTGGATATAGTGTTTGGCACACAGGCAGGCAAGTGGATATAGTGTTTGGCACACAGGCAGACAGGTGGAGATAGTGTTTGGCACACAGTCAGACAGGTGGATATAGTGTTTGGCACACTGGCAGACAGGTGGATATAGTGTTTGCCACACAGGCAGACAGGTGGATATAGTGTTTGGCACACAGGCAGGCACGTGGATATAGTTTTTGTTACACAGGCAGACAGGTGGATATAGTGTTTGGCACACAGGCAGACAGGTGGATATAGTGTTCGGCACACAGGCAGACAGGAGGATATAGTGTTTGGCACACAGGCAGGCAGGTGGATATAGTGTTTGGCACACAGGCAGACAGGTGGATATAGTGTTTGGCACACAGGCAGGCAGGAGGATATAGGGTTTGGCACACAGGCAGACAGGAGGATATAGTGTTTGGCACACAGGCAGACAGGTGGATATAGTGTTCGGCACACAGGCAGGCAGGTGGATATAGTGTTTGGCACACAGGCAGGCAGGCGGATATAGTGTTTGGCACACAGTCAGGCAGGTGGATATAGTGTTTGGCACACAGGCAGGTAGGTGGATATAGTGTTTGGCACACAGGCAGTCAGGTGGATATAGTGTTTGGCACACAGCCAGGCAGGTGGATATAGTGTTGGGCACACAGGCAGACAGGTGGTTATAGTGTTTGGCACACAGGCAGGCAGGTGGATATAGTGTTTGGCACACAGGCAGACAGGTGGATATAGTGTTTGGCACACAGGCAGGCAGGAGGATATAGGGTTTGGCACACAGGCAGACAGGAGGATATAGTGTTTGGCACACAGGCAGACAGGTGGATATAGTGTTCGGTACACAGGCAGGCAGGCAGGTGGATATAGTGTTTGGCACACAGGCAGGCATGCGGATATAGTGTTTGGCGCACAGGCAGACAGGTGGATATAGTGTTTGGCACACAGGCAGGCAGGAGGATATAGGGTTTGGCACACAGGCAGACAGGAGGGTATAGTGTTTGGCACACAGGCAGACAGGTGGATATAGTGTTTGGCACACAGGCAGACAGGTGGATATAGTGTTTGGCACACAGGCAGGCAGGAGGATATAGGGTTTGGCACACAGGCAGACAGGAGGATATAGTGTTTGGCACACAGGCAGACAGGAGGATATAGTGTATGGCACACAGGCAGGCAGGTTGATATAGTGTTTGGCACACAGGCAGACTGGAGGATATAGTGTTTGGCACACAGGCAAACAGGAGGATATAGTGTTTGGCACACATGCAGACAGGTGGATATAGTGTTTGGCACACAGGCAGACAGGTGGATATAGTGTTTGGCACACAGGCAGGCAGGTTGATATAGTATTTGGCCACAGGCAGGCAGGTGGATATAGTGTTTGGCACACAGGCAGACATGTGGATATAGTGCTTGGCACACAGGCAGGCAGGTGGATATAGTGTTTGGCACACAGGCAGGCAGGTGGATATAGTGTTTGGCACACTGGCAGACAGGTGGATATAGTGTTTGGCACACAGGCAGGCAGGTTGATATAGTATTTGGCCACAGGCAGGCAGGTGGATATAGTGTTTGGCACACAGCCAGGCAGGTGGATATAGTGTTTGGCACACAGGCAGACAGGTGGATATAGTGTTTGGCACACAGGCAGACAGGTGGATATAGTGTTTGGCACACAGGCAGGCAGGTGGATATAGTGTTTGGCACACAGGCAGACAGGTGGATATAGTGTTTGGCACACAGGCAGGCAGGAGGATATAGGTTTTGGCACACAGGCAGGCAGGAGGATATAGTGTTTGGCACACAGGCAGACAGGTGGATATAGTGTTCGGTACACAAGCAGGCAGGTGGATATAGTGTTTGGCACACAGGCAGGCAGGTGGATATAGTGTTTGGCACACAGGCAGACAGGTGGATATAGTGTTTGGCACACCGGCAGGCAGGAGGATATAGGGTTTGGCACACAGGCAGGCAGGAGGATATAGGGTTTGGCACACAGGCAGACAGGAGGATATAGTGTTTGGCACACAGGCAGACAGGTGGATATAGTGTTTGGCACACAGGTAGACAGGTGGATATAGTGTTTGGCACACAGGCAGGCAGGAGGATATAGGGTTTGGCACACAGGCAGACAGGAGGATATAGTGTTTGGCACACAGGCAGACAGGAGGATATAGTGTTTGTCACACAGGCAGGCAGGTTGATATAGTGTTTGGCACACAGGCAGACAGGAGGATATAGTGTTTGGCACACTGGCAGACAGGAGGATATAGTGTTCGGCACACATGCAGACAGGTGGATATAGTGTTTGGCACACAGGCAGACAGGTGGATATAGTGTTTGGCACACAGGCAGGCAGGTTGATATAGTATTTGGCCACAGGCAGGCAGGTGGATCTAGTGTTTGGCACACAGGCAGACAGGTGGATATAGTGTTTGGCACACAGGCAGGCAAGTGGATATAGTGTTTGGCACACAGGCAGACAGGTGGATATAGGGTTTGGCACACAGGAAGACACGTGGATATAGTGTTTGGCACTCAGGCAGACAGGAGGATATAGTGTTTCGCACACAGGCAGACAGGTGCATATGGTGTTTGGTACACAGGCAGAGAGGTGGATATAGTGTTTGTCTCAGAGGCAGACAGGTGAATATAGTGTTTGGCCCACAGGCAGGCAGGCAGGTGGATATAGTGTTTGGTACACAGGCAGGCAGGTGGATATAGTGTTTGGCACACAGGCAGTCAGGTGGATATAGTGTTTGGCACACAGGCAGACAGTGGATATAGTGTTTGTTACACAGGCAGACAAGTGGATATAGTGTTTGGCACACACGCGGCAGGTGGATATAGTGCTTGGCACACAGGCAGACAGGTGGATATAGTGTTTGGCACACAGGCAGTTAGGTGGATATAGTGTTTGGCACACAGGCAGGCAGGTGGATATAGTGTTTGGCACACAGGCAGACAGGTGGATATAGTGTTTGGCACACAGGCAGGCAGGAGGATATAGGGTTTGGCACACAGGCAGACAGGAGGGTATAGTGTTTGGCACACAGGCAGACAGGTGGATATAGTGTTCGGCGCACAGGCAGGCAGGTGGATATAGTGTTTGGCACACAGGCAGGCAGGTGGATATAGTGTTTGGCGCACAGGCAGACAGGTGGATATAGTGTTTGGCACACAGGCAGGCAGGAGGATATAGGGTTTGGCACACAGGCAGGCAGGAGGATATAGGGCTTGGCACACAGGCAGACAGGAGGATATAGTGTTTGGCACACAGGCAGACAGGTGGATATAGTGTTTGGCGCACAGGCAGACAGTTTGATATAGTGTTTGGCACACAGGCAGACAGGAGGATATAGTGTTTGGCACACTGGCAGACAGGAGGATATAGTGTTCGGCACACATGCAGACAGGTGGATATAGTGTTTGGCACACAGGCAGATAGGTGGATATAGTGTTTGGCACACAGGCAGGCAGGTTGATATAGTATTTGGCCACAGGCAGGCAGGTGGATCTAGTGTTTGGCACACAGGCAGACAGGTGGATATAGTGTTTGGCACACAGGCAGGCAAGTGGATATAGTGTTTGGCACACAGGCAGACAGGTGGATATAGGGTTTGGCACACAGGAAGACACGTGGATATAGTGTTTGGCACTCAGGCAGACAGGAGGATATAGTGTTTCGCACACAGGCAGACAGGTGCATATGGTGTTTGGTACACAGGCAGAGAGGTGGATATAGTGTTTGGCACACAGGCAGACAGGAGGATATAGTGTTTGTCACACAGGCAGGCAGGTTGATATAGTGTTTGGCACACAGGCAGACAGGAGGATATAGTGTTTGGCACACTGGCAGACAGGAGGATATAGTGTTCGGCACACATGCAGACAGGTGGATATAGTGTTTGGCACACAGGCAGACAGGTGGATATAGTGTTTGGCACACAGGCAGGCAGGTTGATATAGTATTTGGCCACAGGCAGGCAGGTGGATCTAGTGTTTGGCACACAGGCAGACAGGTGGATATAGTGTTTGGCACACAGGCAGGCAAGTGGATATAGTGTTTGGCACACAGGCAGACAGGTGGATATAGGGTTTGGCACACAGGAAGACACGTGGATATAGTGTTTGGCACTCAGGCAGACAGGAGGATATAGTGTTTCGCACACAGGCAGACAGGTGCATATGGTGTTTGGTACACAGGCAGAGAGGTGGATATAGTGTTTGTCTCAGAGGCAGACAGGTGAATATAGTGTTTGGCCCACAGGCAGGCAGGCAGGTGGATATAGTGTTTGGTACACAGGCAGGCAGGTGGATATAGTGTTTGGCACACAGGCAGTCAGGTGGATATAGTGTTTGGCACACAGGCAGACAGTGGATATAGTGTTTGTTACACAGGCAGACAAGTGGATATAGTGTTTGGCACACACGCGGCAGGTGGATATAGTGCTTGGCACACAGGCAGACAGGTGGATATAGTGTTTGGCACACAGGCAGTTAGGTGGATATAGTGTTTGGCACACAGGCAGGCAGGTGGATATAGTGTTTGGCACACAGGCAGACAGGTGGATATAGTGTTTGGCACACAGGCAGGCAGGAGGATATAGGGTTTGGCACACAGGCAGACAGGAGGGTATAGTGTTTGGCACACAGGCAGACAGGTGGATATAGTGTTCGGCGCACAGGCAGGCAGGTGGATATAGTGTTTGGCACACAGGCAGGCAGGTGGATATAGTGTTTGGCGCACAGGCAGACAGGTGGATATAGTGTTTGGCACACAGGCAGGCAGGAGGATATAGGGTTTGGCACACAGGCAGGCAGGAGGATATAGGGCTTGGCACACAGGCAGACAGGAGGATATAGTGTTTGGCACACAGGCAGACAGGTGGATATAGTGTTTGGCACACAGGCAGACAGGTGGATATAGTGTTTGGCACACAGGCAGGCAGGAGGATATAGGGTTTGGCACACAGGCAGACAGGAGAATATAGTGTTTGGCACACAGGCAGACAGGAGGATATAGTGTATGGCACACAGGCAGGCAGGTTGATATAGTGTTTGGCACACAGGCAGACAGGGGGATATAGTGTTTGGCACACAGGCAGACAGGAGGATATAGTGTTTGGCACACATGCAGACAGGTGGATATAGTGTTTGGCACACAGGCAGACAGGTGGATATAGTGTTTGGCACACAGGCAGGCAGGTTGATATAGTATTTGGCCACAGGCAGGCAGGTGGATATAGTGTTTGCCACACAGGCAGACAGGTGGATATAGTGTTTGGCACACAGGCAGGCAGGTGGATATAGTGTTTGGCACACAGGCAGGCAGGTGGATATAGTGTTTGGCACACAGGCAGACAGGTGGATATAGTGTTTGGCACACAGGCAGGCAGGTTGATATAGTATTTGGCCACAGGCAGGCAGGTGGATATAGTGTTTGGCACACAGGCAGACAGGTGGATATAGTGTTCGGCATACAGGCAGGCAGGTGGATATAGTGTTTGGCACACAGGCAGGCAGGTGGATATAGTGTTTGGCACACAGGCAGGCAGGTGGATATAGTGTTTGGCACACAGGCAGACAGGTGGATATAGTGTTTAGCACACAGGCAGGCAGGTGGATATAGTGTTTGGCACACAGGCAGACAGGTGGATATAGTGTTTGGCACACAGGCAGGCAGGAGGATATAGGTTTTGGCACACAGGCAGACAGGAGGATATAGTGTTTGGCACACAGGCAGACAAGTGGATATAGTGTTCGGCACACAAGCAGGCAGGTGGATATAGTGTTTGGCACACAGGCAGGCAGGTGGATATAGTGTTTGGCACACAGGCAGACAGGTGGATATAGTGTTTGGCACACAGGCAGGCAGGCAGGAGGATATAGGGTTTGGCACACAGGCAGGCAGGAGAGTAGGTAATATAAGCCGAAGCTGGGGCAGGGGCTAATGGGCAAGATGGCCGCCGCGCGCAATCATTCTATGTTATTCTTATGGAGGGGTCAGTCAGAGCTGGGGCAGGGGCTATTGGGCAAAATGGCCGCCACGCTCTGAGACCGTCAATGACGTCACAGAGAGAGGTCGGCCATGTTGTTGCCAAATGGATTATTTATTATTATTATTATTATTATTATTAGGTAATTATTAATTGATCATGTATAATCAAGACCTGCCTTATATTGTCGACCTCTTGGTGTAGTGGCTAGCATTCTTGGAGGTCATTCCTGAGGTTCGAATCCCGGCTCTGCCAAGAAATTTAATTTCTGGTCTCAGGAGTGGAACGGGGTACACTCAGTCTTGTGAGGCAAAACTGACAGGAGCTGGCTTTTGATTCATACCTCAACCATTCTGCCTAACCCAACTTCACCTAACCTAACCTAACCTAACCTAACCTAACTTCAAAGTCAGAGCAAATGTGAGAGCACACATAATAAACTAAGTTATAACCTAACCTAACTTCACCTAACCTAACCTCACCTAACCTATCCTAACCTAACCTAACGTAACCTACCTAATTTAAAATTGCAAGCGAAAAAAATTAGCAAAAATGTGAGAAAAAAGTAAGAGCAAATGTGAGAGCACAAATAATAAACTTAGTTATAACCTAACCACACCTAACCTAACATAACCTAACCTAACATAACCTAACTTCAAAGTGAGAGCAAAAATGTAAGAGCAAATGAGAGAGCACAAATAATAAACTTAGTTATAACCTAACCTAACCTAACCCACAGAAACCTCATTTAAAGATTTTAGATTTTATATTTTAACATTTTAGATTTTGATTTTTTCATTTTACATTTTTTAGATTTTACATTTTACATTTTTGATTTTTGTATTTTAGATGTTAGTTTTTTTTTAGATTTTACATTTTAAATTTAAGATTTTTTGATTTTAGATTTTACTTTTTACATTTTCCGAAAAGAGTAAACTACAAGGCTACATACCTAACCTCACCAAACCTAACTTTACCAAACCTAACTTAAGCTAATCCAAAGGCTAATGCACATACACAAAGTATATAAGGGTACAAGCAACTATCCTTATGCTAGTTTTATAGGTTACTGTACAACATGATAACTACCCCAACCGTTTTTTTTTTTTCATTTTGTTGTTTACACATATGACAATTTTCCAATTTCCCATTTTCAGTTTTTTTAAAATGTTAGTTTTAAGATTTTCAATTTCATAACATGGAAACATGGATTTTCCAATTTGTTGTTTACACATTTGTCAATTTACCAAATTCCCATTTACAGTTTTTAAAATTTCAGTTTAATGTTTTTTTTTATTTTGTCAATATGGAAACATGGATTTTCCAATTTGTGTTTTACATGTTCATTTTGCATTAGGAGTGGAGAGAGGTGGGTAGTAATTAAAAATGTACAAGCAGTGTCCATACAATATTTTTTATTTTAAATACATGTACACTATTTACACATAATACATTTTTATATATATATAAATTCTTTTTTTGTTATAAATTTTACAGTTGTTTTTATTTTGTTTTCTATTTATATTTATTTTTTGATTATGATTACTATTTTATTTTATTTTGGTAGTGTTATTGTTTTATTTCCTAAATTGTTTTATGTATTTGCTAGTTGCAGGCAGAAGATTTTGATATTCATAACTTAACTCTTTAAGCATGGTCAATGATTGAGTAATGACCATAGGCATGTGTACCTATACCATCAGCATCAATCACTCTTTTATCATCACTAGGACACAAAGCAATTTTGTTTAGTCTTATAGATGATATGTCATGTTGTTTAGAAGTGATAATGTTCATTGGTATTCTTTTTACATTGTTTTTCATGACACAATCCTTATAATCTTGAAAGCTTATACAATTTTTGACAACACCTCTGTTAATACCTTTAATCTTTTTGATTTCTTTACCATTTATGTCTAAAGCGTACATTTTAGCTCTAATTCCAACAAATGCTTTTATAATTTGTCCACAAGCCTCGTCTTTAAATTTCCCCAACGTTTTCTTGTTTGATGTAGAGTAACATATGTGATTAGTAGGATAATCTGATGTGTCCAGGTGTTCTAGGAAATCCAACTTGTCTTGATATACATCTGGGGAGTTAACCAAATAAATGAACGAGTCGGTATCCATATACATGAGTTTAAGATTGTTCATTCCATAATAGGGTAGCAGGACATCATAGTGGTGGGAATACATTAGAGTTTTTGAAATATCCAGTATACACATTCCAATATATATAGGCTTATTGAATACAATGTTACGTTTAGCCATGTGGAAAGCAGCTAGGTTGGGACCATAAATTGTTCTGTCGATGAATGTTGGTTTAGCTATTAGCTTTTCTGCCTTTTTGCTGTCAGTCACAAGACGTATGTCTATTCTTTTACGGATATTTTCCATTGTTTTCCCAAAAATGGCATTGTTGAATAATTTGTACAGATGTTTCTCAAAATCATTTCTGGCTTGTTTTCGAAGGTTGTTATTAAAATCAACGTATGCCTTTAACCAAGGTCTTTGTTTAAACTTTAACACACGATGAATTTTTATTAATTTTATTCCATGATCTAAAGCCTGTTTTAATGCCATGTAGTGAACAACATATCGCCTTCGATTTCCAAGATGAGGAATTCGTTTTTTCAGAGACGAATCCTTAGGTTGTGTACACTCTGGTAGGAAAGGTAAATCGTTGTGTAGATCATGAAGGTCAGATGGGTAATCAACATCAACGTCTAGAATGTATCCCACAGGATCGTATTTCTTTAGTTTTTCTAGATCAACAGTATCTGGAGAAACCCACTGAAATCCACCATAAGGAAGGGAGTGGCACATAGCCCGCCCGTATTGGTTGTTGGCATCATCATAGGTAATAAACTGCGATGGTTTCTCAGAATCATAGGTTTCCATGTATTTATTGTTAGCTTCAGCATACCGATGAGACACCTGGCATATGCCTCCACGTATTCCAGACTCGATTAAAAGAATCTGATCGTAATCCTGTAGCAATTCCAGTTCAATGCCTGTGTAAAGGAGCATTGCCTCGAAACTTAAACCAGGCGAAGTAAAGAAGTGTGCAGCATCCACTCGGTGTGTTTCTAGTGTTTTGTTTCTAAACGTTTCAAAGCTGTCTGCAAGAAGGAGTACATCTGATGATAGGTAGAGGTCACTATATTCCCCTAGAGTTTTAATGTTGAACTGATTCCAGACATTTTTGGCATGTTCATAGTCTTCTTGACTAACATCTTCTTGACTTAATTTGTTAAAGAATGCCTCTTTTGGAGGTAAACACGTTTCACTTAACTTTTCCCATGAGTCAATGTAGTCATAACAAAATACCCCTTTACGAGTCATGAGCATTGCATTTTCTTTTCCAAAGTACTTGTCTGTTTCAGGGTATAATGTAAAGTTGGAAACTAAGTTTTCCAAACTACTCGGCATTAACCGAAACGTATCCACAAATCTAAGCTTAACATTTCCTACATATTTGGTAAAGGAAATGTACTTTTCTTTGGAGTTAGCGATAACATCCACTCTCTCAGTAGTACACCCCAATTGCTTTACAATGAAATTTGCGTCGTAGCCACTCATATTATGTAGAAACACAGGAACGGGGTTTCGTGTTTTACACCTCAAATTACAGTTATTGTGAGCACTTCCACGGTATTCCCCTGTAATATGGCAGTGGTCTCGAACTTTCCAGTCCTGTTGGGTAAATGGTTTTTGACACAAATAACAGGTTTCAGAACATTGGAACTCTGCTTCTTGAGCCTGAGTTAAGGCCTTTGGAACATTTAAGCTGTAAAGGCGATCAATTTCATTAGCTATTGAGATCAAACAGTCCATAAACTTTTCTGCAGCGTCAGGCCCACGATAAATAACAGGTTGGCTTGAAAGATTTGTCTTTATGTGTTCCACAGCAGGTGAGGGTTTAACGTATATACCAAAGCTCATAGGAACATGACTCTGGTATGGCCGATTCTGCTTAGTAGTGCTTAGTAGTGGGTCGAGGAGGGTTCTCGAGTGCGTTGGAATCGGCCTCACCCCCCTACTGTTATTTTTTGTCCTAGCGACTTGAAATTTATTTTGGGGGTAGATGGGGTCATGGCCAGTCATTTACGTCAAACAAATGTTTTTGTAAACTCTTTAGTTTCCAAAATATAAAAATTTCAAAATTGAACTTTTTTCAAAAAAATGTAAAAAGTAAAAAAGTTTTATTATAAAAAATAAAAGACATAGAGGCCATTCTTTTAAGCCCATAGAACACTTTTTAGAATGTTTAGTTTTATGAAAAATCGCCTACTTTCCCAGTTGAACTTTTTTCATTTTTTGTCACACAGATCTGGAACTTGGTTTACAGGTAGAGGGGATAGAGACCTTTCATTTATGTTATACAAACATTTTTGTAGAATTCCTAGTTTCCAAAATAGTGACCATTTTTTCCAAATTTTATTTTTGTTGACCTAGAGACCTGAGACTTGGTAAGGGATTAGAGGGGGTAAAGACCATTGATTTACGTCAAACAAACTTTTTTGTAGAATTCCTAATTTTGGAAATATGGCCTATTTTCAAAATTTTATTTTTATTGACCTAAAGACCTGAGACTTGGTATGGGGATATAGGGGTAAAGACCATTGATTTACGTCAGACAAACGTTTTTGTAAAATTCCTAATTTTGGAAATATAAGCCCATTTTCAAAATTTTATTTTTGTTGTCCTAGAGACATGTGACTTAGTGTGGGGGGTAGAGGGGGTAATGACCATTGATTTACGTCAGAAAAATGTGTTTGTAAAATTCCTAATTTTGGAAATAAAACCCTTTTTAAAAATTTTATTTTTTTGTCCTGGAGACCTGGGACTTGGTACAGTGGTAAAAGAGACAAAGGCCATTCATTTATGTCAAACAAACATTTTTGTTAACTTTTTAATTTCGGAAATATAACCCATTTTGGAAATATGTTTTGGAAAATTTGAAAAATACACTATTTTTGGACTGAGAGTGGTATAGAAGTAGGTGTTGGAGTTAACATATGTCTTTTCAGGATTTTTAGTTTAATGATACAGCCTACTTTCCAAATATTTTTTGAAAAATTTGAAAAATACACTAATTTTTGACTATGCATGGGATAGAGGTAAGTGTAAGAGTTGAGAGTCATTGATAAAACTTAGAGTACTTTCGATTTTTTTTTGGAATTTTGTGTGTTGTTGTTGTTGTTGCTGCTTACAAACATGGCTGTAAGCATTTTACAGCCATAAAAAAGGACTGACATACTTTCCAAGACCAAATAAGCCCCCACAAGCAAGAGCAAATATAAAAGAGCTAATACAAAAGCCAACAAAAGCCAACAAAAAGCCAACAAAAGCCAACAAAAGCCAACAAAAGCCAACAAAAAGCCAACAAAAAACTGACCAAAAAAAGCCATGTAGCATGCTGGTAGTTGAGTGAGTTGTTATATTGACCGATAGGCTGGTAATTGAGTGAGTATTGATATCGACCGCTAGATAGCATGCTGTTCGTTCAGTGAGCGAGTATTGAAATGGAGCGCTAGGTAGCATGCTGGTCGTTCAAGTAGTTCTCATAGTCACTGCTAGATTGAATATACAATTAACCACTAAGTGTTTAGAACTAACATGTATAGCCTTGCGTAGGGAATATTGGGGTCCTTAGCAAGAAAGAGTGCCTAACACACATGAGTGTACAGCCTTTTGATATGTAGTAAGTACCTGATAACCTTGAGTAGGCCATAAGAATATTTTCAGTTGACTACTACCTGTCACAGTGTTTACATTGTGAAAGACCGTTGAAGCAACCAGTCTTTAGCCTTGTCATAAGCAGTGAACAGCTGTTACCCTTAACCAGGGGTATATTAGAGGACCCTTATCAAGAATATCATCAGTTGACTACCACCATTCACAGTGACCACATCGTGAAAGACTGTCAAAACAACTATTGTACAGCCTTGTACTAAACAGTAAGTAGCTGTTGGTCTTGACTATTGTATATTAGAGAACCCTTAGCAAGTATATAATCAGTTGACTACTACTTGTTACAGTGTTCACATCGTGAAAGACCGTCTCACTGTCCAGTCTACAGCCTTGTCATACGCTGTAAAGAGCTGTTGGTCTAGACTAGGGGTATATTAGTGGACCCTTAACAAGAATATCACCAGTTGACTACTACCTCTCACGGTGTTCACATCGTGAAAGACCGTCTCACCGACCAACCTCTAGCCCTGTGATACGCAGTAAGCAGCTGTTTGCAGAAATCAACATTCATAATGGAAGAAGCCATTCCTAGCTATATGTGTAAAGAGTGTGGAAAGACTTTTCTTCGAGACTATCATAGGAAGCGACATGAAGTATCGTGTGGTGAATTTCATGAGTGCAAGACCTGTGGTAGTACATTCAACAATGCCTACAATGGACGTCGTCATGAAGAATGTTGTAATGTTGTGTCGGCAGCTAAAAGACAAAAAGCAGAGCCTACAAAACATTACCTACTGTCATTGGTCCCTGACAAAAATGGACTTATTGAATATGAGACATCTTTTGAAGGTCGACTTAAATCCTATTTCATTCGTAGCGATACGTGCAAGGATTTAAATTCATACCTTAAAGAGTCCAAACAGCAAATAATACAAGCTATGCAGAAAGAACTAGCAATGCACAAGTCGATAAAAGTTAATCTTGTGGCTGAATGTAGATTCATTCATACATCTACCAATGACATTACAGATCGTGCTTTTAAAACACGAAATCAGGCCCTATTTTTGGAAACGGACTTAAGTAGTTTCTTGGAAACACAATTTACAAAGTTAACTACGGAAATGGAGGAATCTGAGCTAAAAGGCAGTAATTGGGCTTTGTTAGCAGTGGAAGGAGTACGATTGAAAATAAATAAGTACAATCCCTTGCGTGGAAGCACATATATTCCATTACCAGCAGCTATACAAGCAAGAAAAGCCTGCATTAATCCTGAAAACTTGAAAAATGAAAAGTGTTTTATGTATGCCATTTTAGCAAAACTGGTTAAAAAGGATGCTCATCGCATTAGTAAATACAAGGACCTGGAAAACAAGTATGATTTTTCTGTAATATCGTTTCCTACATCGCTAGCTGACATTCCCAAATTTGAAAAAGCCAACGATATATCCATTAATGTATTTGGATTGGAACAAGACAAGAAATTGTTCCCTCTGAAGGTTGTGGATCAAGAGCTGCAAGACCATCGCGACCTCCTTTTACTAAGTTCATCATCCGGCCAGAACCACTACGTCTTTATCAAAGATTTTGATAAACTAGTAAGACATCAGATTACCCGCCATGAACATAAAATATATACGTGTAAACGGTGTTTTACACACTTTGATAATCGATATGGACAACAAGGAATGGAAAAAATGAAAGAACATAGAGCTTTGTGTGTCCAGCATGACATTGCTAGGGTTGAAATGCCTATTAAAAACCCCCATTGTCAAATTCTTAAATGTTGAAAAAATGCTGAGAATACCTTACGTTATCTATGCAGATTTTGAAAGTATACTCTTACCCTATCAAACATGTCTACCTAATCCTGAGGCAAGTTATACAGTGCCATACCAGAGTCATGTTCCTATGAGCTTTGGTATATACGTTAAACCCTCACCTGCTGTGGAACACATAAAGACAAATCTTTCAAGCCAACCTGTTATTTATCGTGGGCCTGACGCTGCAGAAAAGTTTATGGACTGTTTGATCTCAATAGCTAATGAAATTGATCGCCTTTACAGCTTAAATGTTCCAAAGGCCTTAACTCAGGCTCAAGAAGCAGAGTTCCAATGTTCTGAAACCTGTTATTTGTGTCAAAAACCATTTACCCAACAGGACTGGAAAGTTCGAGACCACTGCCATATTACAGGGGAATACCGTGGAAATGCTCACAATAACTGTAATTTGAGGTGTAAAACACGAAACCCCGTTCCTGTGTTTCTACATAATATGAGTGGCTACGACGCAAATTTCATTGTAAAGCAATTGGGGTGTACTACTGAGAGAGTGGATGTTATCGCTAACTCCAAAGAAAAGTACATTTCCTATACCAAATATGTAGGAAATGTTAAGCTTAGATTTGTGGATACGTTTCGGTTAATGCCGAGTAGTTTGGAAAACTTAGTTTCCAACTTAACATTATACCCTGAAACAGACAAGTACTTTGGAAAAGAAAATGCAATGCTCATGACTCGTAAAGGGGTATTTTGTTATGACTACATTGACTCATGGGAAAAGTTAAGTGAAACGTGTTTACCTCCAAAAGAGGCATTCTTTAACAAATTAAGTCAAGAAGATGTTAGTCAAGAAGACTATGAACATGCCAAAAATGTCTGGAATCAGTTCAACATTTAAACTCTAGGGGAATATAGTGACCTCTACCTAACATCAGATGTACTCCTTCTTGCAGACAGCTTTGAAACGTTTAGAAACAAAACACTAGAAACACACCGAGTGGATGCTGCACACTTCTTTACTTCGCCTGGTTTAAGTTGCGAGGCAATGCTCCTTTACACAGGCATTGAACTGGAATTGCTACAGGATTACGATCAGATTCTTTTAATCGAGTCTGGAATACGTGGAGGCATATGCCAGGTGTCTCATCGGTATGCTGAAGCTAACAATAAATACATGGAAACCTATGATTCTGAGAAACCATCGCAGTTTATTACCTATGATGATGCCAACAACCAATACGGGTGGGCTATGTGCCACTCCCTTCCTTATGGTGGATTTCAGTGGGTTTCTCCAGATACTGTTGATCTAGAAAAGCTAAAGAAATACGATCCTGTGGGATACATTCTAGACGTTGATGTTGATTACCCATCTGACCTTCATGATCTACACAACGATTTACCTTTCCTACCAGAGTGTACACAACCTAAGGATTCGTCTCTGAAAAAACTAATTCCTCATCTTGGAAATCGAAGGCGATATGTTGTTCACTACATGGCATTAAAACAGGCTTTAGATCATGGAATAAAATTAATAAAAATTCATCGTGTGTTAAAGTTTAAACAAAGACCTTGGTTAAAGGCATACGTTGATTTTAATAACAACCTTCGAAAACAAGCCAGAAATGATTTTGAGAAACATCTGTACAAATTATTCAACAATGCCATTTTTGGGAAAACAATGGAAAATATCCGTAAAAGAATAGACATACGTCTTGTGACTGACAGCAAAAAGGCAGAAAAGCTAATAGCTAAACCAACATTCATCGACAGAACAATTTATGGTCCCAACCTAGCTGCTTTCCACATGGCTAAACGTAACATTGTATTCAATAAGCCTATATATATTGGAATGTGTATACTGGATATTTCAAAAACTCTAATGTATTCCCACCACTATGATGTCCTGCTACCCTATTATGGAATGAACAATCTTAAACTCATGTATATGGATACCGACTCGTTCATTTATTTGGTTAACTCCCCAGATGTATATCAAGACAAGTTGGATTTCCTAGAACACCTGGACACATCAGATTATCCTACTAATCACATATGTTACTCTACATCAAACAAGAAAACGTTGGGGAAATTTAAAGACGAGGCTTGTGGACAAATTATAAAAGCATTTGTTGGACTTAGAGCTAAAATGTACGCTTTAGACATAAATGGTAAAGAAATCAAAAAGATTAAAGGTATTAACAGAGGTGTTGTCAAAAATTGTATAAGCTTTCAAGATTATAAGGATTGTGTCATGAAAAACAATGTAAAAAGAATACCAATGAACATTATCACTTCTAAACAACATGACATATCATCTATAAGACTAAACAAAATTGCTTTGTGTCCTAGTGATGATAAAAGAGTGATTGATGCTGATGGTATAGGTACACATGCCTATGGTCATTACTCAATCATTGACCATGCTTAAAGAGTTAAGTTATGAATATCAAAATCTTCTGCCTGCAACTAGCAAATACATAAAACAATTTAGGAAATAAAACAATAACACTACCAAAATAAAATAAAATAGTAATCATAATCAAAAAATAAATATAAATAGAAAACAAAATAAAAACAACTGTACAATTTATAACAAAAAAAAGAATATATATATATATAAAAATGTATTATGTGTAAATAGTGTACATGTATTTAAAATAAAAAATATTGTATGGACACTGCTTGTACATTTTTAATTACTACCCACCTCTCTCCACTCCTAATGCAAAATGAACATGTAAAACACAAATTGGAAAATCCATGTTTCCATATTGACAAAATAAAAAAAAACATTAAACTGAAATTTTAAAAACTGTAAATGGGAATTTGGTAAATTGACAAATGTGTAAACAAAAAATTGGAAAATCCATGTTTCTATATCATGAAATTGAAAAACTTTAAACTGACATTTTAAGAACTGTAAATGGCAAATTGTGAAATTGATAAATGTGTAAACAACATAATGCAAAATCCATGTTTCCATGTTATGAAATTGAAAATCTTAAAACTAACATTAAAAAAAAACTGAAAATGGGAAATTGGAAAATTGTCATATGTGTAAACAACAAAATGAAAAAAAAAAACGGTTGGGGTAGTTATCATGTTGTACAGTAACCTATAAAACTAGCATAAGGATAGTTGCTTGTACCCTTATATACTTTGTGTATGTGCATTAGCCTTTGGATTAGCTTAAGTTAGGTTTGGTAAAGTTAGGTTTGGTGAGGTTAGGTATGTAGCCTTGTAGTTTACTCTTTTCGGAAAATGTAAAAAGTAAAATCTAAAATAAAAAAATCTTAAATTTAAAATGTAAAATCTAAAAAAAACTAACATTTAAAATACAATAAATCAAAAATGTAAAATGTAAAATCTAAAAAATGTAAAATGAAAAAATCAAAATCTAAAATGTTAAAATATAACATCTAAAATCTTTAAATGAGGTTTCTGTGGGTTAGGTTAGGTTAGGTTATAACTAAGTTTATTATTTGTGCTCTCTCATTTGCTCTTACATTTTTGCTCTCACTTTGAAGTTAGGTTATGTTATGTTAGGTTAGGTTAGGTTAGGTTAGGTGTGGTTAGGTTATAACTAAGTTTATTATTTGTGCTCTCACATTTGCTCTTACTTTTTTCTCACATTTTTGCTAATTTTTTTCGCTTGCAATTTTAAATTAGGTAGGTTACGTTAGGTTAGGTTAGGATAGGTTAGGTGAGGTTAGGTTAGGTGAAGTTAGGTTAGGTTATAACTTAGTTTATTATGTGTGCTCTCACATTTGCTCTGACTTTGAAGTTAGGTTAGGTTAGGTTAGGTTAGGTTAGGTGAAGTTGGGTTAGGCAGAATGGTTGAGGTATGAATCAAAAGCCAGCTCCTGTCAGTTTTGCCTCACAAGACTGAGTGTACCCCGTTCCACTCCTGAGACCAGAAATTAAATTTCTTGGCAGAGCCGGGATTCGAACCTCAGGAATGACCTCCAAGAATGCTAGTCACTACACCAAGAGGTCGACAATATAAGGCAGGTCTTGATTATACATGATCAATTAATAATTACCTAATAATAATAATAATAATAATAATAATAATAAATAATCCATTTGGCAACTACATGGCCGACCTCTCTCTGTGACGTCATTGACGGTCTCAGAGCGAGGCGGCCATTTTGCCCAATAGCCCCTGCCCCAGCTCTGACTGACCCCTCCATAAGAATAACATAGAGTGATTGCCCGCGGCGGCCATCTTGCCCATTAGCCCCTGCCCCAGCTTCGGCTTATATTACCTACTCAGGAGGATATAGGGTTTGGCACACAGGCAGACAGGAGGATATAGTGTTTGGCACACAGGCAGACAGGTGGATATAGTGTTTGGCACACAGGTAGACGGGTGGATATAGTGTTTGGCACACAAGCAGGCAGGAGGATATAGGGTTTGGCACACAGGCAGACAGGAGGATATAGTGTTTGGCACATAGGCAGACAGGAGGATATAGTGTTTGGCACACAGGCAGGCAGGTTGATATAGTGTTTGGCACACAGGCAGACAGGAGGATATAGTGTTTGGCACACAGGCAGACAGGAGGATATAGTGTTTGGCACACATGCAGACAGGTGGATATAGTGTTTGACACACAGGCAGACAGGTGGATATAGTGTTTGGCACACAGGCAGGCAGGTTGATATAGTATTTGGCCACAGGCAGGCAGGTGGATATAGTGTTTGGCACACAGGCAGACAGGTGGATATAGTGTTTGGCACACAGGCAGGCAAGTGGATATAGTGTTTGGCACACAGGCAGACAGGTGGATATAGTGTTGGGCACACAGGAAGACACGTGGATATAGTGTTTGGCACTCAGGCAGACAGGAGGATATAGTGTTTCGCACACAGGCAGACAGGTGCATATAGTGTTTGGTACACAGGCAGAGAGGTGGATATAGTGTTTGTCACAGAGGCAGACAGGTGAATATAGTGTTTGGCCCACAGGCAGGCAGGCAGGTGGATATAGTGTTTGGTACACAGGCAGGCAGGTGGATATAGTGTTTGGCACACAGGCAGTCAGGTGGATATAGTGTTTGGCACACAGGCAGACAGTGGATATAGTGTTTGTTACACAGGCAGACAGGTGGATAAAGTGTTTGGCACACATGCAGACAGGTGGGTATAGTGTTTGGCACACAGGCAGGCAGGTGGGTATAGTGTTTGGCCCACAAGCTGACAGTGGATATAGTGTTTGTTACACAGGCAGACAAGTGGATATAGTGTTTGTTACACAGGCAGAGAGGAGGATATAGTGTTGGGTACACAGGCAGGCAGGTGGATATAGTATTTGGCACACAGGCAGACAGTTGGATATAGTGTTTGGCACACAGGCAGGCAGGTGGATATAGTGTTTGGCACACAGGCAGGCAGGTGGATATAGTGTTTGGCACACAGGCAGACAGGTGGATATATTGTTTGGCACACAGGCAGGCAGGTGGATATAGTGTTTGGCACACAGGCAGACAGGTGGATATAGTGTTTGGCACACAGGCAGGCAGGAGGATATAGGGTTTGGCACACAGGCAGACAGGAGGATATAGTGTTTGGCACACAGGCAGACAGGTGGATATAGTGTTCGGCACACAAGCATGCAGGTGGATATAGTGTTTGGCACACAGGCAGGCAGGTGGATATAGTGTTTGGCACACAGGCAGACAGGTGGATATAGTGTTTGGAACACAGGCAGGCAGGAGGATATAGGGTTTGGCACACAGGCAGGCAGGAGGATATAGGGTTTGGCACACAGGCAGACAGGAGGATATAGTGTTTGGCACACAGGCAGACAGGTGGATATATTGTTTGGCACACAGGCAGACAGGTGGATATAGTGTTTGGCACACAGGCAGGCAGGAGGATATAGGGTTTGGCACACAGGCAGACAGGAGGATATAGTGTTTGGCACACAGGCAGACAGGAGGATATAGTGTTTGGCACACAGGCAGGCAGGTTGATCTAGTGTTTGGCGCACAGGCAGACAGGAGGATATAGTGTTTGGCACACAGGCAGACAGGAGGATATAGTGTTTGGCACACATGCAGACAGGTGGATATAGTGTTTGGCACACAGGCAGACAGGAGGATATAGTGTTTGGCACACAGGCAGGCAGGTTGATATAGTATTTGGCCAAAGGCAGGCAGGTGGATATAGTGTTTGGCACACAGGCAGACAGGTGGATATAGTGTTTGGCACACAGGCAGGCAGGTGGATATAGTGTTTGGCACACAGTCAGACAGCTGGATATAGTGTTTGGCACACATGCAGACACGTGGATATAGTGTTTGGCACTCAGGCAGACAGGAGGATATAGTGTTTCGCACACAGGCAGACAGGTGCATATAGTGTTTGGTACACAGGCAGAGAGGTGGATATAGTGTTTGTCACACAGGCAGACAGGTGAATATAGTGTTTGGCCCACAGGCAGGCAGGCAGGTGGATATAGTGTTTGGTACACAGGCAGGCAGGTGGATATAGTGTTTGGCACACAGGCAGTCAGGTGGATATAGTGTTTGGCACACAGGCAGACAGTGGATATAGTGTTTGTTACACAGGCAGACAGGTGGATATAGTGTTTGGCACACAGGCGGCAGGTGGATATAGTGCTTGGCACACAGGCAGACAGGTGGATATAGTGTTTGGCACACAGGCAGTCAGGTGGATATAGTGCTTGGCACACAGGCAGACAGTGGATATAGTGTTTGTTACACAGGCAGACAGGTGGATATAGTGTTTGGCACACAGGCGGCAGGTGGATATAGTGCTTGGCACACAGGCAGACAGGTGGATATAGTGGTTGGCACACAGGCAGGCAGGTGGATATAGTATTTGGCCAACAGGCACACATGTGGATATAGTGTTTGGCACACAGGCAGGCAGGTGGATATAGTGCTTGGCACACAGGCAGGCAGGCAGGTGGATATAGTTTTTGGCACACAGGCGGGCAGGTGTATATAATATTTATTTCACAGGCAGGCAGGTGGATATAGTGTTTGGCTCACAGGCAGGCAGGTGGGTATAGTGTTTGGCCCACAAGCTGACAGTGGATATAGTGTTTGTTACACAGGCAGACAGATGGATATAGTGTATGTTACACAGGCAGAGAGGAGGATATAGTGTTCGGTACACAGGCAGGCAGGTGGATATAGTGTTTGGCACACAGGCAGGCAGGTGAATATAGTGTTTGGCACACAGGCAGGCAGGTGTATATAGTGTTTGGCCCACAGGCAGGCAGGTTGATATAGTATTTGGCCACAGGCAGGCAGGTGGATATAGTGTTTGGCACACAGGCAGACAGGTGGATATAGTGTTTGGCACACAGGCAGGCAGGTAGATATAGTGTTTGGCACACAGGCAGGTAGGTGGATATAGTGTTTGGCACACAGGCAGACACGTGGATATAGTGTTTGGCTCTCAGGCAGACAGGAGGATATAGTGTTTCGCACACAGGCAGACAGGTGCATATAGTGTTTGGTACACAGGCAGAGAGGTGGATATAGTGTTTGTCACACAGGCAGACAGGTGAATATAGTGTTTGGCACACAGGCAGGCAGGCAGGTGGATATAGTGTTTGGTACACAGGCAGGCAGGTGGATATAGTGTTTGGCACACAGGCAGAGTGTGGATATAGTGTGTGTTACACAGGCAGACAGGTGGATATAGTGTTTGGCACACAGGCGGCAGGTGGATATAGTGCTTGGCACACAGGCAGACAGGTGGATATAGTGTTTGGCACACAGGCAGTCAGGTGGATATAGTGTTTGGCACACAGGCAGACAGTGGATATAGTGTTTGTTACACAGGCAGACAAGTGGATATAGTGTTTGGCACACACGCGGCAGGTGGATATAGTGTTTGGCACACACGCGGCAGGTGGATATATTGTTTGGCATACAGGCAGTCAAGTGGATATAGTGTTTGGCACACAGGCAGGCAGGTGGATATAGTTTTTGGCACACAGGCAGACAGGTGGATATAGTGTTTGGCACACAGGCAGGCAGGAGGATATAGGGTTTGGCACACAGGCAGACAGTAGGATATAGTGTTTGGCACACAGGAAGACAGGTGGATATAGTGTTCGGCACACAGGCAGGCAGGTGGATATAGTGTTTGGCACACAGGCAGGCAGGTGGATATAATGTTTGGCGCACAGGCAGACAGGTGGATATAGTGTTTGGCACACAGGCAGGCAGGAGGATATAGGGTTTGGCACACAGGCAGGCAGGAGGATATAGGGCTTGGCACACAGGCAGACAGGAGGATATAGTGTTTGGCACACAGGCAGACAGGTGGATATAGTGTTTGGCACACAGGCAGACAGGTGGATATAGTGTTTGGCACACAGGCAGGCAGGAGGATATAGGGTTTGGCACACAGGCAGACAGGAGGATATAGTGTTTGGCACACAGGCAGACAGGAGGATATAGTGTATGGCACACAGGCAGGCAGGTTGATATAGTGTTTGGCACACAGGCAGACAGGAGGATATAGTGTTTGGCACACAGGCAGACAGGAGGATATAGTGTTTGGCACACATGCAGACAGGTGGATATAGTGTTTGGCACACAGGCAGACAGGTGGATATAGTGTTTGGCACACAGGCAGGCAGGTTGATATAGTATTTGGCCACAGGCAGGCAGGTGGATATAGTGTTTGGCACACAGGCAGACAGGTGGATATAGTGTTTGGCACACAGGCAGGCAGGTGGATATAGTGTTTGGCACACAGGCAGGCAGGTGGATATAGTGTTTGGCACACAGGCAGACAGGTGGATATAGTGTTTGGCACACAGGCAGGCAGGTTGATATAGTATTTGGCCACAGGCAGGCAGGTGGATATAGTGTTTGGCACACAGGCAGACAGGTGGATATAGTGTTCGGCACACAGGCAGGCAGGTGGATATAGTGTTTGGCACACAGGCAGGCAGGTGGATATAGTGTTTGGCACACAGGCATGCAGGTGGATATAGTGTTTGGCACACAGGCAGACAGGTGGATATAGTGTTTAGCACACAGGGAGCCAGGTGGATATAGTGTTTGGCACACAGGCAGACAGGTGGATATAGTGTTTGGCACACAGGCAGGCAGTAGGATATAGGTTTTGGCACACAGGCAGACAGGAGGATATAGTGTTTGGCACACAGGCAGACAGGTGGATATAGTGTTCGGCACACAAGCAGGCAGGTGGATATAGTGTTTGGCACACAGGCAGGCAGGTGGATATAGTGTTTGGCACACAGGCAGACAGGTGGATATAGTGTTTGGCACACAGGCAGGCAGGCAGGAGGATATAGGGTTTGGCACACAGGCAGGCAGGAGGATATAGGGTTTGGCACACAGGCAGACAGGAGGATATATTGTTTGGCACACAGGCAGACAGGTGGATATAGTGTTTGGCACACAGGTAGACGGGTGGATATAGTGTTTGGCACACAGGCAGGCAGGAGGATATAGGGTTTGGCACACAGGCAGACAGGAGGATATAGTGTTTGGCACACAGGCAGACAGGAGGATATAGTGTTTGGCACACAGGCAGGCAGGTTGTTATAGTGTTTGGCACACAGGCAGACAGGAGGATATAGTGTTTGGCACACAGGCAGACAGGAGGATATAGTGTTTGGCACACATGCAGACAGGTGGATATAGTGTTTGACACACAGGCAGACAGGTGGATATAGTGCTTGGCACATAGGCAGGCAGGTTGATATAGTATTTGGCCACAGGCAGGCAGGTGGATATAGTGTTTGGCACACAGGCAGACAGGTGGATATAGTGTTTGGCACACAGGCAGGCAAGTGGATATAGTGTTTGGCACACAGGCAGACAGGTGGATATAGTGTTTGGCACACAGGAAGACACGTGGATATAGTGTTTGGCACTCAGGCTGACAGGAGGATATAGTGTTTCGCACACAGGCAGACAGGTGCATATAGTGTTTGGTACACAGGCAGAGAGGTGGATATAGTGTTTGTCACAGAGGCAGACAGGTGAATATAGTGTTTGGCCCACAGGCAGGCAGGCAGGTGGATATAGTGTTTGGTACACAGGCAGGCAGGTGGATATAGTGTTTGGCACACAGGCAGTCAGGTGGATTTAGTGTTTGGCACACAGGCAGACAGTGGATATAGTGTTTGTTACACAGGCAGACAGGTGGATATAGTGTTTGGCACACAGGCAGACAGGTGGGTATAGTGTTTGGCACACAGGCAGGCAGGTGGATATAGTGTTTGGCACACAGGCAGGCAGGTGGATATAGTGTTTGGCACACAGGCAGACAGGTGGATATAGTGTTTGGCACACAGGCAGGCAGGTGGATATAGTGTTTGGCACACAGGCAGACAGGTGGATATAGTGTTTGGCACACAGGCAGGCAGGTGGATATAGTGTTTGGCACACAGGCAGGCAGGTGGATATAGTGTTTGGCACACAGGCAGACAGGTGGATATAGTGTTTGGCACACAGGCAGGCAGGTGGATATAGTGTTTGGTACACAGGCAGAGAGGTGGATATAGTGTTTGTTACACAGGCAGACAGGTGGATATAGTTTTTGTTACACAGGCAGAGAGGAGGATATAGTGTTGGGTACACAGGCAGGCAGGTGGATATAGTATTTGGCACACAGGCAGACAGGTGGATATAGTGTTTGGCACACAGGCAGGCATGTGGATATAGTGTTTGGCACACAGGCAGGCAGGTGGATATAGTGTTTGGCACACAGGCAGACAGGTGGATATAGTGTTTGGCACACAGGCAGGCAGGTGGATATAGTGTTTGGCACACAGGCAGACAGGTGGATATAGTGTTTGGCACACAGGCAGGCAGGAGGATATAGGGTTTGGCACACAGGCAGACAGGAGGATATAGTGTTTGGCACACAGGCAGACAGGTGGATATAGTGTTCGGCACACAAGCATGCAGGTGGATGTAGTGTTTGGCACACAGGCAGGCAGGTGGATATAGTGTTTGGCACACAGGCAGACAGGTGGATATAGTGTTTGGAACACAGGCAGGCAGGAGGATATAGGTTTTGGCGCACAGGCAGGCAGGAGGATATAGGGTTTGGCACACAGGCAGACAGGAGGATATAGTGTTTGGCACACAGGCAGACAGGTGGATATATTGTTTGGCACACAGGCAGACAGGTGGATATAGTGTTTGGCACACAGGCAGGCAGGAGGATATAGGGTTTGGCACACAGGCAGACAGGAGGATATAGTGTTTGGCACACAGGCATACAGGAGGATGTAGTGTTTGGCACACAGGCAGGCAGGTTGATCTAGTGTTTGGCGCACAGGCAGACAGGAGGATATAGTGTTTGGCACACAGGCAGACAGGAGGATATAGTGTTTGGCACACATGCAGACAGGTGGATATAGTGTTTGGCACACAGGCAGACAGGTGGATATAGTGTTTGGCACACAGGCAGGCAGGTTGATATAGTATTTGGCCAAAGGCAGGCAGGTGGATATAGTGTTTGCACACAGGCAGACAGGTGGATATAGTGTTTGGCACACAGGCAGGCAGGTGGATATAGTGTTTGGCACACAGTCAGACAGGTGGATATAGTGTTTGGCACACATGCAGACACGTGGATAAATTTTTTGGCACTCAGGCAGACAGGAGGATATCAGTGGCGGCTGGTGAGTTTTCGCTTGGTGGTGCCAGCAAATACAAAATTTGCAATAAAATCATTCAAATTTGCAGGTACCGGTAGTGCATATTTTATGCAATAAGTTATTATTATTATTATTATTATTACATCATTGTTGCCCTTATGGACAGTGTTTGAACTTAAGTATCTCATGATGTCACAATTTTCACTTCTTTCCCTTCTTCTCTTCCCAAAATCTCTTCATCCTTTGACTGTGCTCCTGTTTCCTTTGTTCCGTCCACAATGTTCCTATCTTCTTCCTTTCACTTACTAAAAATTTGGCGTTCTTAATTTTGTTTCTGAAATTTTCTCTGTCTTCTATCATTTGCTTGTTGATCCCTAATTGCTTTAAATCGTCTTCTATATCATGATACCAATTTGTTTTCCTTTTTGAACTGTTTACTACATCAACGATTTTCTTTGTAAGTCGTTTATTGTTCATTTTCTGTATGTGCCCGTAGAAAGTTAGTCTGCGTTTTCTAATGATGATGAAACTGCTTAATTGTTAGCTTTCTGCTTTCAATTTCTCTTGTAACCACGTGAGGCGGAGCAGCGAAGTTATATGTTTAACATTATTTAACTGTGCTATTGTAGAAGACGTTTTTAATTGAAGTGTTAGCTGAAGTGAATTGAGAAATTGCGTAACTACTACAAATATTTTAATCTCGGGATTTTTCGGCAAAACAAAAGTTCCTCCTTTCTCTACTAGAAAGTGCTATAGTGTCAAGGAGCTTAGATATCTAACTTTCTTGACTTTCATGGCCCTCCAAGGAACAACAAATATTCGACATTCAAGCTGCCCTTTGGGCGTCAAACAACAAAGCTTGCACCTGACACCGAGGCCATACAATATTATATCATACACATATTTTGATCGATATGCATTTTAAATAAAAACCATTTTTAAGAATTATAATTGAACAAACCTCTCAGAAAAATAATTTGAAGAAAACAACATATCCTAGGCCTACTCACCAAAAATATTTGTTCCAAAACCTCGATCGACACCTTCATTTGAATTAATAAGAGCGGTGCTGAAAGTCCATTCTTCGTTCTTTCTTGTAGGCAAATACGTCTATCACCTTTGAATTGAAGTTCTCAATCTTGTTCACAAATGATTTCTCACACGACAACATTCCTAAGGCACTTAATCTCTCTTCCTTCATTGTGTTCCGAAGAAAGTTCTTTATCCGTTTGAGCATTGAGAAACACCGCTCCGCTTCCGATGTTGAGAGAGGCATTGTGATCAGCCACTTCAAGATTTTGATTGTCTCTTCAAACGTATCACATAGCTCATATTCCAGAATCAACGACAGAAATGGAACGGCACCTGAGACCGCTCTCAATTCAGGCCTAGCATAGAATACTTGCAGCTCACCCTTCAACTTTCTTTTATCAAGAAATGTATATACGCTCGTCATTTCGTCAAGGTACAGGTCTGGGAAGCTTTTGATATAATTGTCAAAATATTGAACTGCGAATAGGTTGGTAGCTGTGAGGAGTCCAGTGAACTGAAAGCGAATTTTTATATCTGAAAGGATAGCATCACATACTTCCAGAGCGTCCCTTTTTCTACAGTCCTCATCAATCCGGGGTCTTTTAGAAGGTAAGGATTCGCCTCTTTCGATAAAAGTCTCATTCATTATTTCATCAATATTGCCCCTGATTGCCTGTATGATGCCTTCAAAATGCTGAATGTCTTGTTTCACTTTAATTGGGTCAGTAATTCTCTTTTGCAGCTGATTAAAAATTATGTCAACATGAGGCATTATCTTATTGAAAAATGTTAGCCAGAAAATGAATTTCTTGTCATTAAGCCTTTGCTTGTATGCTCCGGCTTTTTCAATGGTGGAAGGTAACTTAATGGACCGATTGCTTTCGATGGATTCCATAACTCTGACGAGGTGTTCCCTATTTTCATAAATATCTTTCACAGCACGCGAATGGTAATTCCATCGTGTGAGTGATACTCGAGGCAAACTTTTCTCTATGATCTCGCGCAACACTTTCGATCTTTGTGGCGAATGCGAAAAAATGAACAAATTCCTGTGAGATGAGCGAAAAAGATGCGAGCCTGTCGATTAACGGAGGCTGCTGTGGACATTATGAGATTAAGTTGTTGCGCATAGCAATGAATAACATTTTCATTAGGGTACTTATCCTTGATTAACTTTTGCACACCATTTAATCCATCACTCATAACGGATGCTCCGTCATAACTTTGGGCAATCAATTTAGTGGGTTGATCACCCACTAAGGGGTCGATTTCACTTAAAATGCTGTCTGCGATGACATGAGCATTTTGGCCTTTGGGATTAATAAAGTTCCAAAATCTTTCTACTGTTCTTCCTTCAACAACGTAGCGCAACACAATAACCAATTGATAATTGCAAGACACATCAGTTGTTTCATCAGCGATTATTGCTATATTGTCAGCCTTTTTTATTTCTTTGGACGCTTCGTCGTGATACACCTGGAGCATGCATTCGAGCAGTTCGTTTTGAATAGTCTTGGAGATGCCTTTAAACACAGGCGACTGGCTGAGATGAACTTACAAGTCCTTATCCAATTCAGCACTAAACTGAATCAATTCGCGAAATACGCCTTTGTTTTCGAATGTTTCTGTTTCATCATGTCCCCTAAGGGCTAATTCCAAGGCACCACAAAAGCGGATACAGTTTATAATTAAATTTAAGACATACCTATTCTTATCTACTTGTTTGTTGTGAGTGATAATAGTTTGTCTGTACTGACTATCCAACCTGCTTTGAATGGTCGTTTTGCCCAGAAATGAGAGGCTTAAAACATTATCCATATGTCGCTTTGATGATTCATGGACTTTAATTTTAGACCATATGTGTCCTATATCCCTAATACCTGTCTTACTCCAACTCCCATCACCGCCGAACAACACACAAGGAAGACAGAAGAATGCATTGTCTTCTTCGGAACCACAAATCCATTTGTTTTTGCTATAAATTTCCGGATTGAATTTGTGGCATCGATTTTTTGACCGTTGCTGGAGATTTAAATTAGGAAGTGGCCTACCCAGTTTTTTATGTCTATTTTTTCAGTGAGGGTCCTATTGCTAAATTGAGATTGTAACAACTCGCTAATTTTATTCACCGAAAAGTGACACAGAGCCCATTGAGATTTATACGGCTTCGTACGTCGCGCTCGAGCTATGCGATCTTCAAACATGAAACAAATCAAATTTTATTAAGGGACCTAGCTTGCATATATCGATTCAAAAAGCACACTTAGATTAAAACGGTGTTTATATGGTCAATGCCGCATGATACACAATGCTATGCAAGTTTAAGTAACATGACTATATAGGAATAAATAAGCATGGCTATTGCTAACACACACGCGCGCACAGCCTCTTTGTCGCAATTTCAGTTGCTGTCTCTAAATAAATAGGTGAGATGAAATGAACACGATGACCTACCTCTAAGACAACCTTACTTATCGTACATACGGATTGATTGGAAAGGATAACCCCTGCATCTAATATAAATGAACACAAAAGCTATTTAACGACGGACACTATTCATACACATTTGCAGTCAAACTTGAGAATTTGTGTTTACGCTTGGGACGTGAAACTGTGCCGCCAAATTAAATTAACGAAATACAGTAAAACTCGTTGAAAAATTCCGAATTTTTACATTACTAAGAGAGAACAAATAATCCCCGTCATCAATATGAGCCTGAAAAAGTTGCTAAATGTCAAACAATAAAGAACTAAAACTATTTTGTGGTTTGAATTTATTTAATAGTCTAGACACAGTGATATATCGTCAAGCTGGTATCACTGGAGGTGTGTTGCCATATGCTGTACTCTAGTGGTTGAAAGATAAAGCAGTTCAGCAGTTCTAACGTGTAAGCAATGTGCGCTTGAACCTGTGACGTGCTGCTATCTCGTGGATAGAATTGAAGCTCCGCGTCACGGGGCCGTTGGCTCTACCTCAGGGTAATATGCGTCTCAACACAACACAAACAAACTCAAGCCAAACTAATGATATCGCGTCAGGAGATGGCAGTCCAACACGCTGTGACGGGGTGCGGGGGGTCTTGCAGTACGCATGCGCGGCCCTCATATTCCAAACTTAAATATATCGGCTTCGCGCATGCCAATCGCTGTTAATGCAGCACACGACACGAAGCCAGTGAAAGAAGGAATGTGCTGAGTGAGTTTAACAAGTAGTGACTAACTTAATGTTTTTGGAATGCGCGTTACGCAGTGAGCGGGAAGATATCTGCAGTTCAAACCCAAATGCCAACTCCTGGCGCGATATCAGTAGTCCTTATTGCAGTACTGTCATCGCGGCAGGAGATGGCAGTTGAACACGCTGCGACAGGGTGCGGGGGGTCCTACAGTACGCATGCGCGGTCCATCTATTCCAAACTTAAATATATCTGCTACCCGCATGCCATTGGTTATTATTGCAGCAGACGACACGCAGCTGGTGAAAGAAGGAATGTGCTGAGTGAGTGGAGCTAGTAGTGACAAACTAATGTTTGTGGAATGCGCAATATGCAGTGAGCGGGAAGACCTCTGCAGTTCAAACCCAACTGCCAACTCCTGGCGCGATATCAGTACAGTGTCTGATGCGGTCTGATATTCGTAGGTAGTGCCGGTTGGCTCTGGCTCAGTAATTAAATAAAGCGCCACCAGAACGCATGTCAGTTTGACGCTCGTTCAAATAAATGCAGAATATGCATACAATTTCCTCAAAATGTAAATGTAATATAAACTGTTCTTGAGAGGGAAAAGTCACATATTCTCTCTTCATTACATTGGTGGTGCCATGGCACACGGGCACCACCTCAGGAACCGCCCCTGGAGGATATAGTGTTTCGCACGCAGGCAGACAGGTGCATATAGTGTTTGGTACACAGGCAGAGAGGTGGATATAGTGTTTGTCACACAGGCAGACAGGTGAATATAGTGTTTGGCCCACAGGCAGGCAGGCAGGTGGATATAGTGTTTGGTACACAGGCAGGCAGGTGGATATAGTGTTTGGCACACAGGCAGTCAGGTGGATATAGTGTTTGGCACACAGGCAGACAGTGGATATAGTGTTTGTTACACAGGCAGACAGGTGGATATAGTGTTTGGCACACAGGCGGCAGGTGGATATAGTGCTTGGCACACAGGCACACAGGCAGACAGGTGGATATAGTGTTTGGCACACAGGCAGTCAGGTGGATATAGTGTTTGGCAAACAGGCAGACAGTGGATATAGTGTTTGTTACACAGGCAGACAGGTGGATATAGTGTTTGGCACACAGGCGGCAGGTGGATATAGTGCTTGGCACACAGGCAGACAGGTGGATATAGTGTTTGGCACACAGGCAGGCAGGTGGATATAGTATTTGGCCAACAGGCACACATGTGGATATAGTGTTTGGCACACAGGCAGGCAGGTGGATATAGTGCTTGGCACACAGGCAGGCAGGCAGGTGGATATAGTGTTTGGCACACAGGCGGGCAGGTGTATATAATATTTATTTCACAGGCAGGCAGGTGGATATAGTGTTTGGCTCACAGGCAGGCAGGTGGGTATAGTGTTTGGCCCACAAGCTGACAGTGGATATAGTGTTTGTTACACAGGCAGACAGGTGGATATAGTGATTGTTACACAGGCAGAGAGGAGGATATAGTGTTCGGTACACAGGCAGGCAGGTGGATATAGTGTTTGGCACACAGGCAGGCAGGTGAATATAGTGTTTGGCACACAGGCAGACAGGTGTATATAGTGTTTGGCCCACAGGCAGGCAGGTTGATATAGTATTTGGCCACAGGCAGGCAGGTGGATATAGTGTTTGGCACACAGGCAGACAGGTGGATATAGTGTTTGGCACACAGGCAGGCAGGTAGATATAGTGTTTGGCACACAGGCAGGTAGGTGGATATAGTGTTTGGCACACAGGCAGACACGTGGATATAGTGTTTGGCACTCAGGCAGACAGGAGGATATAGTGTTTCGCACACAGGCAGACAGGTGCATATAGTGTTTGGTACACAGGCAGAGAGGTGGATATAGTGTTTGTCACACAGGCAGACAGGTGAATATAGTGTTTGGCACACAGGCAGGCAGGCAGGTGGATATAGTGTTTGGTACACAGGCAGGCAGGTGGATATAGTGTTTGGCACACAGGCAGAGTGTGGATATAGTGTGTGTTACACAGGCAGACAGGTGGATATAGTGTTTGGCACACAGGCGGCAGGTGGATATAGTGCTTGGCACACAGGCAGACAGGTGGATATAGTGTTTGGCACACAGGCAGTCAGGTGGATATAGTGTTTGGCACACAGGCAGACAGGTGGATATAGTATTTGGCACACAGGCAGACAGTGGATATAGTGTTTGTTACACAGGCAGACAGGTGGATATAGTGTTTGGCACACAGGCAGACAGGTGGATATAGTATTTGGCAAACAGGCACACATGTGGATATAGTGTTTGTCACACAGGCAGACAGGTGGGTATAGTGTTTGGCACACAGGCAGGCAGGTGGGTGTAGTGTTTGGCCCTCAAGCAGACAGTGGATATAGTGTTTGTTACACAGGCAGACAGGTGGATATAGTGTTTGTTACACAGGCAGAGAGGAGGATATAGTGTTGGGTACACAGGCAGGCAGGCAGGTGGATATAGTATTTTGCACACTGGCAGACAGGTAGATATTGTGTTTGGCACACAGGCAAGCAGGTGGATATAGTGTTTGGCACACAGGCAGCCAGGTGGATATAGTGCTTGGCACACAGGCAGGCAGGCAGGTGGATATAGTGTTTGGCACACAGGCGGGCAGGTGTATATAATATTTGGTTCACAGGCAGGCAGGTGGATATAGTGTTTGGCTCACAGGCAGGCAGGAGGATATAGTGTTTGGCATACAGGCATTCAGGTGGATGTAGTGTTTGGCAGACAGGCAGGCAGGTGGATATAGTGTTTTGCTCACAGGCAGGCAGGAGGATATAGTGTTTGGCATACAGGCATTCAGGTGGATGTAGTGTTTGGCAGACAGGCAGGCAGGTGGATATAGTGTTTGGTACACAGGCAGGCAGGCAGGCAGGTGGATATAGTGTTTGGCACACAGGCGGGCAGTTGTATATAATATTTGGTTCACAGGCAGGCAGGTGGATATAGTGTTTGGCTCACAGGCAGGCAGGAGGATATAGTGTTTGGCATACAGGCATTCAGGTGGATGTAGTGTTTGGCAGACAGGCAGGCAGGTGGATATAGTGTTTGGTACACAGGCCGGCAGGTTGATATAGTGTTTGGCACACAGGCAGGCAGGTGGATATAGTGTTTGGTACACAGGCAGGCAGGTGGATGTAGTGTTTGGCACACAGGCAGGCAGGTGGATGTAGTGTTTGGCACACAGGCAGGCAGGTGGATATGGTGTTTGGTACTCAGGCAGGCAGATTGATATAGTGTTTGGCACACAGGCAGACAGGTGAATATGGTGTTTGGTACACAGGCAGGCAGATTGATATACTGTTTGGCACACAGGCAGACAGGTGGATATAGTGTTTGGCAACAGGCAGACACAGGTGGATATAGTGTTTGGTACACAGGCAGGCAGGTTGATATAGTGTTTGGCACATAGGCAGGCAGGTGGATATAGTGTTTGGCACACAGGCAGGCAGGTGGATGTAGTGTTTGGCACACAGGCAGGCAGGTGGATATAGTGTTTTATGGAGAAGTATAAATTCTGTCCTAAAACTTCCCCATACGGGAGAACGAAACGCATCAGGCGAAAGCCTGGCCAAAATAACTACTGTGGTCAAGAAAATTAGACTGAAAAGGTGCGGGGGTATTGAGCATGAAATACGTGACTAGAAAACCAATATAGGGAGCAATGCATTAACAATTTTTATTCCTAATAATAAATTTATATTGAACAAACAAATTGCACTTAAGTGCTTATTACAGAAATTAACAATTATAAATGTAGCAAAGTGTGAGGGCCTGATTACAGAACTCAGATTATAGAAAGGTCCATGAAAAGCTTGCTTGATTGGAGAAAAGTTGAGCTTAATATATAAAAATGCAGTTTATAAAAAGAGAGAACCATAAAAAATACTTAAGAGTGTAATAACTGGTATGATATAAGCTCTTTGTAAAATTGAACTTATCTTTGAAGAGAGTAGAAGAGAGTTGAAGAGAGTTGAAAAGAGTTGAAGAGAGTTGAAGAGCCAGCTCCTTAAAAAGTTCCAGCTAGCACACGTTGATTTAAAAGTCTTCACGGTTTTCTTGGAAGGAGGCGTACATGGCCTAGAGTTATGTGCACCAAAAATGTCAACTTTCTTTTCTTGCGCAGGAATGACATTTATAGTTTCCAAGAGCTGATCCAGAGATATTTTGAAGGACGATTCCAAGTATCCCCTCTAAGGTGATGTTGAAGAGTACAGCGGCTGGCAATTATTCTTGCCATCTTGAGCAATACGTCATGGTACAGATCTTGTGACGTAACTGCTCGCTAGCGTAGAAATCAGCGATGGTGTGATGAGAGGTAGCGGTGACCAGCGGGTTGAAGTGGTTCAGAAGTGGCGGTTGATCCGAAGTGATGAAGAACGCCAGCAAGCGGCGTCTTAAATAGGGACCATAGAACTCTCTCGAAGTTTGGAGATCGCCCGACCAGACAAAGACCTGCCATTGGTCGAACGAAAGTCAGGGTGACGTCAGTCGACACTACTCAGCAGACAGTGGATCAACCAGTAGATGTCTGGTATGTCATGAGTGAGGACGCCTGAGATAGCGAGACTGAAACACTCGAGGTGAGAACTATAATATCTATGAATAAGTGATTGATAACAAGATTATGCATATGGTTTAAGCAATTAACAATTGTAAATAAATAATTACCATTCGGGGATCTCAGTAACAATAAATAAAATTTGACCGACAAATGGGCCAAGCTAAACATTGAAAATATCACAAAAGTGATCATGCTCCGAGAACTCCGAATGAAAACAAACAAAAGAATCAGTCAAAGCAAAACATGGATAACAGACGAGGAGAAACTAAGACTCGAAAGGCAAAACAGAAATAGCAGAGATGGGTCTAGTATAACGACCTTTACTAGTTAAAACATCAACAACTCTGACACGTTTATCACGGCCAAAGTGGCAGTGAATAACTCTACCTAGGTTCCACACGAGAGGCGGAGATGGGTCTCGAAGAAGAACCATGTCCCCCACTCGTACATCTGGTTGAGGAAGCCGCCATTTCTCACGCCTATTTAGCAAGCTGAGATATTCTAACTTCCATCGGCGCCAAAAAGAACAGCGCAAAGATTCTACTTTTCTCCAAAAGATAGGTAAGTTAGGATCACAGCGTCGAACCAGCAAAGGCGGAGTAGCAGCAAGCGAACAGCCAATCAGGAAGTGACTGGGTGTTAAAGGTAAAAGATCCTTAGGATCGTTTGAAAGAGGGGTCAGAGGTCTGGAATTTACAATACCTTCAATTTGAATAATCAAAGAGTTGAATTCCTCATAAGAAAGTATGGTAGGACCAAGAGTTTTCTTAAGCTGTCTTTTAGTAAGTTTGATGCAGGACTCCCATCGGCCCCCATGATGGGGAGCGTAAGGCGGGGTGAAATGCCATTTGAAACCTTTAGAATAGGAAAAGTTGGAAATTTTTTCTTTAGCAGAAGGGGAGCTTAACACTTTTTTCCAGAGATCAGAAGCGCTTACAAAAATTTTTGCATTATCTGAAAAAACTTCAGATGGAACACCCCTTCTAGCAGCAAATCTAGAAAAGGCGGCCAGAAAGTAGGATACAGAAGCGTTCGTAACCAACTCAAGGTGGATAGCTCCCGTCACCATACATACAAATAACGAGATGTAGAGTTTACCTAAGATTTTGCGCTTAGATGAAGAGGGATTGGTCTGATATATGTAAGGACCTGCGTAATCGATCCCAGTAAGAGCAAAGGGCTTACTAGGTTCCGAACGAAATGGAGGTAAATTACCCATAATCTGCGTGGCGGGCCTTGGTTTAACCTTGAAGCAAGGTATACACTTTTTGACAACAGAAGAAACCTCATGAACGCCATTGATGATCCAGTAGAGTTCACGAATTAGACAGAGCAAGGTGCGAGTGCCAGCATGAAGGTGTTTATAATGAAACTTTTTTATTATAAGGGTAGTGATAGGATGCTTTGAAGGAAGGATGATGGGATGCTTTTTCCCATCCTCAAAACTAGACATAGCTAATCTTCCACCCACACGTATTATGCCGTCCTGGTCTAGAAAAGGAGTGAGTGGTGAAAGCCTGCTAGACTTGGGTAAATCTTTACCACTTATAAGAGCTTGCTTTTCAGGAGCAAATACTTCCTGCTGAACAAGTAACAAAATCTTGCAAGTAGCAAATTCTAACTCTACTCTGGAAAGAAAGGGTTGAGGCTTCAATGGTTGATCAATTACTAAATATTTCCATCGGAAGATATAAGACACTACACGAATCAATTTATCAAATGAAGAGTATCTATGAAAAAGGCTAGTAGAAGTAGAAGTAAGATGCGACGTGACAGGGTCATTACGGGCATCAGGTATTTCTTCTGCAGATTGATTAGCTAAGCGAGGCCAGCAAGATGATTCCTGACTTAGCCAAGGAGGACCATTCCAGTACAGGTCTGAAGAAATCAATTTTTTAGGTGTGCAACCACGTGATATTATATCCGCGGGGTTTTCACGGCTAGGAACATGTCTCCATTGTTCAGAATGAGAGACTTCATGAATCTTAGAAACGCGATTTGCCACAAAGGTATTCCAATGAGAAGAAGGCTTGGAAATCCAAGCTAATACAATAGAAGAATCGCTCCAAAAAAATGTGCGGGGAAATTTTAACTTTAAACTGACATTTAGTTTAGTAGCTAATTCTGTTGCCATTAAAGCAGAGCATAATTCTAATCTCGGCAATGATACTGTTTTAAGTGGAGGAACCTTAGATTTAGCGCACACTAAATTAGAAAATCCAGGGAAAGTATCTGAGGAACGTCCTACTATGTATGCACAACAGCCATAAGCTCGTTCTGAACTATCAGAAAATACATGCAGGTCATACTGCTGGTATAAGGGATTAGAAATTAAAGGGCGGGGTATAGAAACCTTGGAGAGATCCAGCAAACTGCTGCGATACTCTAACCATTCTTCTACAAGAGGAAGGGGGAGATTTTCATCCCAGTCTGATTTTAATGACCAAAGCTTTTGCAAGAACATTTTTGCAACAATAACTATAGGAGCAATATATTGCAAAGGATCAAAGATCTTTGCGATTTCTGACAGAACTTGTCTCTTAGTTACAGGGGGAGATTCTGACAGATGTACCTGATAAGAAAAGGTATCAGAGGAAGGACACCAAAAAACACCCAATGCTTTTACGGCTGCTTCATCAGTAGGAATGGCAACAAATTCATCAACTGGGACCTCTGATGAAAATTTTGATATAAATTCAGTGGAATTTGAAGTCCATTTATGGAGCGGAAAACCACCTCCTAGGAGTAGGGATTTCAAATCTTCGCACACAAGGAGCGCTTCAGAAATATTAGGGAAAGAGCACAAGAAATCGTCGACATAAAATGCCGTTTTTAATGACTCAGAGGCCAAAGGATGATACAGATGATCATCTTGCTCGGCTAACATGTGGAGAGACCGAATCGCAAGAAAGGCTGAAGGCTTCAGGCCATATGTCACAGTCTTCAATCTAAATATCTTTATGGGTTTGGAACTCTCATCGCGCCACAATATTCTTTGCAGATCTTGCTGCTCAGAATTTACGAGAATCTGCCGATACATCTGCTTAATATCTGAGATTACAGCAATAGGAAACCTTCGAAAATTAAGCAAAACAGAGGTGAGATCTGTTTGAATCGCGGGACCACATTGCAAGGTATCATTTAAAGAGATTCCATTGGAATCTGGTGATGAGCCATTGAAAACTACTCTTATATTGTCCTGTGTTAAGGAATTTTTCCATACCGGATGATGATTTAAATAAACTATTTCATTTAAAGGATGGTCAATTTCTTCTGATTTAGAAATTACCTCCATGTGATTGGATGATTCGTATTCCTCCATAAAGGAAGCACACTGAGTTTTGACAGAAGCATCTTGTTTGAACCGATTTTCAATAGCAAATAGTGCCCTAAGTGCTCTGGAATGCGAGCCCGTAATGGCGGGAGGATTGGGAATACGTGGAAGAGTTACCATAAATCTGCCTTCAGTATTACGGACAGTGGTTTCCTTATATAACTTTTCACAAATTTCGTTAGAAGAAGAAGAAGAAGAAGTAGCCTGAACATTCTCAAGATCCCAGAACTTGGTTAGCTCTTGGCTCAAATCGGTACCAACAAAATAACAATTCGATACAGTTTGAATAGGATTACGGTATATTTGGCCAGTAGCAATCCAACCAAAATCAGTTTCGCGGAAGAAAACATTAGGAGCAATTTTTACTTTATTGGAATGAAGACATTGCCAAAATACGCTTGAGCTTAAAAGAAGCTCAACGGGTGAAGCTCTGTTGAAATGAGGGTCAGCTAGCTGGACAAAATTCGGGATATTCCAACTTTGAATAGGATAAGAAGTGCCAGGAATATTGTTGCCTATAGACTTGATAATCAAACAATCTAATTGCAACTGCGTACCAAGATTATTAGAGTCCTTCAGATCCACTTTAGCAAAGCTTAAGGATTGTGATTTAGAGCCGTTTATTCCTGTAACCTCTATTGAGGTAGGATGTTTTGGAAGGCCTAACTTTTGTACCAACGATTCATTAATAAAATTGTTGGTAGCGGCATTATCCAATAATCCCCTAACAGATACCCATTTTCCGTGAGAATTTTTCAATAGAACCTGCACGGTATATAATAAAACCTGGACTTTGCCAAGCGAGGTAGAACTTTGAGCATACGACTGCGCACTATTTTGAGAAGTCTCAGAATTAGACTTAGTATTGGAACTGCTTGGTCCTGATAACCGTGGTCTTTCATGCCTGTGCAAAAGTGAATGGTGTCTTGCCCTACAATGAAAGCATAAACGTTGTGAACGGCAATTGTTTAACATACGCGTTCCTGACAAACAGTTGAAACAATGTTTTTTGTTCGTAATGAACTTTCGTCTTTCATCTACTGATAAAGATTTAAATTCATCACAATTGTATAAATTATGCGATTGCTGACACAGACCGCACGTTTGCATTTGGTTAGGTGACCGAGCATCAACAGGAAGAGCCTGTGATCTTAAAATTCTTTGATTAGAACTGCTAACCTTATGTTTTGAGAAGGCTTTTGAATCTGAACTACTAGTTTTTTGATTAGCTATGGCGGAAAAGACTTGGCTTCTGGCCTTCAAAAAGTTAATAATCGCCTCATAAGTGCATTGCAAATTCTGGGAAAGTTCTGTTTCCCAGGCTTTTAATGTATTTGCATCCAATCTTGCAGAAATGAGGTGAACTAGAAATAAATCCCAGTGATTTACAGGTTGGTTTAAATTGGACAATGCTCTGACGTGTAACTCTGCGGTGTCAATCAACTTACGAAGTGATAAACTGTTATCTGCTTGCACGTTAGGTAACTCGAATAAGCTTTGTATATGGCGTTGAATAGATAAACGAATGTTCCCATATCTATCCTTAAGAAGATTCAGAGCAACTTCATAATTATCACTGGTCAAAGAAAGTGCTTGAATCAGGATAAGTGCGTTGCCTTGAACTGCCAGACGCAAGTAGTGAAATTTTTGTATTACTGGTATAGAAGTATTCTCATGTACTAAAGAATTGAATAATTCAAAAAAATGGTTCCCATTCTATGTCTTTACCAGTAAATTTGGGTATTTCTAATTTGGGTAATATAATGCGTGAAGAAGATGTAGAAGATGCTGCAGAAGTTTGATCTTCTTGTTTTTCTTTTAAAGTTAAAGCCCTAATAAGCTGTTTAGCTTCAGCAAATCCCTGATAGTATAATTTTTCAACTTCCAACCTATCACTTTGCTGGTCCGGATGCTGAGTTTCTATACTGCATTGTATCTCATCATATTTCTCAAAGGCTTGTTCATAATTCTTAAGCCTCTGCGAAATTATGTCAAGATTATGCTCTTGGGGTTCGAGTTCCGTTAAGAAAGTACGAAACCGTGTGAGCTTGCCCTTACAAGAGGCTCTGGAGTTGCTAAGTTTTTCATCAAGGTTAGGCATATTACAAGTTGTTTGTTACTCACGTCAATATTGTGACTTCGAGTACTGGAAGTCAGAGGATGACAGCTTGCTATGTAGTAAGGTTTAGTCTGATGCGGAAGAAACCGGCTTAGCTTACGTTTCTCTCCTCTGCGGCACATGCGCCTTAAGCTGAAACGTACAATGTGAATTAGTGTTGAAACACAATGAACAAAAATTGTTAATGCAAAATTCACAATATTAAACTTATATAGGGATCCAGGGTGCAACAGATATGTTTCCCGGGGGTGAGGCACCAAAATTTTGCAAGAAAATTAGACTGAAACGGTGCGGGGGTATTGAGCATGAAATACGTGACTAGAAAACCAATATAGGGAGCAATGCATTAACAATTTTTATTCCTAATAATAAATTTATAATGAACAAACAAATTGCACTTAAGTGCTTATTACAGAAATTAACAATTATAAATGTAGCAAAGTGTGAGGGCCTGATTACAGAACCCAGATTATAGAAAGGTCCATGAAAAGCTTGCTTGATTGGAGAAAAGTTGAGCTTAATATATAAAAATGCAGTTTATAAAAAGAGAGAACCATAAAAAATACTTAAGAGTGTAATAACTGGTATGATATAAGCTCTTTGTAAAATTGAACTTATCTTTGAAGAGAGTAGAAGAGAGTTGAAGAGAGTTGAAAAGAGTTGAAGAGAGTTGAAGAGCCAGCTCCTTAAAAAGTTCCAGCTAGCACACGTTGATTTAAAAGTCTTCACGGTTTTCTTGGAAGGAGGCGTACATGGCCTAGAGTTATGTGCACCAAAAATGTCAACTTTCTTTTCTTGCGCAGGAATGACATTTATAGTTTCCAAGAGCTGATCCAGAGATATTTTGAAGGACGATTCCAAGTATCCCCTCTAAGGTGATGTTGAAGAGTACAGCGGCTGGCAATTATTCTTGCCATCTTGAGCAATACGTCATGGTACAGATCTTGTGACGTAACTGCTCGCTAGCGTAGAAATCAGCGATGGTGTGATGAGAGGTAGCGGTGACCAGCGGGTTGAAGTGGTTCAGAAGTGGCGGTTGATCCGAAGTGATGAAGAACGCCAGCAAGCGGCGTCTTAAATAGGGACCATAGAACTCTCTCGAAGTTTGGAGATCGCCCGACCAGACAAAGACCTGCCATTGGTCGAACGAAAGTCAGGGTGACGTCAGTCGACACTACTCAGCAGACAGTGGATCAACCAGTAGATGTCTGGTATGTCATGAGTGAGGACGCCTGAGATAGCGAGACTGAAACACTCGAGGTGAGAACTATAATATCTATGAATAAGTGATTGATAACAAGATTATGCATATGGTTTAAGCAATTAACAATTGTAAATAAATAATTACCATTCGGGGATCTCAGTAACAATAAATAAAATTTGACCGACAAATGGGCCAAGCTAAACATTGAAAATATCACAAAAGTGATCACACAGGCAGGCAGATTGATATAGTGTTTGGCACACAGGCAGACAGGTGGATATAGTGTTTGGCACACAGGAAGACAGGTGGATATAGTGTTTGGTACACAGGCAGGCAGGTTGATATAGTGTTTGGCACACAGGCAGGCAGGTGGATATAGTGTTTGGCACGCAGGAAAGTGAATATAGTGTTTGGCACACAGGCAGGCAGGTGGATATAATGTTTGGTACACAGGCAGGCAGGTGGATATAGTATTTGGCACACAGGCAGACAGATGGATATAGTGTTTGGCACACAGGCAAGCAGGTGGATATAGTGTTTGGCACACAGGCAGGCAGGTGGATATAGTGCTTGGCACTCAGGCAGGCAGGCAGGTGGATATAGTGTTTGGCACACAGGCGGGCAAGTGTATGTAATATTTGGTTCACAGGCAGGCAGGTGGATATAGTGTTTGGCTCACAGGCAGGCAGGCAGGAGGATATAGTGTTTGGCATACAGGCATTCAGGTGGATGTAGTGTTTGGCAGACAGGCAGGCAGGTGGATATAGTGTTTGGTACACAGGCCGGCAGGTTGATTTAGTGTTTGGCACACAGGCAGGCAGGCAGGTGGATATAGTGATTGGCACACAGGCGGGCAGGTGTATATAATATTTGGTTCACAGGCAGGCAGGTGGATATAGTGTTTGGCTCACAGGCAGGCAGGTGGATATAGTGTTTGGTACACAGGCAGGCAGATTGATATAGTGTTTGGCACACAGGCAGACAGGTGGATATACTGTTTGGCACACAGGCAGACAGGTGGATATAGTGTTTGGTACACAGGCAGGCAGGTTGATATAGTGTTTGGCACACAGGCAGGCAGGTGGATATAGTGTTTGGCACACAGGAAAGTGGATATAGTGTTTGGCACACAGGCAGGCAGGTGGATATAGTGTTTGGTACACAGGCAGGCAGGTGGATATAGTGTTTGGCACACAGGCAGACAGGTGGATATAGTGTTTGGCACACAGGCAGGCAGGCAGGTGGATATAGTGTTTGGTACACATGCAGGCAGGTGGATATAGTGTTTGGCACACAGGCAGACAGGTGGATATAGTGTTTGGCACACAGGCAGACAAGTGAATATAGTGTTTGGAACACAGGCAGGCAGGGGGATATAGTGTTTGGCACACCGGCAGGCTGGTGGATAGATAGATGTAAACTGGTGGACTGATGTAGGAAACAGAAATGAAATAATTTTTATTGTTGTTGACCGGGAATGAGGTGGGGAAAATTTATCCCACATGAAAGATTATCGCAGATATATAAAATGAAATATCTAAGTGGAGCAATAAACCTGTTCACAGCTTTTGTCCAGACTACATGTTGTTGTTCTTGTTTCATTTGAGGGGCTGGGACATCGTGGTCCTTCAGCCCCGTGAACTTGAGTGTGTTTTGGGAAGAGGGAGGGGGGAATTTGTCTGATCACTTGTGTTATTGTGATGACTGTATTAATGTGTGTATTTGTAATTCAGGTGAGGATTCGGAAAAATGCGGCCATGGCCTTAATTTAGGAACCATCCCGGCATTTGCCTGGAGTGGAAGTGGGAAAACCACGGAAAACCACTTCCAAGATGGCTGAGGGGAGAATCGAACTCATATCAGTTTTTTCTCACGTGGCTGAGTGTACCCCCTCAGACCAGAATTAAATTTCTTGCCAGAGCCGGGAATCGAACGGGACTCCGGGGTGGCAGCCAAGAGCGCTAGCCACTACACCACGAGGTGGTCCTGACTACTTCCCACTTCCATCAGACATGCTTGGAATATGGTAGCACAGTAGCTGCCCGTCCATCCCTCAGGACCAAGCTCATAATTTCACCTCTATTGGAGTGTCGTAATCATGGAAGACATTAGATTTGTTACCCATACTCACAAGACCCTTCTACGAACAATGAATGGAGAACTAAAATCAAGTTTTGGGGCAATAAACAATTTAATACCCAAAGATATACAGTATGTCAGCACGTAATACAGTGGCTCCAAAGGTCATAAGGTATGTCTAGAAGCTTGATGTACATTTGATTGACCACACCATGCAAGGACCAACGAGACAAACGCGGTGGTTTGATCCTCTATCATGGCAACTGTCAGGCAATATTTAAACACACGTGTATACTGTACATTGACATGATGACCACGAAGTTCCCAGCACCCAAAATGAAACTGAAACAGCGGCTGGCTACTAAGGTGCATTTTGGTTAGTGTTCCCTCTCCTTGGAACGAATTCATTGTCTGCTTTGGATAATGCGGACTTGGATATGTGCCATATACAACATCGAACTGCTATATCTGAGAAGAAATCTTGGAAAACTGAGAACTGTGCTCAGGGACAGTTAATTCCTGCCCGGTTAGTCAACGAATATGTCAGCTTTAGGTCGATTTCATATTCAGAGCTATAGTTTCAGCCCGACTCTAAGGAGAGGTCGAGTTTCAAAGTTCACAAATTGGCAGATAAACTGAACTCTTCTCTGGTCTACTTTTAGCTGCGAGAATCCATCGCTTAAGCTTTACTGTGAGTTATAACTCTTCAGTCGGTTAGTTGTTCGCAGGATTCGGTCTCCCAAAAGAGATTGTTTCCGATAATTATCATCGCTTGAGGAATTTCAGAATTTCCTAAGGCATAATGGAATGGGATTATGAGGCCCCATTTTCACCAAAGTTTAACGACTCTGCAGAAAATAGGGTGAAAAACATAATAAGGGCCGTGCAACTGCTTTGTCTGTTACCAAATCTTCAGATTTGAATGTAACGCGTCTTGCTTGACCGTCAAAATACTCCTCACATTACCACAGGTGTTTCTCCAGTTCAGACATTGCTTTGGAGGCATCTAAGAACAAACTGGATTTGTTGATGCCTCCTCGTAAAGTACTGCAAATAAGGTGCATAAATATCAGGAACGACAAACCAGGAATTACGATGCACGGTGAGCCCAAAAGTAACTCTGTGGGTTACCCAACTTGGGTGCAAAATTACCGCACCAGGGGAAAAAATTGGCTTCAGGCTATAGTGACAAAACATATAGACCCAACAAGACGTGAAGTTTACGTTCAATTGCTCATTCTTACGTGACGTGGGTGTGACATATATACCAAATGAATCCATTTCTGAGGTCTCTCGGGGTGAAGCAACAAGCTGCGAAACTACTAAGGTATGAGTGAATAGTGAGCCTAACTTCGTGTCTGACCTTGTGGAAGTTGAGCACGAACAATTGTCTTCACAATTAAATCTTCCTACAGTATGAGAGACCCATCTCCAGGCTAGGGAAATTAACAGCACGAAATGTAATCCCCTGAGCCAGCCAGGAATCTAACCTGGGACCCTTCAGACCTAAAACAAACGTGTTGTTCACTTAACCACGAAGTAGGACAGCAGCTCATTTACTGCAATGGAATCGAAGTTGATAAAGTGCTTAAATATCAGGAATGACAAACTATGAATTACGGTGTACGGTGAGCCCAAACGTAACTCAGTGGTTTACCCAACTTGGGTGAAAATCTACCGCAACAGGGAAAAACATTGGTATGTTACCATTGAACATTCCTCATATTGAGTAAGAAAGTTTCTTTCTTCCTTAGGGCCAGGGGAATTAACAGAACGACATTTAACACCCCGAGTCGACCAGGAATCGAACCTGGAGACTTCGGACCTAATATAAGTGTCTTATCCACTTGGCCATGAAGTTGGACAATGTGATTGTAAGATTACGGAAAACTTTTAGGATCGTCTAAAATATGTAAAATAAAGTTGTTTAATCTCCGACTCAAGTATGCCTTTCAATTCGCTGAATATGAAGTAGCATAGCTTTAGGTAAGTCTGTTGGGACAGGGCTCATCAACTCTTGTGAATTTAGGCGCTACGCACCCACAAAACCTCCCTCATCAAGGTTTGATATTTAAAAAGTCTTACGAGCCCCAAATTCCGTTTCACTTAATCATCATGACTTTTATCTCTCTTGATAAAGATAGGACTCACGCCTGCAAGAACTCTCCTGAGTTTTATCAGGTATAGTATCTCGATAACTTCCCTTGAGAGTTATGATGTCTTGGTACAGATAGGATTCACCAGCACTGTGTACACTCCTGCAAGAACTCTCCTGAGTTTCATCATTAGTATCTTGATTACTCCCCTTATTAGTCATTATGTCTTGTTACAGATGGGACTTACCAGTACTTTGTACACGCCTCCAGGAACTCTCATGGATGTGAGACAAATGTTGAATGAAAATGTCACCGCAAACTTCACAATGGACTTCTTTGATCGTCACAACAGCAGCTCAAGTACCGCATCACTTAAGGTATGGAATCAAAACAACACCATCGAACATTCCTTATACTGCATTATTCCTCCTACGGAGAGAGTGACCCACCATCTTCTGTATGCTGAATGAGGTGTTTTATTTCTATTGCAACGTCCCGTCGAAAGTAAGAATTTGAGTACCGTACGCTGTCATAACCTAAAGTTCCAATGCACATGGAGTATCTATCAGTTGTGAAGCTAGATGCCTGGAGCTGGGGAGTCTAAGGACGAGTCTAAGGACAAAGCCACCATTGTTATTTAGTAAACCTGTATTTATTTTCCACTCAGATGATAAATTGGCACTTATCACCAAACCAGTGACTGTGGGTATTTAGGCCGATGACCTAGATGGCCTAGCCACTGTAACTAAAATATTCAATATATCAATTTTATAGATACAAATAGGTCTTTGTTCACGTAGTTCACTGTCATGTTGTGGCATATTTTATGAGGTGCACACGCCTACTGTTAGATTTATGTGAGGCGTTACTTCATTATTTATTAATGAAATATAGTCGGCAAACAGTTCGCTACTTATGATTTATAATTTGTATATTATTGTCACTCATGCATGTTAACGTAACGTTGATTATTATTAATTATTTATCATCCAATAGAATATTCTACATTTCAATTTAATCTTGTCTTATGTAGGCTATATCAAATTCATATTACGATTTATTATTTCATTTTGCGCTGGTACGAGAGAACAAGGGAAAATGGTCGTGAGGTATTTCGTAACGTAGGGACAGAAAGAGTTAGCGCCAGTAGGATAACATAAACGACAAATCACCAAAGGAGGGATCCAAATTTAGACCAAGATGAGGAAATCTGTCTGGCTGGAGACAGATTCCGGTGGAACGGGGAGCCTAGCTTGTATCAGTGAGCTTTCTGACTTCAAACTCAAAGAAATTGACGTCACAAGCACATGGTAGATTGAAAGGAAGGAAGGAAGCTTGTAGTTTAACGTGACCGTTAATCTTGAGATCATGAGCCACGGGACCTCCTTTTTACGTGGAATCCGAACCACAGGACATGGCATTTCAATTCGCAAATCTCACATGCATTGACCGGGAATCGAACCCGGACCGCCTTGGTGAAAGGCATACAGCTAGACCGCTGAGCCACCACGCCCCCATGGTAGATTGAGCGAGGTCACATGTTCAGGAATAGAGCTCGTGCGCATAACGTTATTTTAGTTGCTGGCGCTCGTAGCGGTGACTTGTGTAATCTTTCAGGGGGAAGGCAGTAGCTTGTGCAACCACAAGCACAGGGAAGAACTCAATGTTGAAATGTCGTCTCGAGATATTTGTGTAGGATTTAGAGAAGTTCAGTGGGATGCATCGTATTTCAGAGCTTCTACTTTAAAGAAGGGTGCAAAACTCTGTGGCAGTCATCATATACTACAAGCAAGAGAAGCGTTGGGAGAAGAAATAACCTGCTTGTGTTTGAGAGAAACAAACATCCATCAGCCGCCTTATGCTGTTAAAATTAAAGTAAGCGTATGTTTTGTCTTTCTATATAATAACGTAGCATACTATTTGTATCTATTGCAGTTTTAAGTGTTTTACAATTAATTTACACAATATTAATCTTGCGGTCGAAATGTTAAATCAGCTGAGTGCGATTGCAAAGCCGGACTTTCACAATGCTGCAAGCATATTGATGCCCTATGTATATTAATACTGAGAGAGATTCTTCCCAGACTTCCTTTCTGCAACAATGGGAGAAACCAAAGAACATTATTGCGGAGTGTTGTAAAGGAGGAAATGTAGAAGAAATACTAAATGGGCCATCAAATAAGCGACCAATTTATTACGCGTCGGAAAGTGTTGAATCCTTAAGTAAAACACAATATATGAACAAATTAAGGCCATAGACTGTGCTTTCTCGAAAAATTTGAAAGCAGAGTGTGAAGGTGAATCTTTCTTTATCTCCACTTGTATTGTTCAAAACATCGTTGAAAGCGCTGTAGAGATAAGCGAAAAGGACTTCTTATTTCAGTGTCTTAACCAGTTGGACAAACAAACAGCTAATGCACTATTTATATGCTATGTTGTGAATAATTTGCCTAGTGGTAACATATCACTAGCTTCCATAAATTATGAGTGCATGTTGGCAAATTAAATATTGAAGTTTTATTGTAAAAATGTTAAAGTAACAAATTCACAGAAGCGTGCAATTTCAGTTGAGACAAGGGAACAATCTTTATGTCCTTCCTGGTTCCAGCAAAGGAAGTTACGCATTTCGGCCAGCCAGAATGTACACCAGATCAAAACCCTACAGAGTGGAAATTACGAAAGACTGGCATTAGCGCTTCTTTCATCTAAGAATATTAACACTCGTGCAGTGAGATATGGCAGAACTAATGAACGGAAGGCACTTGAGGAATACTGCTTATTAAACGAATGCCGTGTGGTTCAACTCGGGTTGTTTATAAAAGAACAGCAACCATGTTTATGTTGCAGTCCAGATGGGATAGTGGTAGGTCAGGATTTTGTTAATCTTCTCGAGATTAAGTGCCCTTATTCATGTCGAGAAAAACCCATAGTTGAAGACAAAAAGTGCAATGTCCCGTATTTAGATATAACTACTGATGGTAACGTAAAGCTGAAGGAAACTCACGTTTATTATACTCAGGTATAGGTATCAATGTACATTCTGAACCTTCACAACTGTGACTTGTTCATAATATTCTCCAAAGGGAAGTGTTAAAGTGAACATTTCCAGAAATTATGACTTCCTTTCCAGTACTATTCCTTCAGTAGAGAAATTTTGTTTTGAACATTACCTTCCAGTAATATTTAAAGATGCTACAATGCACTGTAACTATATTCAAGTGTGAATTATCACCAATCGGATAATGGCTGATGAATGAATTGTATTTCTCAATGCTGAGAATTCAACTTGAAATTTTTAATTTATTATGTTGATAACATAATTAAAAATAAAATATTTTGCTGTTACAAATTCCATTACGGTATCGAATTTTATGACAATTATTTGCAAAAATCTTTAGTAAGTTTAACTAAAAATAGTTAGTCTTGTGATTTAATTATTGGAGGACTGAAGTTTACAAAGACTCTTATGATGTGAACAATTTTGTCTATATGAGGAAGTAAATCCATAGTGAGTTTGTTGCTTACTATTTTATAAATTTACATTCTCTGAATACCTCTTTCAACATGAATTCTTACTGACGCAATATCGTATGTTGTTTCAATTTCTTCAGCTGAAAACTGAGGATTGAATGCAAAAGGTGGCATTACCATTAACAGAATTTCTGTTCTCAATACAAGTTCTTATCTGTGGGAATCCTCTGTCACACATAACTATATCCCCTGGCTGAATAAAGTTTAATATACCGGAATTAACTGTGATATAGCTGTCAGTCGCTCTTCCGCCATAGCATTTGGATATAAAAAAATGCAACCTGATGGAGTAATGGCAACAAGAAATGTGAATGTAAATTAATTCTTATAATGAGAAAACATTAAAATTCTTTGACGAACATTGTTAGGTCTTTCACAGGGCACTTCACTGCAATCTATAATGCACGTGCAATTTTCGTAGTGTTTTTTAAAAGCATTAGGCATTGTGCTTTTGATAAAGGATCGTTGTGGCCAGAAAATCCACCCCTTTGTTTTCTCATAAATATGATGGAGCGCGAATTTAAAAGTAGCAATGGCAGTTAAAAATTATGCCTCGAGCGGCGGAACTAATACCGAGTTTACATTCCATTAGCAGTAGAAGCAGCACGTTTTCTTTAGTAAATGTACAGTTATGATGAACAGAGGGTAACAAGGATAACAGGATATGAAACACAGCAAATTTAACACCTGCTATTTCAAGAAGATGTTGTTCCTTGTCTTTCACTGACCTGTATCCATTAAATGTATGTTTGGTGTCCACGAAGTCCACGTGAACACCACAATCTCTCTTAAAACAAGTGTCAGTCGTCGTCTGTTTATTCACTCGAGGCAATGGCAAATTTGTTTAAACTTCCGCTTCACAATTATTTTTCAGAGCAGAAAATGACACGTTCTCACTGGTGTTGTTACCATCTGTGGTCATTAATTCAGTCTGCGTGCTTGCATCACTGTATGATTTCGAAAAATCTTCCGTGGCACTAGTTTCAACGTTTTTATTTTCATGTCTCCGTTTTCGCCTCTCGTATCTAGTCGTCACTCGGTGCTCCTCTTCTTGCTGACGTTCGATCGAAACAAGCGGTTTTATAAACAATCTAGGTACATAACCTGGATTGTCAGGATCTCTCGAAGGCGTTCCATTCACAAAACGCCGACTACAAACACGCGAGTTATTCGTGGGTTCCCATGGTTTACCATTACTAGTTCCTCGTTTCAGTGTCGCAATCCAGGCATTTCTCCTAATTTCATGCTGCTTTTTATTCGGAAACCCAAAAAAATTAGTTCCAGGAAGACAGTTAATATACGTGAAGTTGCAACCACCCACAGAACGATTTTTTCTACTGTTTCGAGAACCTTTTTGCATGTCGAAGTTGAATCAAGCATATACAAGACCATTCAACACAGGCACAGACACTCGACTGCGACTCCCCCTGACTGTTTAAGTGACTTGCCGCCAGAGCGTAGCACCCATCATGCGCACGAGGTCTATATCCTATGGAAGAGAAGGACCTATGATGTATTTGGAGCGGTGTGGGGGATGTTACCCACGATTGGATGTGACGGAGCGGGATTTCAAATTGATCGCACTACTGAATGGAAAGAGAAACCAGGTTATAAAAACGGATGCACAGAGGATCCGAGCCCACAATTTTCTACTTGAATTTATCATCAGAAGTACGTCACTATGGTTCTCGGGGAGGCCATCAGTGAAACTTAAGTATGGCAAAGTGTGAAAGGTAATTCACGTCTTCTCGCACCCATGGATATAGTCGTGTCTGGGGCTATGTCTATGAATGTGATTTATGGAATCAGATCCCATCATAGTCGGTAAACCAAAGCTTACATCTCGTCTCTGATTTATGAAATGTAAATTTATTAAATTATCACGCCAACGAAGAAGAAGATGATCGCCAACCAAGGACTACAGCATATCTCCACCATGGAAACGTACAAGACCGAACGACGATCAACATTGGTGAGCTCCATGACGAAACTACACAAATTCTCTCTTTTTAATTAATTTTTCAACGGCAAGTAAATTCAAGCTTTAGGTAATAACGTCATTTTAAACTCACCTCCAATTCATCTTTTCGCCGTCCTAGCAGTAGATTCAGTAGACGCATTCCTTATTATTAGTATTATTATTATTATAATCGACTTTCTATTTTCTCTTGTTTTTATAATTAAATTCAGAATCTTTTATTCAATGCAGAGTCCTTACTTTCTCGTAGTTAGAAATAGCTATAAGCCTACCACTTTTCCCGAAGCAAATGTCAACTTGGTTAAAGACGGAGTCTTACCACAAGCTGGGGTAAGGCGATCTCAAGGTGCTCTACTTTAGGCAAGTGTGTATATTAATTATTTGGTCTTCAACTGGGAGTTGTGACCATGACGCCCAACATTTAAACAGTTTATCATCATTATAATCATTCTTTATCACTTTTAATAATTTATAAGCATTTTATACATCAGGCACAGACCTGTATGACTACATTTATCAACAACCAGCTTGAGAAATACGTTACAATGTCCCGAGCTGAGTTGACTAACAGGTGAAATATAAAGGTGCAACACTTCGAGTTAACTACTAATCTGCTTCAAACATAAGGTTATATTACTAATTTCTGTGCCACTTTGGGAAATAACACAAAGGCTGTGCTAATCTGTAAAAGTAATTCGTCGTGACTGGGTAGTTGTTTTTTTGAAACGGAGGAACAGGTGATCATTGAACTCATTTCAATAACCTCCCATCCTCTACACATTATGGCGTGGTGGCTCAGCGGTCTAGCTGTATGCCTCTCACCAAGGCGGTCCGGGTTCGATTCCCGGTCAATGCATGTGAGATTTTCAAAGTGAAATGCCATGTCCTGTGGTTCGGATTCCACGTAAAAAGGAGGTCCCGTGGCTCATAATCTACAGATTAACGGTCACGTTAAACTACAAGCTTCCTTTCCTTTTTTCTACACATTATCAATGAGTCCAATCGAGGAAGAGTGAAATTACAAGTGAACACAAACACATTTTTGAGTACCTTATAGACCTGCTGACTTTAGTCTAGGCTTACGTGATTAAGAACCCAGTTGAAAGAGAGGGAGACAGGTTGTTTAGTAGGAGTAGCAAGCTCTGCTCTGTACGTTGATAACACTGAGGTGCTCGGGTAGGCCAGTCTCCCAAGCGCGGTGAACCACCGTGGCCTATTAAAACGGATGTCAGAGTTTAGAATGGATGTTTGATGTACATTAAAAACCATAAGCTGGATCAACAAGAGGCTGCCAATGATGAGGGTCAATATTATATCTCTGTGGTGAGTGATTCATCAAGTGATAACCTACATATGTCTAAGGGTTGAATGGTGAGGCTCGGGTTTTTCCAAGAGAAGTTCACGCACAACGCGCAGTTCTGTCACAAAATATCATAATGTAAGAACCTAATTCTTATAGGGTGTCAATTTAATGGTCATGTATGTATTCCTGTTAGTATTGTTCCCGTTAGTCCAGAGACCAACGCCCACATATGTGTGAATCTCGAAATCGGTTGAGCACGAGACTCGTAAAACTCTCGGGGAAAACTGGGAAGAGAAATGGTGCCAAACCGAATTTGAGTTCCACACTTGAATATAGGAAAGGATGAACACAATTTTTTTAAAAACACTCCACTTTTATTCAAATAGAAATATCGCACACACAAAAATAAAGGCCATCCTGGCTGAATCACAGGGTTGTAAAATATAAAGTCCTTTACCCTGAGATTCCTAATCAAAAATAAATAGTGAAACTTCACTTAAAATAAAAGTGTCTTATTGAATACATAAGTGTTCAATCATGTCCACAGAATCTGACCATCCACTAATTTATTATTCACACGGGTCATTTAATTAAGACTCGCGCTTGTTTTCAACTATTTATCACTTATTAAATCGTTGCACACAAATCGTCATAATAAACCTGTTTGAAATTATAAAATCAGGTATTAATGCAAGTTGACACTGAACAATAACCTTCTAATTGGCATTTTAGATATTTGACTAATAGATTGCTCAACCTCAATTTACACTTCCATCATAACATGACAGTACTGGAAAAATGTACTAATTTAGAATACTCTTTCTCAATATTGAAAAGATCACCTGCTAAGTAGCTTGATTTCATTGTGTCGTGACATCATTAACTTCAAATACGCTATAATCCCTCAAATAATAATTCTTCTTATTCATGCATATGCACCACCTATTTAACACAGCTCCGTATAATCAAATAGCAACATCAATTTTCATAATATCAATTTTCAAGCCACTGTGCTTGAGCCCTATCATTCTTAATATAACGTTGCCATGTCCACGACATGCCCGTTCAACTTAGGCTTTATCCGCCTCAAAAGAATGCAAAAATTCAACCTCATAAATCATTGTCACAACGCATCTTAAAAAATATAAAAAACTACCGTACTCAAAAACTCAGAACATGAAAAATCTTCACTCCGTTAGCTATTAGTCACAGATCGCACCACTGATTTATAATAAATAATTTCAAGCTATGATTATTATTATATCATATTTCACATATCTGATACGTTTTTTAACAATTTTGATATATTCCATGAAAGATTATAAACATTATCCCTAATATTACGCTCACATGACCCCATCCGAAAAAGGAACTGATACAAAAGCACGAAGACACCAGTTCGAATTATATTACTCAAATTTTAACTCAGGAATAAATCCAAAATATTTGTTGACACAAAACTATAGTGAATAACGAGGCGTATTTGAATGTCAAAATAAAGCATTTTCGCAAAACCTCACTAAAAATAAAACTGGGAATATCTGAACAACATTTCACACTTGGACAACACTTGATAAGAAAATACCTGAATAATACTTGGTATTAACTCAACTACGATAAATAGAACTACATTTGGATAAATAGAACTAAGCATGTATACGCATGACTACACTAGACAAACTACAAAGACATGGTACGGTCTTACTTTAGATTTTGCAGGATGTCATTTAGGCCTTCAGCTCGACTACGGTTGGTGAGGTCCGGTTCCTCCATTTATTTGGTTCGTGCCCCCATAGCACACATGACTGCTTCAATCCCCGGCTGGAGTCGGCAACGGCTTCGGACAGCTTTCCATTTGATCACCCATCATGGATATTCATGGTCCCCTCATGGCCTGTAATCGACATCTGCTTCTTTCTTCTGTCTTCCTTCTCGCCTAACCCATCTCCGGTGTTTAGTGCATATTCATATCAATGTTCACAGCGTATAAAGATCTAGCAAAGCTATTCTTCAGATTATCACAATGTTTCGCTCAAATGTTGGAAATGTCAATGTTGTTGTTGTTTGAGTCTTCAGTCCTTTGACTGGTTTGATGCAGCTTTCCATGCTTCCCTGTCGTGAGCTAGTCGTTTCATCTCTACATATCTACCACATCGTACATCCGAGGCAATCTGTTTAACATATTCTAGCCCTGGTCTACTCCTACTGTCCTTATTCTGACCTTTCCTTCTATAACTAAGTTTGCTTTTCCTGGGTGTCTTAGTATGTGTCCTACCAACCTATCTCTTCTCTTCATTAGCAGTCGCCAGAAACATCTCTCCTCTCCCTATCGTCTTAATACCTCTTCATTCGTAACCCCATCTACCAATCTGATCTTCATCATTCCCCAATAACACCACATTTCAAACGCTCCAATTCTCCTCTGTTCTGCTCCTCCAACAGTGCAAGTTTTACTTCCATAGAGCGACACGCTCCAGACAAAGGCTTTCAAAAATGACTTCTTAATACCTAAATCTATATTCGATGTCAACAGATCCCTTTCCTGTAGAAATGCTTTCCTTGCCTGTGCTAACCTACTTTTTATATCATCTTTGCTTCGTCCATCACTGGTTATTTTGCTTCCTAAGTAACAGAAGTCACCTAATTCCTTTAGTTTTTCACCTGCCAATTCGACATCCATAGGGGTTTCCGATTCATTTCGACTGCATTCTAATATTTTTTTTATATTTATTAATTTTCATCATGAATTCTTTCCTCAAGACAGAATCCATACAATTTACAAACGCATTCAAATCCTCTGGTGTGTCGGCTAACATGACGATGTCATCAGAAAATCTCAGAGTTGAAATTATTTCTCCTTGAATCTTTACTCCTACTTTGAATTTTTCTCTAATTGCCTTCATTACTTGTTAAATGTATAGATCAAAAGGTATGGGTGATAAGTTGCCTTGCCTTACACCTTTCTGAATACCAGCTTCTCTCTCATGTCCTTCCGCTCGAATAACTGCTGTCTGGTTTCTGTATAGATGGTAGAGCACCCTCCTATCCCTGTACTTTATTCCAATCGTTTTCAAAATGACAAACAACTTACTCCAATCAACGTTATCAAAGCCTTTTCTTAATCTACAAATGCCATGAACGTTCTCTTATCTTTCCTTATTCTACCTTCCAAAATCAGCCTAAGACTTAGTACAGCTTCCCTTGTTCCTACGTTTCTCCTGAAGCCAAACTGGTCTTCACCCAACTCTCTATCTGTCTTTCCATCCTCTTGTAAATTATTCTAGTCAGGATCTTAGAAACATGAGTGATCAAGCTGATTGTACGGTAATCTTCACATCTGTCAGCTCCTGTTATTTTCGGTATAGGGATTATAACATTCTTCTTGAAATCAGAGGGTACCTCCCCTGTCTCATAAATCCTACACACCAAGGGAAATAACCTGATCAGACCATCATCACCTATGCAGCGTAGCAACTCAATCGGTATATCATATATGCCTGGTGCTCTGTTCCTGCTTGAGTTTTCCAATGCTCTGTCAAATTCTAATCTCAATATTAAATCTCCTTTCTCATCCTCATCAATTTCCTCCTCCATTTCCATTACATGATTCTCAATATCCTCTCACTTATACAAACACTCTATGCATGCTTTCCATCTGTCAGCCTTTTCATCCCTATCTGTTAGAGGTTTTCCAACTGAGTCCTTAATATTACAGCACTTAGTCATCCTTTCCCCAAAAGTACTCTTAATCCTTCGATAAATTGTATCTACCTTTCCTAATTTCAGACAATCGTCTATACCTGCACATTTCTCCTTCAACCATTCTTCTTTTGCTTCCTTGCACTTCATGTTAACCTCATTTCTCAGACGTTTGTATTCTGCTTTTCCCCTTTCATCTCTTTCGTTCTTGTCCTTCCGCCGTTCTAGTATATCCTGCGTGATCCACGGTTTTCTACCTATTCTTCTTTTCCTACCAATATTTTCTTCTGCGGATTTTGTTATTTCATTCTTCAAAAGTGCCCATCCCTCTGCAATTGTAGCTTGTTCAGGGTTTTTCATTAGCCCTTCCTGCATACTCGTCTTGAATCGTTTGTTCACGTCCGTCTCTCTCAGTCTGTCTATTGCCCACCTTTTTGGGCTTTTGACTTTTCTTCAATTTCTTCAACTTAAGTCTGTATTTCATAACAACCAGATTGTGATCAGAGTTTGTGTCAGCACCGAGATATGTTTTGCAATCGAAAATCTGGTTTCGAAATCTCTGCTTCGCCATAATGAAGTCGATTTGGTAACGCCTCGTATCTCCTGGTCTCACCCATGTGTATATTCTTATATTGTGGTTTTTAATAAGGTGTTAGCTATGACCAACTCATGTCCGGTGAAGAATTCCATCATCCTGCCTCCTCGATCAATCCTTTCACCTAATCCGAATTCTCCTAGTATTTACCCTTCTCTTCCTTTTCCTAATACAGCATTCCAATCTCCCTTTACTATAACATTTTCATCACCCTTGACATACCTCAGAACTTCATCTATTTCTTCATAGACCTTTTCAATATCTTCATCATCAGCTTGATTGGTGGGCATATAGACTTGTACCACTGCGGTGCACTTAGGTTTTGTGTTACTTTTTGCTACAATAATCCGTTCACTATATTGCTCGTAATATTCTACCCGCTGTCCAAGTTTCCTAGTCACTGGAGACCAACCCCTGCTTGGCCATTGTTTGATTTAGTGCTAATGATCCTATAGTCTCCTGACCAAAAGTCCTTACCTTCCTGCCAGCGCATTTCACTAATCCCAACCTAATCCAACATCTACATATCCATTTCCCTTTCTAAGATTTCTAACCTTCCACTGCCTATCAGACTTCTAACATACCACGCTCCGATCCGTGGAATATCAGATTTCCTCTTTGTCACTTCTGTGATATTAACCCCCTCTCGAGTAGTTCCCACCGGAGGTCCAAACGGGGGGCTAGTTTACCTCCGGATTGAAATTTTACAAGAGAGGAGGACATCATCACATATAATTATGCATAGAGGGGTACATATCCTCGGGAAGAGAAATATGGCTGTAGTTACCCCTTGCTTTCAGCTGTACAGCTGAAGGCAGTGTAGCCATTAGTTGGCTAATATTTTCAAAATCATAAGCGTCCATAAGACAAGTAAGGAATTGATTTATTCTGAAAGGCTGCTACTCCTATTCAGAATAAAGTATTAAAGCAATTCTACGAACAAGAATACTAACATTCTACTAGCAAACAAATCCTAAAATTCTAATAACGATAAAATACAAAAATTTTAGTTACAAAATATTAATGTTCAACTAACGGTAAAATAGTAAAATCACCACTGTATGACACCCCATCACTGTGTGTTGCCCAACTGAATGCCACCGCACTACTGTGTGTTGCACAACTCTGTGATACCGCATACTGTGTGTTACACCACTGTATGACACCGCACTACCGTGTGTTACACCACTATATGACAGCGCACTATTGTGTGTTGCACCACTACATGACACAACACTGTAACGTGTTTTTCGAAGGGTTTTTATGCAACTGGCATAAGTCAGTTGGAAGCCATTCTGTAATTATTTACGCGGCAAATTGTTCAGCCAAGAGAATTGTTCATGTTAATTTTTTATTATTATTATTAATTTATTATAATTTTTATTAAGGTATTTTCGGAGCATTTTATAAAAATTATTAGCATTCAGATAGGTTTTCTATGTCTTAGAAAACGCTATCAAGCAAATTATTACGAACGACAATATCAAAGAAAATTACATGATTACGGAATTTTACGGAGTTTTCGTCAGTTAGGGTATTTGAGAGACGTGACTCACTGGGAATTCAAGTACACGCTTAATCTTGTCGGAAAGCATGACGCAATCCTGGGTCGCATCGTCAAGGAAAGGCGAATTGTTGGAACGGAACCCTCCCGCCGAGTGTAATGACCCGGAGGAGGGGAAGATCGCGTGGTGGGTCAGCCAATCAGTGGAGACGACGTAAGCTAGTTGGGACTGAAGAGTGGGGGAGCCGGCGTGTGGATATATCGTTCGACGCGCCGTGGAACGTGGACTATCTGTGTAGAACTTGCGGAGTGTGGTTGCAAGTGCGTGTCGCTCCGATGTTCAGGGGAGTTAGTGACTATCAGTGTTGAACTTGCCAAGTATGGTTCACGCGGGAGTCGCTCCGATGTTCCATGGAGTGGAGGACTAACTTTTGTAAAACTTAACCAGTGTGGTTATACGAGTGTTTGGGTCCGATGTACGTACCATAGAATTATCTAATCTACCAGAATATCATCATATAACGAAGAAGATGGCGACGTCCAGGAGACTGTGGGAAGCACACAGCATCATCCAGTACGAGGGAAATGCTTTGGCAATTTCCAGGGGTAAGCGCAAATGACGCAGAAATACGCAATCTCTCATTTTCTTTGTTTTATATTTCATATTTCAGTAACTTCATAGCTTGGAAATAAGAGTAAAATCAATTTATCAGACTCCGTTTTCACGTAATTTTCTATCGGTAATATTCAAATCACAACGCTCCAATTTAAATTTTATACTTATTATTATTATTATTAATTTTGCTATACTTGTTTTATATAATAAATTCATTTCTTTTACAATGCAATCTTTGCTTTCAGTAGGTAGCATTAGATATAGACCAATTCCTTCTCCTGATACAATTGTTTGTTGGGTTAATGATCAAATCATACCACGATCTGAGTGAATAGAGTCTTGAATGTGTTCTGCCAGAGCTAGACGTTGTTAAATACAAATTTAGATTTCAACATTGCGTTGAGGTCTTGGCGCCCATTAAAACAACATAGCTTAGGCAAAGGTAAACAGTTACATTTCTCACCCAACAGTAAGGGGCAGTCAAACCGTTTCATTTGTCGCCGACAACTTGGGGCTGAAAACCTAATAACATTTGTGGAAGGAGAAGGGTATATATTTCTGTGCCTGTATTTTGGGGGTTATTTGTCTTTATCAGTGTATATCATTATGGGGGATGAGAAAGAAAGACAGATGAGGTTACGTAGTGGTCATCAACTGGAAAATGATGATACGAGCAGTATGTCGAGTGATGGTAGTACCGGGGTAGCGGAGGTAAATCCCGATACTGAAACAGGGAGTGTAGGCGGCCAACCAGAATTAAAAACTTTACTTCTCGAGTTCATGTATGAGAACAAAGTTAGTAGTGATGCTTTAAATGCAAAATTAGAACAAAATAATGCAAAATTAGAACAAAACAGTAGGGAAAATAAAGAAAGTACAGAAGCTTTAAATGCAAAATTAGAACAGAATAATGCAAAATTAGAACAGAATAATGCAAAATTAGAACAAAACAGTAGGGAAAATAAAGAAAGTACAGAAGCTTTAAATGCAAAATTAGAACAGAATAATGCAAAATTAGAACAAAACAGTAGGGAAAATAAAGAAAGTACAGAAGCTTTAAATGCAAAATTAGAACAGAATAATGCAAAATTAGAACAAAACAGTAGGGAAAATAAAGAAAGTACAGAAGCTTTAAATAAAAAATTAGAACAGAATAATGCAAAATTAGATAAGAACAACAAGGAAATTAGTGTGAAAATGGAGCAGATTAGAGGAGAAATCAGAGGAGTAATGGAAGAGAAGGTTAAAGAGATCATTGCAGATGTAGACAAGAAATTAGGAAAAGTACAGGAGGAGTTAGAAATTAGAATCAGTACACAGGCTGAAAATTTAAAAGAACTAGTGCAACTGGAAACACAGCAGGTCAAAAAGCAATTGGGGGGAGAAATTGACAAAATTCAGGTAGAAACTAAAGAGTTTAAGGAACAGCTGGGGGGTAGAATTGAGAAAGTCCACTCGCAAATAGTTGCAGAAGTAAATGATTTAAGAGAGAGTAATAGAGAGAGCATTAGCAAGATTGAGGAGAAACAAGCAAAGCTATATGATAAAGTAGAAGAATCAGAAGGAAACATTAAATTAACAGTAAACAGTATTGAGAGGAAGGCTGAGGAGAAAATCGCAGAATTAGAGTTAAAATTAAAAGCTAGGATCAGGCAAGAAAATAGTCAGAATAGGCCAGTTTTTGTGAATAGCACACACAGGGAGGTAGAACTGGGTAAGTTCAGCAATCGACAGGGGTGCCCAATGGAGTTCATGGACACTATAGAAAATAAATTCGGGGAGAGGTTGGAAAATGGTAGTATTGAGTGGTGCCAGGTAGTTGAAATTTTAGAACAAGTGTTCGTGGGGGAAACGAGGAATTGGTTTGCTGTCTACAGAGACAAGTTTACTGATATGAATGATTTTAAAATGAAATTCTGTGAAAAGTTCTGGAATAAGGTTATTCAGTCGCAGCATCGTGAGGGAGTACTGTGTGGTAAATATAACCCTAAAGGAAGCTCCACCATGACCGAATACTTTTTAGGGCAGGTATTAGTGTGTAAATATCTGGATGGCTTGAAGGAGGAAAGTGATGTGGTAAGGTTGCTACTTAGGCACTTTCCCTATAGGATCAAGGAGGCTGCTTGTATCCAGAATGTAAAGACAATATCACAAGTAGAAAATTTGTTAAGCACATTTGATGCACTAGGGAGAGGGGGTTATGAGGACAATTTCAATAGGAACCAGGGTAATAATATTAATAGACCTAATGAAGCCAGGCATCAGGAAGTTCAAGGGAACGGTGGCGTAGGAGCCAACGCTCAAAATAGAAATAATAATAATCAGCTAAATCAGAACAGAGGAAATGGCTATGGTAATCAGTATCAAGGGAGGAACAATGATTTCAGGGGAAATCAAGGGAGGAACAATGATTACAGGGGAAATCAAGGGAGAAACAATGATTTCAGGGGAAATCAAGGAAGAAATTATAATGACAATAATTACAACCAGAATAGGGGTCAAGGAAGAGGACAGCCTAGTGGTAGTAATATACAGCCAAACAATGACAACACAACTCAGAACAACCAGACCAGTGCAGTAGTAACTAGTACTACGGCCAGCTGTAGCGGTTCTTTAAACGCGAACCAGGCTGCGAAGTAAGGTCAGAATCTCAGTCTGTAGCATGCCCTGTCCATACAATTATACAGGAACCCTATGACCTAAATGTGAGAAATGAATTATTACATGAACTAAATGATGAAGGTATTATTCAGGAAGTGGTTAGTAAGAGCCCCATAGTTAAATTTAACGTGTCCGAGGCGTACACAGATGTTTTAATTGATAGTGGTTGTATGAAGAGTTGCATAAGTAGTGCATTTTATGATAAAATGAAAGGAACTGGAGTAAATTTTGAGGAGATGCCAATTAAAAGCACTTTTGTTATCACAGCTGTTGGAAAGAGGTCTAAAGTAATTTCTAAGCAAGTTTTAGTAGACATTAAAATTAATAATCATGTAGAGAAGCAGATTTGTCTTGTAATTCCAAATTTAGTATTCAGTGTTATCTTGGGATCAGAGTGGCTAAGTAGAGTGTCTGGTAACTTATGTTATGATGTAGGGAGTTTGAAATTTAAATGGGGAGATTCTGAAGTAGAAGTAGCGTTCAATGACCATATTCAGAGAAGTAGTATTGTAGGTGTGATTTGTACTTTAAATGAGATATCGCCAGCCGTAGAGCGGGGTTCTCCATGTTTTGTGGGCAGTGTGATTACGAACGGAAGTCTAGAGGACTCGTTACGTGAGGCTGCATTTCAGGGAAATATAGAGGATGAACAGTGTGTTCGGCTCTATGATGTGTTATGGTGTAATAGGAGAGTGTTTGAGGATCGCATTGGTATGGCCAATTGCTATACACATTCATTGAACGTTATTGATAGGTCAGTATTCACAGGACATAGATATCCTGTACCTTTCGCTTATCAGAGTGCAGTTGAGGCACAAATTAACCAGATGCTTGAAGATGGGATTATTGAGCATTCTAACAGTCCATATGTTAATTCTTTGATCACGGTACCCAAGACCGACGGCACTGTTCGTATTTGTTTAGACGCTCGTTTGGTTAACAGTAGAATTAGTTCAGATCAGCTGAAATCTATGTCAATAGAGGAATTAATGCAAACATTTGAGGGGAAGAAGTATTTCACTTGTGTAGATTTGAGTTCCAGTTTTTGGCAAGTGCCACTTATGTACGAAGATAGACCATTTACAGCTTTTAGTCATAAATATAACCTTTATCAATTTTGTAGAACACCTTATGGGTTAAAGAGTAGTTCAGCAGCTTTAATTAGGGCTTTAAACATCGCATTAGGGGATGACACAGGAGAGTTTGTAACCATTTACATAGATGATATGGTAATTAGTTCACGCAGTTTTGAGGAGCATCTACGTCATTTAAATATAGTTTTTCAGAAGTTAGATCAGGCAGGGTTCACTTTGAAGCTGTCTAAGTCGTCATTCTGTCAGTCAGAAGTGACATTTTTAGGTCATAGAGTGTCGAGTAGAGGTGTAACACCAGAAGAAAGTAGGGTTAATAAGATACTTAACGCAGAGGTGCCACAGAATGTTAAACAGTTAAAAACTTACCTGGGAATTTGCAACTTTTTCAGGAGGTTCGTTCTTAAATACTCAGGGTTGGTAGAACCATTCAGGGAATTGCTTAAAAGTGGGACTCGGTGGAGATGGGAGTCCAAGCATGATCAGGCTTTTAGAGCGCTAAAGGAAGGTTTTGGAAAAGCTGTAGTGCTGAAATATCCTTTAAAAGATAAGGAATATGTGGTTATGACAGATGCTTCACATATAGGCATTGCTGGAGTATTATGTCAGAAAGATGATGAGGGTAATCTGTGCATTGTATCTTTAGCCTCGCGAGGACTGACAGCAGCAGAGAAAAGGTACACGATTACTGAGTTAGTGCTTTTAGGTATGGTTTTCAGTTTAGGGAAATTTAGAATGTATTTAGTAGGGGGGAAATTTGAGATCCACACAGATCACCATGCATTACTGTATATGAGGACTTGTAAACTCAGTTCTAACAGAGTTAGTAGGTGGATTCTTGCTCTGCAGGAATACGAATTCACAGTGAAATATATTAAAGGTAAAGATAACATTCTTGCAGACATGCTATCGAGGGACACTAATTTATGTAGGGATTATCCTGTGGTTAAAGCAGAGGACGGGATTTTAATATGTGCATGTGTGGACAGTAGCAACAGGGCATCGTTACAGACACTGAGAAATATGCTAGTGGAGCAACGTGATGACGTTAAGTTAAAGGAGCCACTGGCTAGGTTGGAAATAGGTGAAGAAGAGTATGTGAAAGTAGGACGGTTCACGTACAAGATGCAGGATGGGCTTCTTGCAAGGAAATGTAGGAATAATCGGTGGGCAATATGTGTTCCTGCCACTTTGCGGGAGGAGCTTATTTGGTTCATCCATAGGGAATTAGGACACTTTGGTGCTGCCAAGGTCTTCTATGAAATTGGTCGTGACTTCATTTGGAGTAAAATGGGAAGGGACGTTAGGAGAATTTTAGCTAAGTGTGACACCTCTCAAAGGAGTAAATATCCAGTTAAATATTTAGTGGGGGAGAGATCTGCAGTTCTCACCAGTAGTCCCGGCGAACTACTCTGTGTGGATTTATTTGGCCCGATCGTTAAAGGACAGTACGGCTACGAGTATATTTTTTATAGTTATTGACGCTTTTAGTAAGTATGTCAAGCTATATCCGCTAAGGAAAGCCACGGGACTAGCGTGTAGCCGTCTGATCATTAATAAGTATGTACCTGAGTTTGGCATTCCTCTCAGCATACTATCTGACAGTGGACCACAGTTTACTGCAAAGAAATGGAGAACCAGTATGCAGGAAGCTGGTATAACACACGTTCATTCCTCTGTAAGGTACCCTCAGGGTAATTCTGCAGAGCGTCCATTAAGGGAAGTGGCTCGTCTTTTTCGGACTCTAGTGCATGACAAGCATGCGGCCTGGGTTGGACATCTTCCCAAGGTCGAGACTTGGCTGAATTCTGTCCAGCATGAGAGCACGAAATTGACGCCATACGAAGTTCACTTCGGAAAAAGGCCACAAAATGAACTAGCGAGGGTGTTGGGATTAAATGAGGGTAAGCAACCGGGGATGGATTACATTGTCCAGTTGGCGAAACAGAATTTATCTAAGTCAGCACAAAAGAGAATTCGCCAACAAAAAGAAACTAAATTTGACCTATTCGAGCCGGGAGACAGAGTCTTACTTAGAGTGCCGAAACAGTCAAATAAGCTAGAGAAAGTCATGTCCAAGTTCTTTTATCTCTACGAGGGCCCATTTATAGTTTCCAAACGTATTGGAAAACCAGCATATGTGCTGGAGGATAGTAAGGGAAACAGATTATACGGGACGTATAATATACATAGTCTACGAAAATATGTGTCATAAAGTGAGTGTGTTTAGCTGGCGAGCCAGCCTATCAAATGAGTAAGTGTGGTATTTGGTGCGTGGAAGATCTGGTCTTCAAGGCAGGCGTATCATAAGTCACACAGGGGGGTAGTATGTAAGTAAATGAGAGTTTTTAAGGTACAGGGAAATATGACGGGATTGTCGGATGCTCTTGAGCACTAAAATGTCTCGATACACCAAGGCCAGAATTTGGTAGCGCTGGTGAATTCCCATTTGCCTCCAAGAGATGGGTGAGCGCTTGTACATGGTATTTTTGCTTAAGGCGTCCACGAGGCAAAAGATGGGCCATCAGAATGCGAGACAGTCCTTCATGAAACTCATACATATCAGCACACGTGATTTCTGTTTACGGCCTCGCCATGTAAGATTTTTGTAAGTGTGTAATTTAAGGTAATTTGTACAAAGGTATTATTTGTGTGAGGAGAAATGGTCTGTGTTGAGAACTAGTATTAAGTAGAATATGGTCTACGGGAACTTAACAAGACAGGGCGATTACGGCACAGAAATATTTGGTGTTATATGTAATGCGCATTTACTGTTTTTTTTTTTTTTTTTCAGAAGTCAATATTAATTTATTCTACTTTAAAGAGAGATTAAGTATTATGGTCACGAGGCGCTGCCAAAATAGTGTGATCGTGTGCTCAGTGATAAGTGGAATTAAATGTCACCATAAGGAAGGGACCTCCAGTGAAATTAGGAAGTTCTATGGTGATATAAATATATCAGAACACCTTCAATGCGTGTGATATGACATCATAAATACATAGTGCTCACACATTAATTATGTCTATTTCTCCAACATAGAGGAATTTGAGAGGCGGAAATATCCGTGGAACACTATTTTATATGAGAAACATTGGACTGGTTGCAAAGTGCAATCCATAGTGACAACAAACTTTGACGCAAAGTGCGTGAAGAAAAATTATGAGTGTATATATCTGTAATTTAGGGAGATTTCATTTATGTAATATGTATTTTGGATGGGGTTTATTAACGTGTCTGGGATAATCGGATAATGGACCGTCGTCACGGTAAATCATCCGATGATCCGAGGCGAATATGTAACGTGTTTTTCGAAGGGTTTTTATGCAACTGGCATAAGTCAGTTGGAAGCCATTCTGTAATTATTTACGCGGCAAATTGTTCAGCCAAGAGAATTGTTCATGTTAATTTATTATTATTATTAATTTATTATAATTTTTATTAAGGTATTTTCGGAGCATTTTATAAAAATTATTAGCATTCAGATAGGTTTTCTGTCTTAGAAAACGCTATCAAGCAAATTATTACGAACGACAATATCAAAGAAAATTACATGATTACGGAATTTTACAGAGTTTTCGTCAGTTAGGGTATTTGAGAGACGTGACTCACTGGGAATTCAAGTACACGCTTAATCTTGTCGGAAAGCATGACGCAATCCTGGGTCGCATCGTCAAGGAAAGGCGAATTGTTGGAACGGAACCCTCCCGCCGAGTGTAATGACCCGGAGGAGGGGAAGATCGCGTGGTGGGTCAGCCAATCAGTGGAGACGACGTATGCTAGTTGGGACTGAAGAGTGGGGGAGCCGGCGTGTGGATATATCGTTCGACGCGCCGTGGAACGTGGACTATCTGTGTAGAACTTGCGGAGTGTGGTTGCAAGTGCGTGTCGCTCCGATGTTCAGGGGAGTTAGTGACTATCAGTGTTGAACTTGCCAAGTATGGTTCACGCGGGAGTCGCTCCGATGTTCCATGGAGTGGAGGACTAACTTTTGTAAAACTTAACCAGTGTGGTTATACGAGTGTTTGGGTCTGATGTACGGACCATAGAATTATCTAATCTACCAGAATATCATCATATAACGAAGAAGATGGCGACGTCCAGGAGACTGTGGGAAGCACACAGCATCATCCAGTACGAGGGAAATGCTTTGGCAATTTCCAGTGGTAAGCGCAAATGACGCAGAAATACGCAATCTCTCATTTTCTTTGTTTAATATTTCATATTTCAGTAACTTCATAGCTTGGAAATAAGAGTAAAATCAATTTATCAGACTCCGTTTTCACGTAATTTTCTATCGGTAATATTCAAATCACAACGCTCCAATTTAAATTTTATACTTATTATTATTATTAATTTTGCTATACTTGTTTTATATAATAAATTCATTTCTTTTACAATGCAATCTTTGCTTTCAGTAGGTAGCATTAGATATAGACCAATTCCTTCTCCTGATACAATTGTTTGTTGGGTTAATGATCAAATCATACCACGATCTGAGTGAATAGAGTCTTGAATGTGTTCTGCCAGAGCTAGACGTTGTTAAATACAAATTTAGATTTCAACATTGCGTTGAGGTCTTGGCGCCCATTAAAACAACATAGCTTAGGCAAAGGTAAACAGTTAGATTTCTCACCCAACAGTAAGGGGCAGTCAAACCGTTTCAACACTACTGTGTGTTACACCACTGTATGACACCGCACTACTCTGTGTTACACCACTATATGACACCGCACTACCGTGTGTTGCACAGTCAATATAATAGCGTTTTAGAAAGTTCTGCATTCGATTGACTAGCTGTTATACAAATGGTATGCCACATAAGCTGTAATTTCAGCTGCGAGTCCGTCACATAGAATATTTTGCTGTTCAATGCTTGATTCGTTTCCTGCACTAAGTTAATGGATTCTAACATTTGCGCACTCCAACAGAATGTTCTACTACCTTCCGTGTCCTGCGAATTGCGGTATCACTGCGGCGTTCTTACGTGAAATCACCCTTCACCGTTCATTATTGCCTCGGCTTATAACACACACAGCCCTGGTGCACTAAACATTTTTCCACAATAAAATAATAAGTTCCAAAGCCAAGCACACATCAACTTGAAAAAATAACCAAGCGAGATAGTAGTTTTCAATCATTCACATGTAACGGCACAAACATACTGTGTTTTCTGTACTTATTAAGCGTACGGGCTGGCGGACTGGCCGCGTGGCCTAACTCCCTGGCGCTTTGGTAACACGGCGATGCGGACTTTGCACTTCCCGCAATAACAACGTCGACTGCTATCGAAGAGATTGCTCACGCACACATAGCTGACGTGAAGAGAGCTGCCACAAAGCTAGTTTCTGCAACCTTTATACTGCTCGGAGGTGTGGCTTAAGGACCGGATTACGTAATGCTCCAAAGCTTCTTTCATTCATATCTCATGAACGCGTGACGATAGAAATAAAATTCTTTTTGTAGATTCTTCATAAAATTCAGGCCTATTTATAACGTACTCAGCTCCTCTGCTGGGCAACGGGATAAGCTTTAGTCAGATATTCTGGCAAATTCGATGGCTCGTCATTCGCTGCACACTCGCGCTCAGCAGCGGACTGGCTCCCCACTCTCACGGCGCTCGTTTGAAAATGCAGCGCGGCGCTTCATCTAAACTCTTTAAATTACATGACCACTCCCGGTCATGGGTGCAGTATACACATTTAATTCATCAAAGATTAATAATATCAATTTTACTTAATGCAAAAAGTGATGTCTGAAAAGTGAGATATCGTCCCATATCTGTAGATTAGAGTTAAGTGTTCACGATGAGCTACGTCAATGCAAATTATGTATGTATTTTCCTATACTGACAATAGGTGGCGCTCAGTTCATTCATATCTTGTCAATTTATAAGAGACAAATGTCACCACAACATTGGGGAAAGTAATAAATACGTTACAAATATAGTATTTTACATTACTACAAGCAAAAATCGTTTCAACATCGTCTTTTGTTCGCTCATTCTCAGGAAATAATATACATTATACTGTACATATTAATGAGTGTGGATGAAGAAAAGTGAATATTAGGAGAAAACGATGTACTGTACCCTTAGAAAGGAAGTAGAATAACAAGACTCGTAGTTCGGGGTCATCATCGGTTCTTGTGAATGTGTAATAGAGATTTAGTGCTTCAAATAACTTCTAGGATTCATAAGGTATACTTAATATTAAAAGACATGAAAAAACAACAGGATTTACTAACAAATAAAATTTAATAACTGAATCAAACAAATAGATAATAAGCATAATCCATCCTTAATTTGTTCCACACGCAACGTGAACGTACTGACACTGACTAGCCTGGAATACCACGGTGTCATGGCATGACAGCTGTCAAACAAGTAATTGTGACTGCAAATATCACTTAATCACGGTTACAGATTACAAAAGATCCCAACATAACAAAATAACAAAAATACAAGAATCTAAATATATGAGCGGCACGCGTGTTAAGACTAACCATAGTAATGAGCACTATGACGGACGTTCATTTCCGACCAAACAATAGGTTAGGTTATGAACTCCGTACTGCGAAGGCGAGTGGCGGAAATACGAGAACAACAAACTACATAATTAACATACAATACTGACATACTCCAACCTTAATTTAACACAACCAAATATACGTGTGTATTTTAATACACGGGCTGCGGGATCACCGACTTATACCAGCAAACAATAGGAATCCATTACGTGACATGACAAACTTGGCCGGTTGCCAAATTACATCTACCGTGAATATACTGGCCTAGGATATATAAGCCAACAACAACAAATAAAAATTTAAATCACGTCGGAAAATTGACGTAAAACACAATGAACAAATAAGTCATAGACATGATAAGAAATCTTCGGCCCGACGGCATGGCAACTCCCCAAATTAATCCAAATAAAATAACCTTAAATCATCAGACTTTTAAAGCAAACATTACGTGTCAACAACAGGGCTGTAGACAGCTAGATCTGTTATCGCAACACCTAAGACAGTGGCTGGTGCACACTCCCCTCACGTAGTCAATATGAGTGTCTCGCTAATAATAGATTCTGGCCCTAGCCAGAGTACGACGACCTCGCCTCACACGGCAACCTGTAGTCGCGACATAACATTCATTCACAAATATCTCGAAACATCCTCTCCAGGATTTTCAAGAACAACGTCCCCTGGTCAACATTAGCCCCTCAGGTAACTAAATTGCCGGGAATTGTGCTGCAGTCAAGAACAGGCCTAGCCTTCTCCGCAATCACACTAAATACCAAGTACACGTGACACACTTCGATGATCTCGTCGCAGCTTTTGAACCCAGTGCACCCTCAGATAACATGACACAAAAATTGTCCAAATGACAATACGCAAATAATTACCAGAATCAGAACTTGCCTGAGTCATCAAAGCAACAAACACACAAAATCCCCCCCCCCCCCCAAGTCTAGTTTTACATTAATATTAATTAAGTCATTTATCACTGCCGTTCCTCCGTTTCTTATTCATGAATATAACTTTTACATGTACGTTAATCGTATGCGGTCACTTCGCTATAGAATTTACGTACCAATTAACACAATATTTAAATTACAAAATTACTGTACAACACAATTGTCACGCAATGTTAAAAAACCTACACGCATGTCAGTAACTGAATACAAACCCTAAATTTATATTTAAATCACAACAAAACAAAATTCGTACAAGGTTCCTCATACATCTCGCGACCCCTTCGTCCAAAAATCAAAATAATTCAATTCTTAGTACTCATCACTTATAGTAGCTTTCCAGAGGCTTCCCGCCTCGTCATTCCCCCATCAGTAGGCTTTTTTTAGCCCATAATACCCATGGTGATGGAGGATGAATCTCGTCGTCTTCTTTCCAAGATGACCGTCATCTTGCCGCTTGAAAACACAATTAAATTAAAGTTTCATTAAAGTATTTCATTTCCTCATAGAGTTCTATGCAGAATCGTAGACTTGCCCTACACTTGCGGCTATTTGCCACCTCACTATTCACTGAAATTAACAACTTGGTTGCCGAACACACAACTATAAGTATAACTCAGACCGTCATGAAGACGTCTGAATTGACTGCCAAAAGAATAATTACGATTGAAGTTCCCGTGGTGGAAGTATTTGCTCCTCAATATTTTTAATAATAGGCCTACAAACATGTTTGACCCATCAAATAGCTTGTATTTTATCACCGGTCGCGAATCTGTCGTCGTGCACAAAATTCGATCGCTATATCATTTATAACAGAACTCCCGCGTGAATCAACCTGGTGCCACGCTGTAGCGTCATCGTTCCTTATTGGCAGGTCATGATAGCGTCGGAGTGGTGGCCTCTTGAGATCCCACCCTTAATTGACGTCACGACTCTCCTCCTCCTACTCGGAAAACTATCTTTTTCCCGCTCACTCCCTGTCGTTGACAAAGCACCCAAGCTTGGTTGCGCGTCACGTATCCACCAGCGTTGCACCTGCTTTCTCAGAAGAAGAAGAAGAAGAATAGCGCTGATTGTGAAATTGTCGTTGGTTTCCACAGTGCAGGTAGCCCATCCTGCCAAGCCTAGATTGTTTGCTACATAAAATTACTCCAATATCCAGTATATCATGCATTTAGTATTTCCAGCATTTTAATAAATATGAAACATTATTATTGGACACAATGATAAGGGTTCAGTACATTCGGGAAAATGTAAATAAATATATTTTTGGTTGCTTATAGTGGCAATTATACATCTCTATAACTAACTACACACTTGTAATTTGTAGCTCTTCGGTCGGTCAACACGATTATGCTCAATGAATGGGTGTGGTACAAGATATAAATATATAAATACACCCCTGGAAAGAAATTCATGTATTAGTTAATCATCACTATTACATGGGGCAATTTAGGATTACGTGTTTCGTTAAATTGCCCCATTTAATTGTGATAATTAATTAATACATGTAATTTTTTCCAGAAGTGTATTTACATGTTAATATCTTGTACCTCACCCATTCATTGAGCATAATCGTGTTGACCAACTGAAGAGCTACAATTGACAATTTTGTATTGGCAACACTGAAAGAATGGCTTCAGATCTGTACACAATTAAACACTACCTACTGTATTTTTCGGACCATAAAAACACATTATGTTACCAAAAATACTGCATAAGGTATGGCTGCGTCTTATGGTCCGAAGGTCTATCATATTTAGACTCAGAGTAAACGTGATTTACTACACCAATGGTGAAAACATTCCTTACAGTACTCTCAGCAGTTAACCCCTATGGCATACGGTACCTGAATTAGACTCACAGGACTGCGAGTTGCCAGGGAATTCCCCGCCCGCCTCCTTATCGTACCAGGCCTTGACTTCCATAGTGAGCTGAATATTGGGGTCAGAACGTTTCTCTTGTATCCATCTTGTTGCAATTCCACACGCAGACGCTGTTTATCTATCTACATGTACTAATTCGTACACTGTGCCTACTGTTGGCATTCTTCACTCAAACCGAACTGTTGGCTACTATAGTAAATGGTGCGAACACGTCTATTACAATGCAAAGAAACAATAGAGACGATCATACGAAGTAGCGTTATATCATGACGAATAGAAGGACCTAGCGTGAGGACTCTGCCATTATAGAACGGTAGTTCGTGGTCCCGCCGCTACAAGCACTGCAAGCGATTATGTCCAACACGTGTCCTGTTGTTCCGTCGAACCGGGGGAAGCTACTGTGTGAGATATTTGTGTGAATTAAATTGAATTTTCTTTGCTTTCAGTTCTTAAATTCAGTTCATTGTGTCTTGTGTACATCAGCGTTTTATGTTTTGTGTAGGCCTACTTCAAACATATTTCTTTGTTAATATTGCTGTTTTGTGCCATCATCATTCCAAGCCCAGCATCCAAGCAAACTGCACGCCACTGCTCCAAGCTCCGTCTTCTAACGCCAATTGACGAAATCGATGATCCGCCAGCCTTGCCAGCCATTCTACCAAGCCTAGTCCTCGCTATCGCCTCGACTTCGATATTTCAAGCCATTCCACTACGTTCCTATAGGCTTAATTTGCATCCCCCGTAGTAACAGTGCAGATTAAGTCACTCCTGTACCATTCAAATATGTAACACCATACCCACCCTGTAACCATCCTAGTCAAGCAACTCCTGTCTCCCACGAGTTTTAATACAAGTTTAGCTCATCCCCTCACCCTACCAAGCAGCCAATAATTAATTATTTAATTAATTATTTCAAGTAGCTTCTAATTTCATCAGCGCACTCAACGTCGCAGCTCCAACTGTATTTAAACTGGATAACTTTCAGTGACTCACCTCTTACTCATTACACGCACTTATACACTCACGAACACAAACATGTTGCGCACTGACACTAAACCTCGCACATTAATGTACCAGGGCATAACATTCCTGATAAATCAGGACCCTGTTGCCCCTAAAAGCCCAAATTATACCCCTGTCAATCCAAAACCACTAACTCCGAATGGGCCTACCCAAAAACGAGATGGTACTCTCCTTCCATTTAAACCGGCTTTACCAAAATCAGATTCCTCCCTCCCTAGCTCACCTCCTCCCTCACCGGGCCACGTCTCATTCCCGAAATTTGATTTCGAGAAAGAGCTGTGGTACGCTTTACCTAATGGCAGTAACCTTCAGACCACGATGGTCCTCATTCACCCACCTATTGGTATTAGCCTTTGTAAATCAGTCAGGCAAGCAGTAATTAACGCGCTCAATCCCATAGCCCAATTTATTTCCCTCATTGAGGAATTAGGTAATCACCACATAGGCATCACTCCCTCTGAGGATAGCCATCTCAACTCTGTCACTCGTGCTCTCAAGAGCTGCTCTGCCATTCCCCCATTTTCATTAATTAGATTCAGACCCACAAATTCACCTTATTTAGTCTCTCAATCTGAGGAAACTAAATTGCCACAACGAGAAACAACAAAAGTAACAGTCTGTATAGCCTACTCCAGGAATTTGTGCTTTCCGTAACACGTAATGGAGACCGTAGTACTTATTCCCGTGAATTATATTTTCCATTGTCCCCGGCTGTGTTATTTTAATTGTAATCGCTAATTACTTTTTAAAAGAGTATCAGTTACAAAGTAGTTCGTTTCCCTTGGTATTATCCCTAAGACCAGCTGACCGGCAGCGTGGAACTTGCCCACTCTAGCGCTGCCGGGCGGGGCGCGCTTGAACTTGAGGAGTCCTTTCACTTTTTCTTTCATTCGTCATGGTTATACCTAGACAAACTTCAAATATTGCACTACCTAATTTGTGTTGGAATACAAATGAAATTATTTCTGTAAAATTTTGATTGAAAATACATTGAAATTATATTTTTCCTTAAATTTTCATCAACACATCAGGGTACGTTGTATGGTCCGCTGAAGTGTTGTGCAATCAATTCCATCTTCCCCAGCAGTGCAGGGGAAAGTATTTTTATCAAATTATTTCCTGTGGTAAGTACCTAAACGCATTCAAAATTGGGATCACGGATGATCTTAATTGATCGCCACTGACTCTTAGGACCCAGCTCGCTATGCTGTGTAGCGCGGCACTTCCACTATGCTGCATTTCAAACCGTGGAGTAGACGCATGCGCATTGCACTCATTTAGACCATTACGTAGGGAGGGACGGCAGGAGTGTTAGTGTGAGTTCGATGTGTCTGAATTGGCTAGCAGGGGATGGGTGACAACACAAATGTTCAACTTCTACCAGCTAACATTACAAACACTTGGAGTCACCGTAAAGATCCTAGCCAGGAAATGTTGCCAACATTAACGGCCTTTTCATTGTAATGTGTTAGTGAATTTAATCAAGCATACACATTATTGTGGTGTTCGAAGCCATTTTCTGTGTTGACTTAGTAAACAAAGTTTGTTGTTTTGCAGTCGGTCAACACGATTGTACCCAATTATTTTTTTTTTTTTTTTTTCAGGATTAAGGAGTAACCCATGACAATTGGGTACAATCGTGTTGACCGACTGAAAAACATCAAAACTTCGTATACACATTATAATAACTAATTCAATACCATATACGTATAAATGGTTCAATATTTAGAGCATTTCTACACGCGCATTACATTGACATTGAGTTTATGTTTCTAGTAAATAACAAGTTCATGTTGGTTACTCTGTAAAGTTAAGTGCACTGCAGCGCGCGAATTTCGAGTCTTGCAGACTACACGTGAGTTTTGTTGTGAATGATATTCATTCTTAGTGAAACATGAACAGTTTCTAACAAAAATATGCAATTTTTAATAAGATGGCAGCGTCGCGAATAACTTGAGTAAGGCCAATACAGCATAATAAGAAATTACTAAGGGACCTGTGCGAGAAATCTCGCATGTTCAGTAACCACCCACCCGGCTTTACTGTTATGCGGGCTTCTATAAATATGATTGTTAAACACACTTTTTAAACAAATTGTCGTTATTTATGAAATGAGAGTGCAATTCGTCGCTGTTGCGGGTAATTCCATTTGAATATTCTTTTCAATGCACAATGGGTTGTGTGCGCCCCATATGTACAGACTACCCACCCGGCACTAGTGTTATGCGGGCTGGATGCGACACAGTTTTGTCAGGGGCTATCGTCTTGTTTATTTGTTTAATCACTCATTTTAAACAAATACACCCTCTGTCTGAAAAGTTCGGTGGATGGGTCTATATTACGAACGTATTGTTGGCCTACCTGAAACAGCCGTTACTATCCTTCGAAGTAATCCCCGTGGATGGTTATGCACTTCTTAGAACGGCTGTACAAGTCCTGGCATAGTCTTGCTGAGGGATAGCTTTCAGTTGGGTTGTCACATTACGTTGGATGTCCGAAATGTCCGAAAACCTCTGGCCCTTCAGTGCCTTACGGCGACCCTGGACCCCAATACTCCATACTTTGACGCTTGCCTTTGAGGTCGTACCTCAGGCACCAGGTCTCGTCACCCGTGACGATGGTTCTCAAGACCATTAAATTCCACGGAACATTCACCCTCCTTACTGCCACCGTCGAACAGGTGTGCACGTTAGGTTGCATAAATTCACCCTTCTCACTGCCGCCCGTCTATCAGGTGTGCAAGGCAGGTTGCATAAATTCACGCTTCTCTCCTGCTTTCAATTTAGAGTTTTGACGACCCAAACTGAAGGCTATTCCTAAAGAGGACTATGCCAGGAGTTTCCAGGACTTGTTCAGTCGTTCTCAGAAGTGCATAACCATCCACGGGGATTACTTCGAAGGACAGTAACGGCTATTTCAGGTAAGCCAACAATCCGTTCGTAATAAGCCCATTCACCGAACTTTTCAGACAGAGGGTGTAAATATATTTCCGTCGACATTTCAAGAAATGTAAGATATTTCGTGCACTATTGAGACGATTTGGAAGATTTTGGCACAAAACGCACCTTCTAACTCCTTCTGGTTCAGGAGTTTGATTTTTTTGTCGGATGAACTTAGCGTAGCAAAGGCGAACCGAGTTCTATTCCTGGTTAATGCGTGTGAGGTTTTCGAAGAGAAATGTCACGTCCGGTGGTTAGGATTCCTTGCAAAAAGAAGGTCCAGTAGCTTATGATCATGAGGTTGAGAATCATTTGAAATTATATGGTTCCTTTTGATCTGTGTTCTACTGCTATAAACTACTCAGCTAAGGGATCGTTTCCATGAAGTGTAAGAGTTAAATTTATATACGATCATTCCCGATCCAAGAATGAGTGGTCCATTTTGTTATGCTTGCTATTAAAAGCTATTTAACTGTGCAGATGGACCATGAGCATGTTTTAGAGAAATGTTATTGTTCAAAAGCAATAAGGAAACCACTAATAATTCTTCATGGTGCAAAGATGTTGTGGTTTTAACATCCCTTTTATCTACTGTAATGTAGCTTGGGAAAGAGACGCCGGGATAACGGAGAGAAATTCTCTTGTGCCAGAAATCTACTGACACGTATTCCTCTCAATTAGGCATGCTTAAATGCCAACTGACTGAATTGGGATTCAATTCTGTAATCTTGGAATCATTGCCGACTACGTACACCTTGTTGTTGAAGATGTAAGCAAATTCGCTCAAGAAGCATCCAAATCTAAACCGCTCATAGGGTGAGTATTGTGTTACTGTTTACTAAACACACAGGGGTATGCAAATTGTTACACTCAAATAAGATATTTAAATCACTAACAATATTGTACTCAAAATCATTTTCTTGACCAACTGGTTACATATTTCACTGTTCTACTTAAAAATGGTTTGACTGACTTCGTGGCTCAACGTTAACGTTCTTGCCTGCTGTTTCCAAGGTTGCAGGATCACATCCTGGTGCAGTCATTTGGCATTATCGGGTGCGCAAATGCGAGGGTGCTGTGTCAGTAGATTTACTGGCACGTTAAAGATCCCTTTAGGGTCAAAATTCCGGCACCCCAGCGTCTCTAAAAGCCGCAGCAGTGAAAAGGGACGTGAAACCAATAACATTCTTATTATAATAATGGTTTCTCCCATATGGACTCAAACTTTTCCCATTAGGGATTTCTTCTGTAAATTTTCAAAATTGGGGATTCCGAGGGACACCTTGAGCTGGGTCTGTTTCCTCTTTTACCATTGACTATGGGATTCACCCAGTAAATCAGGTGGTTTCAATCCAAGGTCCACGAATCTTTGGCTCATCAGTAAAAGAGATTTAAACGCCACGACAACTAGAATAAAGTAGGCCCTATTCAAAACCAAACGTGTGACATTCTGCATTAATTAAGCTCCTCTCTTAGTGGAAATTCCAAAAAGAAAATTACTATCAGCTTATTAAAATAAAAGAAAATTAAGTCTATTGGTTAAACATTTGAAATAATTTCAGCGCCTTACAAAAACATTTTGTACTGCATTAAGGCATGAAATATATTAATGAAATGTTGTAAAACTGACGCATAATTTGAACACTTCTGCATATACTCGTTTTTCTTTTTTACTCTGTAATAATTTACGCGTGAGATATTCCATTTATTGCATTATACTGTATTTCGTCTTGCGCTATATACAATATGGGTTATGGAGCTTAATGGACCCATGGGTAGTTCAGTAGTTAAACGCAGGGACATCCATGTTCTCATGTACCTAACGCACACTTTCAAACAAATTGATGAAATAGCAGCTTGTGACAAATAACAACGATCGATACTGTACACTTGAGTGCTTTTATTCGAAGTTGAATACAGTAGCCTACATTATAACAATATTAAACATTTGGTCTAAGCCCAACACAAGCATGGGAGATAGTAGAGGTCGTTCCACAGAGTGTACACTGTACACACAAGACTAGACACTGCCCTGCAACCCATGGTGATTAGGATATGCTAGCACTCGCGGTAACCAGCTTGGAGTATCCGAACCTTGTGGCAAGCGCTCTCCAACACAAATCAACACTTTGTCGCAAGGGGCACCTTTCTGCCTACACATCTCTGAAACCTGATCCAAGTGGCCTTAACTTCAATATCCTTTCCTTCAAAGTAGAGAAATGCCAATAATGGAGAATCTTATTCATGGATGGTCTAAGTGTTTTTGATTTAATGCTCCTCATTTTAACTCCCATCGTGATAATGGCCTTTACAATTTGCACATATTGCAGTTATATCCAACACGTTTTGCTAAAATGTAAGTTGAATGAGGTTTCATGTGGAGGAATGATTCCAGGGATCACTATTACGTAGTGAACACCAGACTGAGAAGCTTCGTTCGAGCCATGAAGTCCAACAATGCCTGCGAGACATTGCCAAGAACGGCCCTTCCGCCAACGTTCATGCAGCATGCCGCAGCGTGATCCAGAGAATCTCATTCAGCGACCACCTTACTGCTCACATTTTTCTGAAACCCGATGTAAGTGACCATAACTTTGATGTACTTTCTGTGTTAATGTTTTGTTGAGAATTTGCCTCTACTCTTCTATTTAATCCATGCATTTTATTTCCATTGTACATCTTACTTTAATCATCTTGAAGATACGAGATGCAGGCGTATGGAATCAGTTCGTGTGTGTGTGACACCCTGTATCAGTTCCTACAAGCCAAACTAGATGTAACCTATTGTACGTTGAACTGGCCGAAGCATTTCACTGAACGAAGCACTTCCTTTTCTCCGCCGCTTTCTCTCCGATACAACATGCATGACTCAATCCTCTCCTTCATGCAGAGCTTCCTCTTCAATACGTAAGAGAGGGAAGTGCTTCCAAGATCTATATGGTCCTGGCATCCTGTCTTAATGGGAGTAACTTGGGGATGATATAAATAAACTGGACAACAAAAGAATTCACTCACCAAGAATGACTTATAGGAATTGCATGAAACCAGCTATGCATCATTGCAATTTTGATGTAGGCCTACGTAAATTATTACAATATCAGAGCAACATATTAAAAATATTTTTTCTGGTGATGTAATCACCCGAGAGTAATGAAACTTGGCAGAGCGAATCTTAATTCAAAACTGAGTTATAGACATCTCATGATATTCAATTGTTTTCAAGAATTCAAGATAGCATCAGTTCAAAATTTTAAAACCTTATTTTTTATTTCTCGTATCTTATTTAGGCAATTGCAAGGATGAATCGTATGATGGGCTGTGATACCAATCACTATATATAATGGCACTATATTCTGTAGCTTACTCTTCGTAAATTATAGAAGCCGTGCATTTGACTTTTCTAAATATTATATCCCGTGGTTCGTTACAGAAATATGCCATCTCGCGGGAGTAGCCTTAATCCCCGACGTTGAAAGCTATATATTCTAGCACATAACTTCTCATTGTAATGATTTTGGTGAAGACTTAAGTCGTGAACCAAAAGCTATTTAGTATATCACATGGAAAATCCTTTAAATAGCCGCGAGAGTTTTAATGGAAAAGACCACTAGGATATATGAAAATAGGCTCTTTAGTTCTTCACGGAACTACTTGTTTTTATCGCTTGTCCTCCAAGCTCGGTTTCACCCACGGACATTGCGAGGGATCATTCCTCTACCGTTGTAAGGACGGTGTCTAGGAACTGAGCACACATTGTCAGCATATACAACTGGGGGTGGTGACAGGCCGACCGCCCAGGCGACCGCTAACTTGGGTCTAATTAAGGAAGGGTCAGGGAAAGGGCTTTGGAAGGAAATCGGCCGTGGATCTGTGAATAGGAACCGTCCCGGCATTTGTCTGGTCGTGAAAATGGAAACCATTTTCAGAACGGCTGAGGTGGGATTCGAACTCACGCAAGAACAAGTGAGTTAGCGCTCTCGGTCACTGTGGCCGGTACTAAATAATATACTTGTGCTAATAATGAATAATGCTAATAATCCAATTTAAAATGGACTAAAGAAATACTTTAAAATTATTGGTGAGAATTTGAGAGAGAATTAATGGAATACCAATGTGTTTTGCAACAACTGACTGGCACCAATGTTATTGTTGAACTGCTGGGTGGAAGTGTGGTTAAATGATATTATCGGGTAGGACAAAGTGAGTTGTTTATTTTCCACTTTACGGTGTAGCGGCTAGCATTCTTGATTGTCTCTCTGGAGGTCCGGGTTGGATTCCCGGCTCTGCCAAGAAATTATAATTTTTTGTCTGAGGACTGAAATGGGGTTTACTCAGCCTGGTGAGGCAAAACTGAGAATATGTGAGTTCGATTCCCCCCTCGGTCATCCTGGAAGTGGTTTTTCGTGGTTTCCCACTTCTACTCCAGCCAAATGCTGGGATGACCCCTAACGTAAGGCCATGGCCGCCTCCTTCTCAATTCTAACCTGACTTACAAATGCACATACTGCTACATACATCACAATAACACAGGTTATAAGACAAATTCAACATACACCGAAGTATACGAGGCTGAATGCCTGATTTTTTTTTAGGGCGGGGTATTTGGAGATTTCTAGGTCAAAGTCTCAGATCAAATTTTGATTGGGTTTGTTTAGTTCGAATCTTGTAACGATAAATGAAGAGGCTGCCAGTGATCGTTATTGTGATATTTCTAGTGAGTATTGGCCCTAATTAATCCTTGTAATTTTCTTCGCAGGTTAGCAGGTGTGAGTAGATACATTTTACTCCCCCATCCACATGCACGTGTTGACCGACAGAAAGCATATTTTTAAAAATTATTTATTGGACTCTGATAGGGAAACTTGTAGGACTACATTGTATAATGATGTTTTATTGCAGAATACTTTTAATAGTCAGCTCAAGATTTGTTTAAGGCTAAATGTCCCGTTTTTCAGTTTGTAATTCTGACACCACGTAGCAGCACCAAAGTGAGACAATTTCTTTTTTCAGTTTTCTCTTGAACGAAAGCTCGTATTTGTGATCTGAAAACCACTATGTATACTAGACTGCAATTGAATTGATATTAATTCGATGCATTTTCCAAAATGTAAAAAACAAAAAAGTTAATAACAGTTTTATATATCTCTGCTTAAAATATGGGAAAAAAACTGGTAATACGAAAATGGAGACTTATTTCCTGTTTCCAATGAATTTTTCAGAATTAAAATCGGGTGAATGGAATCGACAGCATTAGTTTGGGAATTGTTTTGAAAAAGGTGGTAGGCGGCGCGGCTACAAAAGTTTTCTTGCGCAAGGAAAATGATGAACACGCTGATAGGGCGGGGGGAGAAGGGATCAATTTGACGGCAGGGAGGAGTTGTCTTCCTCTTGTCACAAATATTATAGTTCGACGAGTTACGTGTACAGGTGCCTAGGCGTGGAACAATATCTGAGCAATAAAAATATACTGTAGTAGTGTCACAATATGTAACGTTGACACAATGTGTACGTACAGATACCTTTCTTACTTTCTCTAACATTCTTTTTGATAATAATACATTGTAGGGGCTTGGGATATCTTGGTCATCAGTCTCTTTGGCTGGCTGCGTGGCTCAGCGGTAACGTACTCGCTTGCTGTGCCCAAGGTTGCAGGATCGAATCCTGGTGCAGCCAGTTGGCATTTGAGGGTGCGCGAATGCGTGAGAGCTGTGTCATTAGATTTACTGGCACGTTAAAGATCCCCTTCGGGGAAAAAATCCGGCACCCCGGCGTCTCTAAAAGCCACAGTAGTTAAAAGGGACGTAAAACCAATAACGTTATAATTATTATTATTATTTATTTATTCGTTAATTCCCCATAAGGAGAGCGTTACAACACAATCAATTTTCATGTTTCATTCTGGACCTTTCTTCTTTTTTACCCAAAACCTCTCATATACACACTATGTTTCCTCTTTCTCTCTTCTGTCCACCTCTTTGCTGGTTGTCTCTCTTTGGGAGTTTGCTCAAACTTCTGTAGTCTAAGTTTTTCTCTGTATTTGCTCCTGTCTGCGATGTCTTCTGTAGAGATGTTTAGTTTCTTAAGGTCTTCCGCGGTTTCCTTTACCCAATTGGTTTTTAGTGTGCTATTCGTAACTATATTAAAAATTTTCTTGGTCAGTCTGTCTTCGGTCATCCTATGTATATGTCCATAAAATTTTTCCCTTCTTTTCCTTATGTTGTTTGTAATCGTCTCTGTCTGTTTGTACAGTTCTATTGTCGGTCTCTTCATCCATATTCCCTCTTTCTGAACTGGCCCGTAGATCTTTCTCAGAATTTTTCTCTCTTGTTTTTCTAATTCCTTGATTTTTGTTCGCCCCTTGATTGCTGTCGTTTCTGAAGCGTATAAGGCCTCTGGTAAGACTACTGTACGGTAGTGTCGTAATTTGGCATTGATGGAAATACTTTTTTTTATTGTAGTGGTTCCATGTAAGTCGGTATGCTTTCTGCAATTTAGCGATCCTGTCTTCATTGGATGCCAAGTTCAGTCCTGTTTTCTGTATAATCTCTCCTAGATATTTGAAACTTTCCACTTGTGTTATTTTTCCATACTTGGTTTCCAGTGGGTGCTTGTCTGTAGATTTTGTGTCCATGAACTGTGTTTTTTCGTATGAGATTTGTAACCCTGTTTTGGCAGAGATTTCATGTAGCGTCTCTAGAGCTTCTTTGGCTTCTTTTCTGTTATTTGTTATAATCGCTACATCATCGGCAAAGGCCAGACACTTAATGTTGACTGTCCTTTTCTGGTGTTTTGCCATTTTTATGCCTTTGACTCCTTTTTCCCATGTCTTGATTATTTTATCCAAAACTGAGTTGAATAGAATGGGTGATAAACCATCACCTTGTCGCACTCCTGTATTAATTTTGAAGGGTTCCGAGATCTCTCCCATGAATTTAACTTTGGATATTGTATTTGTTAATGTTTCTTGGATTAGTTTTCTGGACTTATTGTCGACCTTCATTTCTTCTAATGTGTTAAAAAGTGTTTCTCTATCTATGGAGTCGTACGCTTTTTTGTAGTCGACGAATGTGATTGTTGTGTTCCTGGTTTTTCTCGTTGCTAGTATTGTTCTCAGGAACCAAATCTGCTCACTGCACGATCTTCCCTTCCTGAACCCTCCTTGGTATTCTCCTATCTGTGGATCCATCTGAGGCTCGATCCGTTTTAACAGGGCTTTGGAGAAAATTTTGTATGCGACGGGTAATAGTGAAATCCCTCTATAATTATTAGGGTTCGTTTTGTCTCCCTTCTTGTGGAGGGGGTGTATTAGAGCTGACTTCCATTCTTCTGGTACCTTCCCTGTTTCCCAGATGTTTTCGATGATTTTGTGTATTTTTGGTGTAACATTTTCGCGGTCTAATTTCCAGATTTCCGAAATCAATCCGTCTTCTCCAGGCGCTCTATTGTTCTTTAGTGATTTTATTATTTCCACGATTTCTTCAAGTGTTGGAGGTTTGGAATCAATGTTAGGTTCTGGCTTTTCGAACTGTAATCTGTGTGTTGGTTTATCACAGTTAAGCATTGAGTCAAAATATTGTGCCAGTATCGTACAGTTCTTTTTCGGGTTTGTCTCCAGTGTTCCGTCTTGTCTTTTGAAGCATAAGCTCGGTGGTCGATATCCTGTCATATTCCCTCTGAATGTTCTATAGAAGTTTCGTGTGTTATTTTTGGTAAAAGTCTCTTCTATCTCCTTGAGTCTGTTGTTATCGTAGTTTCTTTTTTCTCTGCGGATTATTCTCGAGGAGTCTTTTTGTATCTTGTTGAATTCTTCCCATTTTTCGGGTGTTCTATGGCTGTTAAATTTTTTCCAGGCTTGTATTCTACCCTCTATGGCTCTGTCACATGTCACGTTCCACCATCTGTGCTTCCTTTTCCTCGGGGGCTGCCCCATTTTTATCAGTTCTTTCATGTTTTCGGACATGTCCGTCCAGTTGTTACTCTCAATTTTCTTAAGTCCTTGTGTTATTTCTGTCTTGTTTAATTGTAAATACTCTGGGTCTGTTCTGAAAATTCTGGTTGTTCTCTTAGTTTGTCTGTTTGGTATAAACTTAGCCTTGATTTGTAGTAGATGATGATCAGATTCGAAAAAACCTTTTCTCGTTCGTATATTCATAACTTCTCTGGTGTTTTTTTTGTAGATATCGCAACGTGGTCTATCTGAAATTCTCCGAGGGCGCTGTTTGGAGATTTCCAAGTCCATAGTTTCTTGTAGGGTTTCTGGAATTGTGTTGACATGATTTTGAGGTCAAAATTCCTACAGAAGTTTATCAAATTCTCTCCATTCTTGTTTGTCCTCTGGTGCGCTGTATGTTTTCCTGTTGTGTCTCTGAATTTTCTTTCGCGGCCTAATTGTGCATTAAAATCACCAAGCAATAATTTTACATGCTTAGTGGGGATTTTGTTGGTGATTTCTTCTAAGTCTTCCCAGAATTCTTCTATCATCTGTGGATTTTTGTTATTGTAGTTATTTGTGGGGGCATGAGCATTGATTATTGTATACGCTTTGTTACCAGAACGTATCGTAAGTGTGGAATTTTTTTCAGATTTTGAGGTGAAATCTATTACAGAGTCCAATATTGAGTTGTGGACAACAAAACCTGTTCCGAAGAGTTTGAGATTTTTTCCTGGAATAGTTATGGCTGGTTTCCCCTTGTATATTCTGTAACTTCCCGAATCAAAGTGATTCTCATCTGAGAATCTCGTTTCCTGTATAGCCAGTATTCTGATATTGAATGTGTCCATGATGTTTGTTAGTTGTTTCACTTTACCTAGTTTCAGGAGTGTGTTTACGTTGAGTGTTCCCATGTAAAATATTCTCTTAGTTTTGAGGGTTTTTGAGAAGCAATTCTCCTCTTCATGACATACTTGATCCCCTGGAATCCGATGATCAGGTACAATACCCAGTTTTATTGACTGGGGCCCAGGGTAGTGTGTTCGTTCACGTCGTTCTGTCATGATTATTGATTTATGTTCAAGTTGTGGTGGTGAAACCCCAAGGGATCTCACAGAATTACGACTGGAGTTTTGAATTCCAGAAGATTGGATCACAGCCGAGCTCACAGAGCTAACAGACGCCGACCAGAGTACCGGTGGTTACCACACAGACGTGTCTGGATTTAAAATTTTCACCTAGTAACCCTAGGCAGGGGCCCTCACAGGGTGCTACCATCCGGAGCCAGATGGACCCAGGTTTTTTAACGAGGTGTTACTCCTCCCCCTCCTCCTTCCTCAACACTTGCGTGATGAGGCCCCGGGCTTGGGACCGGCACTGGCGGAGTTATTATTATTATTATTATTATTATTATTATTATTATTATTATTATTATTATCATCATCATCATCAGTCCCGTGTAGTTGATTATGTGTGTAACTGTATTAGTGTCAGGGATGGGGCAGGTGCCCTGAAACTTCACGTACGGTACTATCTCGGCATTTACCTGGAGGGATTGTGGAAACACCGGTGAAAACACACTCAGGGTAGATGCGGACAACGCTGGATTCCCTTCTAGGTAACGGTTTTAGTGTTATTTGAGGATAAACTCCCGAACAAAAAACATATTGTTCCGACATTAGTAATACTTTGTAGGGCATAATTCTTACCGCACAGAGCAGCGACTGGTTTCACTCGATGCGAAATTAAATAATGTATAGAAAGATATGACTGGTTTGTAGTTAGCACGTTCTTGATATTTTAGAAAAAACATGGACAAGATATGTTCGTGTTCAGGTTTATTGGGAATATCTATTCTAAAAACCATCTGATGCGGACGTCCAACTCTAGGTATCGTCTTCTAGATATAACAAACAAGACCACAAACGGTGAAAAATTCAAATCGATTTATAAGAGACCAAATGCGCACGCACATACACCTACATACATACATACATTTATTTTGGTGATTCGTATGGTTCTTTGGTTCGTTTGACTCTAATTCCCTTTTTTTTCGTGAGATCTGAAACGTCTCCGTGAGGCCAATCACTATAACTTACTTCAATTTTCATGGAGGTAATAATAAAAGTTCATTTATGTAGGACATTTGATTACAATAAACAAATTATGAAAATACATACCAAGAGCAAAATTATTATGTACATAATAGAATTAATGTTCCTAAGATATTCTCATCTGCCTATTGTTAGCACAGGCACTAGTACTGCGTACTATAAACAAACAAAAATAGTATACCTAATTATTTCCTGTTCTTGAAATCAATGCTTCATTTTGTTCATATCAAAGATAGCGTTTCATGATTTGCACACACTCAGTATTTTACTTCACCTCAGGTTCTCTTATATCCATTGATCTGGTCATCCTGGGATCAATTATCTCAGGCAACAAGATTTTCTCGCAGCAGAATGTCAGTTACATAAGCATTTTTTGTCTCCAGAACTTTTCGTCCCTCTTTATTGTTTCTATGTGAATGTTCTTAGGCGCCCATACCACAAAATAACATACTGTATTTCCCGCTACGTTATTTCTGACTGGCCCTGGTTCTGGAAATAAAAATCATGTGAGTGATAGAGAGTTATCAATCTGTTCTCTTCTGAAAGGCACTGTTCTTGACATTCTCTAGACTTTCTTTTTTGCTTACTTTCTGCCAAACAAAATCCCTTTAGCTTTTTGCAGGCTTCCAGTATGGCCATATTCCGTGCAGAATAAGGGCACTTGACTTCGACTATAGCGTCGTCTCCTATTAATCCGTCTGGGGAGGCACCTAAAAACCCATAAGCTTTATGTACGAAAAGACCACATTCTTCGACTTTTCTACCGATTTCTCCTCTAAATTTCGTTTTGCAATTCGCTCATTATCACAGTCATACTGCATTGCTTTTGAGTGAAATTCGCCGTACAGAATGTTTTATGCTACTGGAGCCCATTTCAAAGTAGGGTTACTCTCGCATACATATCCAAAATTGGATGCCGTAAGTCTGTTCTTTCTAGCTGTGTGCCACTTTTCATTTTCCCTTTGGCCCTTTGTTTCCTTTTTTCAGTTTTTGTATATGGCCTTCACTAAGCGTTAGTTGCTTGATCTTCTCATCACTAAACTCTCTCAGCAGTACCTCATCGAAATCCAACTGCATTGATCGGTTTCCATAATCACGTGAGACAGTACGTTTCATTTCATTAGACTGTTGTCGGGACATTCTTTTCCCTTCTCGCGTCGCAAATAAACTTTTACGGAAAGCTGCTCTTCTTCTCTTTCTGCTGAGTGCAGTGTCCTTCACTATTGGGGCAGGTTTTTTTTTTCTAAACTGATTTCATTGTTTTATAGTGCCAGGATGGCCCAAACTGAAAGACCAGCCTGGCAGCTTTGGTTCTATGAGTGAAGGAACCTCGTTTCCCTCGATTGATCTGCTTACCTCCCGTGAATTTTGCAGCAAGGGACATATAATTTTCGGTAGCATTGCTGGTGGTGTTTGATACTAGCTGGGGACTTTTTGCAATTAGGGACTGCAAGCAATAACGCATAAGTTTGGTTGCAGTTAGCTGTTTGTCTTCACCTTACCCGCTGGTAGTTCAAAAGTACTGTTTGCAGTATTTATGGATCCCAATCCAATCCAGTATTTCCGGAAAACAATTTTCCATTTTCACATTTGCTACGCCTTTATTGTTCCACACAACGCATTGTTTTCATTTGAAGTCGAACTCGCTTCTCTGAAAAAAGTTGACACTGAATAGTTCGTGATTTTGTACTCCTACACTTATGTATTAGAAGTAAAGAACAAACTACACCCGTGGCGCGACAGCCCATGAAGAACCTAGGCCTACCAAGCAACCGTTGCGCTGTTCAGCCATGTAGCCTGCAGATTTCGGGATGACGTTTAGTCATCCAACTTGTAGGCTACAGGTAAAATATAAGTGAAATCATAACTGCTCAGTGCATTACAGATTCTCTAATGCAAGCGTAAAGAATTATATAATTTCAAATATAAACTAGGAAAATAAAAATTACGGGTGTGAAGAGGTTTCTTTTAGTATTTTTTTAGTGTCTGGCTTCCTTTTCTTGGTACTTAGTCGCAATCTCCCCTGGGATTTAGTGGAACGCCCTTGAATCGGATTTGGTGGTGGCTCCATTTTTCAACAAAAACGAAAAAACTACTCCACGTGATCACCGTAATGCTCTCCACCAGTTGTAGCCTACATATATGTACATGTATCTATTCTACCTCCATAGCGTAGCGGTCAGCATGGTTCGCTGCCGCCCCGGAGGTCCTGGGTTCGATTCCCGGCTCTGCCACGAAATTTGAAAAGTGGTATGAGGACTGGAACGGGGTCTACTCAGTCTCGGATAGTCCAAATGAGTAGAGGGGGTTCGATTCCCACCTCAGCCATCCTCGAAGTGGTTTTCCGTGGTTTCCGGCAAATGCCGGCCACGGCTGCCTCCTTCCCTCTTCCTTGCCTATCCATCCCAATCTTCCTTTCCCTTCCCATCCCTCATGAGGCCCCTGTTCGCTTTGCGGGTGAGGCCACCTGGACGAAGTGCTGATCGCACCTCCCCAGTTGTATCCAACCCGACCAAGTGTTCCCAGCTCTAGGACACTGCCTGGAAAGGCGGTAGTGGTGAGTTCCCTCGCTGTTGTGAGTCCGTGGGAACTACCAACCTGAAGGGTAAAATTGACTTTAAAAAAATCTATTTTACCAGAAATACTGTCCAAAAAATAAAGTGCCGAAAATAGAACACCTAACGGGCATTAAAAATAATACTGTTTCAGGTAAAATAAATTAAACAATAAGTAATTAATGAGATCGATGAACTAAAAACAAGAAGTCGTAACTAGGAACTGGTAAAATATCAAAGGATCACTCAGAAATATCCAGACCTTGACAATAATTCATAACTAACCAGCAAAGTCAATCGCAACATTGGACTAGATGCTCGGGAATTCCATACCGTCTGGAATGGTTATCGCTCTCTCAAATAACTCGAGCTCCGCTCCCCTCCCCCCCAACCTTCCACCCACCCGCTCTCCATGACCTTGTTCTACAGCCGCGCCTTGTTGCAAATACAGTAACACTTTTATTCACAAACTTCCCAAAGCGATCCCGACGGTTCTATTCAACCGATTTAGGTTTTCGATGCGACTTTGGAATCAGTGAGTAAAACTCAACTTTCGTATTACCCGTTTTCTGTCGAATTTTAATCAGATATTTGAAAAACAAACAGCAACTTTTCTGTTTTTGAAATTAAAAAATAATATTAATATCAAATCTGCTACTAGACAGAGTACATAGCAGTTTTCAGATCGCAGACCGGAGCTCCCCTTCGATACAAAAATAAATAGACAAATTCAGCTTCGCTTGTGCTGCCATCTGTTGAAATATATCCTTACCAAAGTGTGGGGGCATTTTAAACTTAATTAACCAATTTTGTCATTTGTAGCTTGATGTCTGTTGCGCATTTGTAGTTTGAGGTCTGTTGCGCATTTGTAGCTTGAGGTCTGTTGCACATTATTAGCTTGAGGTCTGTTGCGCATTTGTAGTTTGAAGTATGTTGCGCATTTGTAGCTTGAGGTCTGTTGCGCATTTGTAGCTTGAGGTCTGTTGCGCATTTGTACCTTGAGGTCTGTTGCGCATTTGTAGTTTGAGGTCTGTTGCGCATTTGTAGCTTGAGGTCGGTTGCGTATTTTTAGCTTGAGGTCTGTTGCGCATTTTTAGCTTGAGGTCTGTTGCGCATTTTTAGCTTGAGGTCTGTCGCGCATTTTTAGCTTGAGGTCTGTTGCGCATTTGTAGCTTGAGGTCTGTTGCGCATTTGTAGCTTGAGGTCTGTTGCGCATTTGTAGCTTGAGGTCTGTTGTGCATTTGTAGCTTGACGTCTGTTGCTCATTTGTAGCTTGAGGTCTGTTGCGCATTTGTATATTGAGGTCTGTTGCGCATTTGTAGCTTGAGGTCTGTTGCGCATTTGTAGCTTGAGGTCTGTTGTGCATTTGTAGCTTGAGGTCTGTTGCTCATTTGTAGCTTGAGGTCTGTTGTGCATTTGTAGCTTGAGGTCTGTTGCTCATTTGTAGCTTGAGGTCTGTTGTGCATTTGTAGATTGAGGTCTGTTGCGCATTTGTAGCTTGAGGTCTGTTGTGCATTTGTAGCTTGAGGTCTGTTGTGCATTTGTAGCTTGAGGTCTGTTGCGCATTTGTAGCTTGAGGTCTGTTGTGCATTTGTAGCTTGAGGTCTGTTGCGCATTTGTAGCTTGAGGTCTGTTGCGCATTTGTAGCTTGAGGTCTGTTGTGCATTTGTAGCTTGAGGTCTGTTGCTCATTTGTAGCTTGAGGTCTGTTGCGCATTTGTAGCTTGAGGTCTGTTGTGCATTTGTAGCTTGAGGTCTGTTGCTCATTTGTAGCTTGAGGTCTGTTGCGCATTTGTAGTTTGAGGTCTGTTGTGCATTTGTAGCTTGAGGTCTGTTGTGCATTTGTAGCTTGAGGTCTGTTGCTCATTTGTAGCTTGAGGTCTGTTGTGCATTTGTAGCTTGAGGTCTGTTGCTCATTTGTAGATTGAGGTCTGTTGTGCATTTGTAGCTTGAGGTCTGTTGTGCATTTGTAGCTTGAGGTCTGTTGCTCATTTGTAGCTTGAGGTCTGTTGTGCATTTGTAGCTTGAGGTCTGTTGCGCATTTGTAGCTTGAGGTCTGTTGTGCATTTGTAGCTTGAGGTCTGTTGCTCATTTGTAGCTTGAGGTCTGTTGCTCATTTGTAGCTTGAGGTATGTTGCTCATTTGTAGCTTGAGGTCTGTTGCGCATTTGTAGCTTGAGGTCTGTTGTGCATTTGTAGCTTGAGGTCTGTTGCTCATTTGTAGCTTGAGGTCTGTTGCTCATTTGTAGCTTGAGGTCTGTTGCGCATTTGTAGCTTGAGGTCTGTTGCTCATTTGTAGCTTGAGGTCTGTTGCTCATTTGTAGCTTGAGGTCAGTTGCGCATTTGTAGCTTGAGGTCTGTTGCTCATTTGTAGCTTGAGGTCTGTTGCGCATTTGTAGCTTGAGGTCTGTTGCTCATTTGTAGCTTGAGGTCTGTTGCGCATTTGTAGCTTGAGGTCTGTTGCTCATTTGTAGCTTGAGGTCTGTTGCGCATTTGTAGTTTGAGGTCTGTTGTGCATTTGTAGCTTGAGGTCTGTTGTGCATTTGTAGCTTGAGGTCTGTTGCTCATTTGTAGCTTGAGGTCTGTTGTGCATTTGTAGCTTGAGGTCTGTTGCTCATTTGTAGATTGAGGTCTGTTGTGCATTTGTAGCTTGAGGTATGTTGTGCATTTGTAGCTTGAGGTCTGTTGCGCATTTGTAGCTTGAGGTCTGTTGCGCATTTGTAGCTTGAGGTCTGTTGCTCATTTGTAGCTTGAGGTCTGTTGCTCATTTGTAGCTTGAGGTCTGTTGCGCATTTGTAGCTTGAGGTCTGTTGCTCATTTGTAGCTTGAGGTCTGTTGCGCATTTGTAGCTTGATGTCTGTTGCGCATTTGTAGCTTGAGGTCTGTTGTGCATTTGTAGCTTGAGGTCTGTTGCTCATTTGTAGATTGAGGTCTGTTGTGCATTTGTCGCTTGAGGTCTGTTGCGCATTTGTAGCTTGAGGTCTGTTGCGGATTTGTAGCTTGAGGTCTGTTGCTCATTTGTAGCTTGAGGTCTGTTGCGCATTGGTTCAAGCTCTTAGTCGTGGCTTCTTTCTTCGACTCAAATTTACAATATTATAAAACTCCGGAATGCTATTGAACTAACTTGAGTACTTCAATTACCACTCACCATTTGATCAAACAGGCGCAGTCCATTTTTTATTTAAAATTGAAAACTGCCATGTACTGGAAGTGGAAATTATGACAACATTTATCGTTTATATTGTAGCTTGTAATTATCAGGTGTAATGTTTGAAAATAGTCGAAATTTAATGCTTTTCAGTCGGTAAACACGATTGTACCCAATTGTAATGGGCGTATCCCTAAACCTGAAAAACTCTCGTTAGATTGATAAGTTCACTTAGATGAACAGTTTCGATCGTCAAGTGATCATCATCAGGTCCTTTACACTTAGACCGTCAAGTCTATGTCTACAAGTATGGGTGATGCCATTTAAATTAGGTACACACTTATTTAGTTACAGCAGTTATTATAAACTTGTTCAACTTTTCAACATTTGTTAGTTATATGTGATCTTTTATTAAGATATTGTTAGTGGTTATTGACCTTCAAGTTTGCTTGCTTAGTGTGATGTCTCTCATTGTTAGTGAATGGTCAGGTTGGAATGGATTATGAACTTAGCTTGTTGTTTGAGCGATGTGGAATCCGTTTTCGTGCAGCTTCTATCATTACCACTATTTATTTATTTATTTATTTATCGTATGGCTTATAGTGCCGGGAGTGTCCGAGGACATGTTCGGCTCGCCAGAGGCTTTAGCTGCTTCAAGCGGACACCCATGGGGTGAGCTACAAGTTCCGGTCAATTTCAAGTACTTCCAATGTTCGCTACCTGATGTCACTGATACCGAGTGGTGACCGTTGGAACTTTGATAGAGCGTTCCAACGAAATCTAACCTAGAAATTTAGCTTCACACAAGTTTAGTCGGTGGAAGGATCTTTTTACATGCCATAAATCTATGACATGGGACCGCTAGCTTTACTTCCCGTCCGAGGGAAGGCATACTGAAGGATTTTAACGCTCTTAAAACAACCGACGCCTTCGACCGGGTTTGAACCCGCTATCTTGGGCACAGCAGTTCAGAATGATACCAACTACGCCACCGAAGCCATCATTACCACTGTCAACTCTGAACTGTGAAAACTTTAAAAATATATTCTCTTAGCGATGTAGCTTTTAAATGTAATATTGAATTGTATATTTTCGAAGCAAGAAGTTGTGGCAATCCAACGTATGCAAGTCGTGAGAAGGTACCCATTTGTAGAGTCATAATAAATCGGAGGGTCGCGAGTTGAAGCCCCCTGATTCAAGCATCGTTACTAACGTGATCGATGTCTTTCTTTCAGGAGTACCACCGAAACAGCTTCGGCTGGGCCAATCAGAGTGTCAATGCTCTGGTAAAATTGTCGAGTGCTGCAGATGAAGCAGACTTGTGGTTGAAAACTCCTTCAGGAGAAGTGGAGTACACGGGAATAAGGATCCCCTCTCTGCTGTCCGACATGCTACTCAGAGTCAACCCTGACTACTCAGTACAAGAGCAACTTCTTGGCACAGGTAAATACTCTATTCCAGTCATCGCATCACCTTTAGCATACAGTTGTTGTTTGTTGATTATTCAGGGGTCGTGTAGCCTAATGTATTTGGGTGTGTGGATGTAGAATTTTGTCTGATAACTAAAGTCCTGCGCGGATGCGGATATCCGCCATTTTTGCCATGCGGATATAGTTTTGCATGGTTGTGCGGATAGCGGGTAAATAGCGGATAATGTTTGGAGTTAATTTGCGGATAGTTTTGGATTAGAATCAGAACTTGTTGAATATCATTACTAGGACCCGGATGTTAACACACATATTTTTCCGTCATGTCTTTTTCATGACAAATGTAAGGTGATGATTTAAGCTTATATCATTCAAATTATGCCATTGAGCATATTTAATACTCCGAACTGGATAGGGTTGCAATTCTGGCTGTAATAACATTCATTTTAAACATAGCACTTGACATTCATAGCCTAAGAGAACGACTTTCTTCTCAAATGTCTAAAGGTGTTGCTTTATGCTTTATCTAATTAAAAATATTATTGTAATGCCAGTAGATTCGGATAACAAACGTGAGGATGCAAATAAAAGTCGTGCGGATGCGGGGAGGAAAAGGATAACAGTAGTGCGGATGCGGGGCGGATGCTGATAACAGTAGTGCGGTTACGGGGCGGATGCGGATAACGTTTTGTTTATCCGCGCACGGCTCTACTGGTAACCTGTGTCACTGTGATGTCTTTATTAGTGTGGATATTTGTAATGGAGAAATTATTTGAGTGGGAAGCAGCCGTGGCCTTAAGTTAGGCACCATCCCGGCATTTGCCTGGAATAGAAGTGGAAAACTACGGAATACCACTTCCAGGAGGGCTGAGGTAGGAATCGAACCCGTCTCTTCTCAGTTTTGCTTCACAAGGCTGAGTGTATCACGTTCCAGCCCTCAGAACAGAATTAAATTTCTTGGCAGTGCCGGGAATCGAACCCGGGCCTCCACGCTGTTAGCCAAGAATGCTAGCCACTAGGCAACAGTTAGGCATACAGAACGGGAATGTATCAACAATCTTAAGGCACAGTCCAATAACCCCGGGGAGTAGCCATGCGCGTTTATTCGCTCACCACGACTGCGATAGGGGAGCTGTAGCAAATTCGGAGAATGGAAACATGTTGAATTGGTCGGGAAAAGATGTGAATTAAGTTAGTCTCCGAAATAATTAAAAGAATTTAACATTTATAATTAATTTCAGTTCTTGAACTTTTTGTCAAGTTTCGAAATCCTAGGCATACTAGATGTTAAGGATTCGATTTGATAATTTACATACTGAAGATGGCGACTGCGCGTTATATTCAACCCGATAGGATAGAGTTATAGTTTGTTAAACTGAGGTGTTCGAGGCAATTACTCTGATATTCAAACTGATCGAACTTGATGTTTTATTAGTACCGTACGCATGGACGTCAGGTTGAAAATAACGCGCAGTCACCACCTTCAGTAGGCTATATCAATTATCAAATCGAATACTTAACATCTAATAAGCCTAGAATTTCTATATCTATACAGTACTCTGTTCCTTCAGAGGTTTAAATCTCCAATACACTACAAAGTTTCAAAATTCCAATTTTATTAGACAGTGAATAAGCGATTTTCATATTTTATATAGACTATTCAAGATGGTTGATGCGCGTAATATTCAATGTGATTACGTCTTACTGGAATGTAAGTTATAGATCATAATACTTGAAAATTAACCACTGCCACCATATTGAAATTAATTAGCAGAGAAATTTGAATATTTGGCGTACAGCTACCCTTAGAGGAAGGTTCAGTCGATAGGTGACTTGGGTAAACAAATCAAGTGGACTTTACTTTATTTAAATACTATGGCGGAAATTAGAAAAGCGCGGTTAAGATGCACAGGAGGAGGACTATTTCAGTAGAAAGTTTCATGCAATTCGATTGAGGTTTTTAGGAATTGTGATTGTGTATACCTATACACACTGTACAGATGGACACACAAACAGACACACAGACACATCCTGAGTGATCGCCATAGCCCTATTTCAATATTATGAAAGCAGGCTAAAATGGTAGGCTCCATTTGCTAATGGAATCATTTGAAGTTATTCTCAACCTTTAGTTCCTAGAAATATTCGGGTTTGCACTGATCTCGTCACCAGTGCTGAAATGCTGGCCCATGCTTGTTGCGTAGCCTCTTCTTATGTTCCCTAGGTTATGAAAGTGCTAGTATTAATTATTTTCACATCCATAATTAAATCATGACATGTTTCCTAGGTTGAACAAACTTGTTGAGCTATAGCGAGATCCTTGAAAGTAAAGTCGATCATAGAACATTTGAGGATTATTTGACCTTAATTCTCAGGAATGTTGTGTGTGATGCCTGTTTCAGACTCTTGCGGAGTGACCTCGGGTAACGTGACAACTTTTGACGGTGTGTACTTCCCCTATCAGATGGGCAATTGTTGGCACGTGCTCACGAAGGACTGTTCTGGAAAGAGTCGAGTTGTAGTTCTCGGCAGGACAGAGAAGAACGTTACGGTAAGAGGTGGGCTGTCCCACTTTTTCTTTCAATATACGACCCTTTTTATCTGTCGATCTACAGCCATTCTACTTCCTTAGTGGATATTGTTTGTTTTCCTACACTCATGGACACAGTTTTCTTATCACGCTCGCCATATGACAGCCTACGGTAGTTGCGTAGCTGATTCGAGGGAGGCGCTGTGCTTCTAACTGGTAGTGGGTTTGATTCTCACCCTGGTAGTGGATTTTAGAAACAAAACTACCACTTCCATAAACGCAGGTGGCCCTGGTGTTCAGTCAGCGTACCACAGAAATTAATACCAGGGTAATTTCTGGGAGCAAAGGCGGCTGGGAATGGAATTGACAACGCCTTCTCATTCAGCACCAATGTTACGAAAAGTGGAAACCTCTACCTCTGCCTTATAGGATATTTATTTGCTTTATTTGACAGCTATACACTGCGTTGAAAGATGTAGAAGTACCTATCGAGTTCATTAGAATGAACCTGGATGTTATGGAAAGTTCAATGCTAAGTCAGGATCCAAACAATCCGTCAAAACTTTTAAAAACTATGAATGGACTATGGACTCACTTTCATGCTTGCTCTGAAATATCACATTGAGAGAGGTTGTCAGAAAGGCAGACATTCTGACACGCTCCAAAAACTTTTAACATATGCATATGGCACTGATGTACATGGATGAGCAATTAGTATAAGGTGCGTTCAAACAGTAACGAGCCGGAGGCATAATTACAGAAACCAGTACCTGTATGTTAGAAGTATTGGCTCTGGCTGTTGAGGCATTTGTCCCTCTGGGACACGAGGCGGTGAATGGCTGTCTCATAAAATTCCCTGGGCTGCGATGTGAACCAGTTCCGCACGTACAGCTGTACGTCGACGTCCGAGGTGAATCGTTGGCCCCGCAGAGCCCTTTTCCGGGGACCAAACATGGCGTTATCATAGGGAGAGAGGTCTGTTGTGTATGGAGGGTGGCCGAGAACCTCCCATTTGAATTTCTGCATGAGTGCCCGACTGTGTTGGCCGTATGAGGTCGTGCATTGTCGTGGAGCGACCACGGCGGCTATGGCGTTCACTGTCACTCGGCGGTCCTGGGTAATGAGTGCAGCAACCAGCTGGACGTTGTCATCGGTAATGCAGGGGGGGGGGGGGGGGGGGGTGCCCTAGACCAGACATCATCGGCTGACGACACCCGTCCTTCCCTGAAGCGCTTGTGCCACGCCTTGACACTTGCAAGGGACATGCAGTGTTCGCCGTACACTTATGACATTCGGCGATGAATGTCCGTTCCCCTTACTCCTTCCGCTGTCAGAAACCGAACAACACCTCTTTTCTCTTCGTTTGACGCCTCCATGTCACTGTTTGTAATGCGGCTGCCAGCGTTGGAGGATTGATGCATGCTGCTGCTCGCTTTGTATCATCACGTTACGTGCACGCGTGCCCTCTAGCGATGGGCTGTGACCTTCCATACTCTGGTCGGAACCACACCTCGTTACACACGCCACGATTAGCCGATGTAGTCACCGGTTTGCGCATTCTAGCCTTCGGCTCGTTACTTTTTGAACGCACCTTATATATTATAACCACCCACCTCAAGAATATTTATCGCCTGGAGTGTCGACATTCTGGCAGCATGGTATATATAGGCAGGTGTATACGCTCGTTGTCGACAGTGTCTCGGTGTGTGTAATTGTAATTGAGGTAGGATTTGAGTGGGAAGCGGCCGTGGCTTTAAGGTACAGTAGGTACCACACCGGCATTTGCCTGGAGTAGAAGTGGGAAGTGGTAGGGTAATCTGTGGTCACGGCCGTCTTGCTGTCACAGCTTTGTTGTGACCGAAGAACCAGGGATTACCTATGACCCCTCTGTCAACTCACCGCGCTGAAAAGCATGGGATTATGTTAATCATCCAAACAGGGGAATCATGTGGCAACATTGTAGTCACTGGTTTGAAATGCGTCCAGCACTTTGTTACCATGTGTTCCTACTGGTAAAAATGGAACTGCTTGATCGCGATATAAGTGCCATTAAGACTGAGAAAGCTAAAGGAAGCTTTTGTTTTACGTGACTGTTAATCATGCGATCATGAGCCACGGGACCTCCTTTTTACGTGGAATCTGAACCACAGGACATGGCATTTCAATTCGAAAATTTCACATGCATTGACCGGGAATCAAATCCAGTCCACCTTTGTGAAAGGCCAACAGCTTGGCCGCTGGTCCACCACGCCCCCTCATTAAGACTGAGAGTGTAATAGTGTAATAATACGATTGCGGTACGATATACACACATCAAAAAAAGTTTTGCATCACCTCGGTTCCAAGAGTTCCGGAATCGTTAAATACAAAGGGAATAGAGATCAACACAAACAACATTTCAGCTCGTTTTATTGCTCATGAGACCCACACATTGCATGTTGTACCATCATACAGCTAGACTTTCAGCATTTGTGGTCCAGATTGCAGTACACACCACTACCTCTAATACCCAGTAGCACGTCCTCTTGCATTGATGCATGCCTGTATTCGCCGTGGCATACTATCCACAAGTTCATCAAGACACTGTTGGTCCAAATTGTCCCACTCCTCAACGACAATTCGGCGTAAATCTCTCAGAGTGGTTGGTGGGTCAAGACGTCCATAAACAGCCCTTTTCAACATATCCCAGGCATGTTCGATAGGGTTCATGTCTGGCGAACATGCTGGCCACTGTAGTCGAGCGATATCGTTATCTTGAAGGAACGCATTCACAAGATGTGCACGATGAGGTCGAGAATTGTCGTCCATGAAGACAAATGCCTCTCCAATATTCTGCCGATATGGTTGCACTATGGGTCGGAGGATGTCATTCAGGTATCGTAAAGCCGTTTCGGAGCCTTCCATGACCACCAGTGGCGTACGTCGGCCCTACATAATGCCACCCCAAAACATCAGGGAACCACCACCTTGCTGCACTCGCTGGACAGTGTGTCTAAGACGTTCAGCCTGACCAGGGTGCCTCCAAACACGTCTCCGACGATTGTCTGGTTGAAGGCATATGCGACACTCATCGGTGAAGAGAACGTGATGCCAATTCCGTGGGGTCCATTCAGCATGTTGTTGGGCCCATCTGTACCGCGCTGCATGGTGTCGGGATTGCAAAGCTGGACCTCGCCATGGACGTCGGGAGTGAAGTTGCGCATCATGCAGCCTATTGCGCACAGTTTGAGTTGAAACACGACGTCCTGTGGCTGAACGAAACGCATTATTCAACATGGTGGCATTGCTGTCAGAGTTCCTCCGAGCGGCAATCCGTAAGTAGCGGTCATCCACTACAGTAGTAGCCCTTGGGCGGCCTGAGCGAGGCCTGTCATCGACAGTTCCTGTATCTCTGAACCTCCTCCATGTCCGAACAACATCGCTTTGGTTCACTCTGAGACGCCTGGAAACTTCCCTTGTTGAGAGCCCTTCTTGACACAAAGTAACAATGCGGACGCGATCGAACTGCGGTATTGACCTTCTAGGCATGGTAGAACTACAGACAACATGAGCAGCGTACCTTCGTCCTGGTGGAATGACTGGAACTGATCGGCTGTCGTACCCCCTCCGTCTAATAGGCCCTGCTCATGCATGGTTGTTTACATCTTTGAGCAGTTTTAGTGACATCTATGAACAGTCAAAGGGACTGTATCTTGGATACAATATACACAGTCAACGTCTATATGCCGGAGATCTGGGAACCGAGGTGATGCAAAACTTTTTTGATGTGTGTAAGTAAGATTTAGGGAATACACGTGAGGGGCATGTAGCCGTATGTCCTTATGCTAAATCCACCTCTGACAGCAGGACCAACACTATTCATTAACATGCTCAAAATTTCTCTGTTCACTGCTCACTGGCAGCAAGACTAAAGACTAACCAAGGCTTTAAATTTGGAGCTTTGCAATCTAAGTACAGTATGGCAATTTGATTAGAAAAACCACTGAAAACTTGGAACATAGCAATTTTCCGTGTAGAAATGAGAACATTTTTAGGCTAATGTATTACAGTTGTAGTGAAATTTTCAATCACCCTGCGATTGTCAACATTTTTCATTTGAACTTCTTCTATTGTTTCCGCACGATACTCACAATCAGTATTGTTCAACAGGTTCTGAGCTGTGATCATATATTTTTAATGTTACAGGTGGTGGAGATCAACATAGATAACTACAGAACAATCGCGTTGTTGCCTGAGCTCAGGATAGCGATCAACATGAAGCCCATCACACTGGCCCCCAATCAATCAGCTGAGCTCAAGGATCTGAGTAACACCACAATTGCGCAGCTCTCCACCAGTCCCGACCTCGTCATCATGGTTCGCCTTCCGGAGCACGACATGACGGTGCTGTACGCCAATTCTTCTGTGGTTATCTCGGTGAGTAGTGGGTCGCGCAAGTGAGACTTGGGTTGTATCATTCAATGAAACCGCAAATAGGGCTCTATATACACTTGTTTCCTTCCAAAATCCCTTCCCTGACCCGCCCTGAAAAGAAAGAAATTCATGACCATTGGCTGCATTAATAAAATTATAAACACTAGGTATACCCAGCCGCCATGTTGGTTCTTCGCTGCATTCACTTGTACCTACACTACTTGTTGTCTCTGCATGTTTCCTATTGTTCCCTACATTAATCAAGCACAAAAAATAATTTGTACAAGCGTTTGAGTCGATTTTGGTATGGAGAACAGGACTTTGCATAGCTAATCGGAAGTTATAGCCCATGTGATTTGAACTTGGGATGTATGTCCATGACTTAAGCCTCCACGCTTATTCCAGTTCGGCAAAGTATGGCAAAGTTGTTGTTTTTATTTCATTTTAAGGGCTTGGACATCGTGGTCATTTAGCCCTGTGTACTTGGATATGTATGGAGGTTTTTGTATGATAACCTGTGTAATTGTGATGGCTGTATTAGTGTGTGTATTTGTAATTTAGGAGAGGATTGGGAAGGAAGCGGCCGTGGCCTTAAGTTAGGAACCATCCCTGGACTGAATGAATGAATGATCGTGTGGCCACCGGAGAGGTCGAGTGCAGTTCTTTCTAGTTGACGCCCGTGGGCGACCTGCGCGTCGTAATGAGGATGATGTGATGATGAAGGCGTCACATACACCCAGTCCCCGAGCCACGGGAATTAACCCCAGGGGAATAAAATCCCTGATGGCTCGGCCGGGAATCAAACCCGCGGCACTTTGGGCCAAAGCCTAGCGCGCTAACCACTTAGCCACGGAGCCGGACATTGGTGGAATGACTTGACCTGATTGGCTGTCGTACGCCCTCCGTCTTATAGGCCCTGTTCGTGCATGATTGTGTTTAGCTTTGGGCAGGTTTAGTGACATCTAGGAACAGTCAAAGGGACTGTGTTCGTGATGTTATATCGACATTCAGCGTCGGTGGTCAGGCGATCCTGGAACCGAGGTGATACAACACTTTTATTGATGTGTATAATATCAATAAGTAATTCTACACCATTTTGTAATTTTAGTCTCTCTCTTCCTGCATTATTCATTCTTGCTTTAGACCTTCCTTTCCTTCTTGCTATCTTTACGTTTTCTTGCTATTCTTCATACCGATCTTTCTCCATCAGACGCTGCTTGTATTCTATTTGTCTGTCTGCTGGCGATTTCCCCATGTTACTGTTTCACTACTACAGTTCACGTGTAACTTCACCAGTGTCCCATCAGAAACTGACTGGGCTGTGCGGAGGTGAGCATAACATTGCGCGCGCATTGCAGGCCAGTCACGGTGCCGTACCGGGAAACTGATTCACCGTAGAAGAAAATGTTCAAATATGTTTTTGTTGATGTCATTGAGATGGCGTGGGATCCCGAAATAAATTTAATTCCATTGATTATTGTGTTGTGTAGACGACTTCTCCTTTGTTTATCGTGACTGACCACAATCTGTCCTAAGCAAATAAAGTGTCCTTTCAAACTACTTAGAGAATTAAGGAAATTGTACTTTATAACAATGTACGCACAGGCAATATCACATTTTAACATTTAAAAAGGTGAGCTTGAAGAAACATAATTACTTGTAAATATTGCACCATTCCAGAACCCTATCCGTAGAAAATGTACTCCTGCAGCGTTCAGGGGAGCTGGAGCCTTTCAGCCCCGTGAAATATATGGGCCATTTGCCCTCGAAGACAACTAGCCCACTCGTAGAGTACACACACATGACACAATCCCATAACCTCCAACAATCAGCTCACCAGGCTCACATCGCTGCTGAAATACCTAGGATCACTGTCTGACATCTTCTAATTGAATGAAACACTGGCTGACCAAACCTAAGTGGTCGCCTACACAAAAACAACAAGTTATACTGAAGTACTAAGGGCCGATGACCCTTGCATCCACACAAAATAACAAATCTGTCAATGGTCCACAAATGTTTCTTTATCAGATCCTGGTCCTCACATAAAATGTCGAAGACTCGACATTTACATCGTACCTTCCTCGTTTCAAACTATCCAGAAACTACTAGGCTATCTGACATCTTGTGCAAAACACAAGCACAAAACTCGGTATCTCTCTCTAGCTATTCCTAGCCGCACTTCATTAATATTACTGGCACATTTTATACTCGAATCGCTCTACTGGCTGAATATGATGTCTATCACTACGCCGTGTTATTGGCGGCCTGTTCTTTTGTGTCTTCAAACTTTTGACTGGTTTGCGGCAGCTCTCTATACCTCCCTGTCCTGAGCTAATCGTTTCATCTCTACATAGCTACCACACCTTACATCCTATCTGTTTAACATACAGTATTCTAATCTTAGTCTACCCCTACTGTTCTTGTCCTCGACCCTTCCTTCCATAACTAAGATTGCCACTCCTGGATGTCTTACTATGTGTCCTACTAACATATGTCTCATCATTAGAAGTCGCCAGAAACATCTCTTCTCTCCCACTCGTCTTAGTACCTTTTCATTTGTTACTCTATCTACCCATTTGATCGTCATCATTCTCTTGTAACGCGACATTTCAAACGCTTCTATTCTCTTTTCTGCTTCGCCAACAGTCAAAGTTTCACTTCCACAGAGTGCCACGCTCCACACAAAGGCTTTCAAAACTGACTTCCTAATACCTAAATCTATATTTGAGGTCAACACATATGTGCCTAGCGCATATTGTTTGACTCAACGTTCAAATAAAACCCTTCTACCGTACTTATAATTCACTCCGATAACAGGTAACTACGTAAACGCAACCCATGGCTGGCTATAATACAGTCACTTATAAGCTCCTACTTTCAAACAATTTTATAAATATGCACAATACTCTTTCAACCAATCTTTTCTCGCTCCATTGCATCTTTTATTTACCTCATTTTCCAGACGTTTGTATTCTGCTTTTCCCCTAACATATCGGGTATTTATAACACAATGCGCTCGATATAGCATTGGACATTATTAACTAAGGATAAAGACACTGACGTCATGCCCCAATACACAGCTCTTTGTGGCTGGGAACATCAAAGAGACTAACACAATCCGATTGTGAATGCCGAACGAAGAGGAATCGGAGTCAATTATGAATGAAATATGGATTACACTCGCTCCTTAAGAGCCCCAAGCAATAGCTGTGGTATTATCATGATTTTCACTACTTAGTGAAAGTAACTCAATGAGTGAAGGATATTTCAATGGCTTACCGATCTTTCGCTTTCAAAGCTCTACTGTACTTGAGGAGTAGTCAGAACAGTGCACTATGGTGGTCCAATTGGTTACCCAATAAGCCTTCCTCATGTCACTTGACAGTAGCTGGTTACGTTATCAGTACTTACTGACAAGTTGCGTGCTTATGCTTGTACCAAATAATCTGCAATGCTCTTGCAGTGCAATACAAACAATGAACGGCTAATTCTGAAGGCAAGCAGTTAAGCTGACTGAGGTGTTACACGACTATTAGGGCCAAATTCAGACACTCTCGCAACATTGAAACTAATGGTGGTCGTGGCAATCTTACCGTACTTCATTGTAAATAACATTTATATTAGACGATTATCCGTTTGGTAACCTAATTTAATATTTCGCACTTACGATCGTCATCGTGGTGAGTTTGCACAAACGTCAGTCGAATATCACCATACACAATAATGGGATCAAATCACTTAGAGTGTATAACTGAGGATTTAAATCAATTTTTCCTCGAGTCCCAGCCATAGCAGGTTATGTTCCATCAAACTTACTTAAAAAGAAACTGGCAAAGGATTTCTCATACATTTGAATGCTCTCCATTATTCGTGGTCATAAGAACCATATTTTGCTTCCTAACACTGGAATAGTGAGAGTCATGCGGTACAATGCGATACAATGCGGTACAATGATGAAAATCACCCCCAAAGTGGTGCATAGCCTACTGGTTGGTCATAATAACTTATAGTCCATTAGATGGTTGACCACCCAAGGACATCACAGCTGAGGCCATTAGAGTCACATCCACTAGGATTAAACATGCAGATTTGATATGCTGGGTTTCCGGGCTATTTAATTTGAGTGAGGTTATGATGGAGTCCCTGAGGTTCAAAGGCAATTTAAATATAATGTGAAGAATGCGTCGCTTTGGTAATTACGTAACTGCGGTCCCAGTTCAAGCAACAAGCTTAGCTGAAATATTATGTCAGTAGTAAATTTTATTAGCTACTGGCACACGTAAGTCCCGCCAGTTGTGCCTGGTCCCTCCAGAAAAATGCATTATTATTCAAGATACTGTTGCTGTATTTCACATTGATTAGACTATTCACAGACGAAACTATTATTGTAGCCTGCATTTTTCATGAAAATGACTAGAAAGTAGCATTGTGAGATCATTCAAGAGGCGATGAAAAAGGGACATCTACATCTATTATGATCTCCTTCGATTCGAACCACTTTCCACCAAGCCATTTCATCAGGTTTGGAAAAATGAAGTAGTCGCAAGGGGACAAATCTGGAGAATAACCTGGATAAGAAAGCAGTTCGTAACGCAATTTGACAGTTTTGGCCATGGCGATTGAAGTGGGTGGTACATCGTTTTCGAGAATTAGAACTTCTTCGCTAAGTTTGACTAAGCAGGTTTTCGTCAACTCACTGTGAAACAACTAAAGAGTGACCATCTCACATCTCTTCAGTTGTGACCTCATTTGAATGCTCTCCATTATGCGTGCTCATGCGACCACAGAGGGATTCAAAGAAACGCTTGTGAACCATTCCGTTCGATGGAGTGCAGTTCTTATAAAACTCTTCTTTTCTCGTCTCTTTCAGTTTTCCTTGCAAAAAAAGTAATGTTTTATCATCACATTAACTTCACTATATTTTTCATTATGGCATTCCATTGGTTTCAAACACTTCCAACAATATTGTACAAAAAGGAACTTAGTGAGTATACTCAAAGAAGAAGGAAGGACGCTTGTAGTTCTAGGCGGCTGTTAATCTCGCGATCATGAGCCACATAACCTCGCTTTTTACGTGGATTCCGTACTGCAGGATGTGATATTTCACTTTTAAAATCTCACATGCATTGACCGGCAATCGAACCTGGTCCGCCTTGGTGAGAGGCAAGAAGCTTGACCACTGCACCATCGCCGATGTCAAAGATAAAACCAGACTTGCAATTTCAGTTTCATCTCGCTTCAAATTGACTGACTATTCAAGTCATTCAGTGATGACCACCTCGTGGTGTAGTGGCTAGTTCTTCGCTGTCGCCTCGGCCGGAGGTCCGGGTTCTTAGGAATCAAAAGACACATACAGGGTCTTTCATATAAAATAAGAACGGTAAGCGGCAGTTTTGTTATTCGCTGCTGCGGTGGCCTTGACCGAGCTTGTGGCGGGCCATGGCCCCCTGCTGTACTATTGAAAGCGCGCGCATACGGTAATACATACGAGGGCTGTTTTTTTTGTGTGTGTGTGTGTGTTTTTTTCAAGTTCCGATGGACTGTATAAAAATAACAAATTGACATACCAAATTGATTTTACTATTAAATGTTTGCTTGTTTTATTCGTATGTCTCAACATAATCGACAAAACAATTGAAACATTTGTGTCGTATCGTTACACCAGCTTTCCAATGCCCTCGGCAAAATATTCTGCCGCCACTGAGGTAGGTCCGTCTGGACAGCCTCCTGAAGTTTTTCCTTTTTTGGTGAGGCGTTGCCGCCCAAACATACCTTCAATTCTCGAAAAAGGGGGAAATCATTCACGACCACACTGTACCAACGTTATGATAGACTTTTACAAAGAATTCAAGTGTGAAGTTTTGGACCATCTGCCGTTTAGTCCAAAACAGCACTGAATGATTTTCACCTTTTTCGAGAATTAAAGGCATGGTTGGGCGGCAATGCCTCGTCAAAAAGGAAAAACTTCAGGAGACTGTCCAGACGTACCTACCTCAGTGGCGGCAGAATATTTTGACGAGGGCATTGGAAAGCTGGTGTAACGATACGACAAATGTTTCAATCGTTTTGCCGATTATGTTGAGACATACGAATAACACAAACAAACATTTAGTAGTAAAATCAGTTTGGTATGTCAATCTGTTCTTTTTATACAACGAAAAAAAAAACAGCCCTCATATGTACTATGCGCGCGCTTTCAATAGAACAGCAGGGGGCCATGGCCCGCCACAAGCTCGGTCAAGGTCACCGCAGCAGCGAATAACAAAACTGCCGCTTGCCGTTCTTATTTTATATGAAAGACCCTGTACATGAAGTTAAAAGTACTCAAAATGTAATATACCATACAGGATTATACAGAGAAAACAAACTGTTGTCGTTGATTATTTAGGGACTTTGCGACATCGTGGTCATGTAGTCCCCTGTACTTGGGTATGTGTAGAAGCTGACTGATAACTCGTGTCGCTGTGATGTTTGTACTGGTGTGAGTATTTGCAATTGAGGTAGGATTTGGGTAGAAAGTGGCCATGGCCTTAAATTGGGTACCATCCCGGCATTCACCTGGAGTAGAAGTGGGAAACCATGGAAAGCCACTTCCAGGATGGCTGAGGTAGGAATCGAACCCGCATGTTCTCAGTTTTGCTTCACGAGGCTGAGTGTACCCCGTTCCAGCCCTCAGACCAGAATTACATTTCTTGGCAGAGCCGGGAATCAAATCCGGGCTTCCGCGATGACAGCCAAGAATGCTAGCCACTACGCAACGGGCTGGACAGAAAACAAACTATAATAAAATGCAAAACAAGCTAAGAAGACAAAAAATATATATATTGCCTTGTGAATCGCCATTAAACTCCGTTGCTCCACCTTTAGGCTAAACCATTAAATTTTATTGCCTTATTCTCCCTGCCAATTTTACGCCTCGCATAATAGATTCCATGGCAGAAATCAATCAAAGATCATAATGATAACAATGATATGTATCACTTTATTTTAGTCTTTGATCATCAAATATAAAGAAATAAGGGTTATTTTACTCTTCAACGCCTTGTGTTACTGTATCATGACAGGTACTGAAAGTATTGATATGGTTCAGTGCTGAATGAAACAGATGAGTATTGATACCATGCCGAATGCTACCCTTAATCTATTCACTTATTTACAAAAGAATGTTTCCAAATCATGACACTCCCTAAAATCGCTATATTAAATTAAAACACAAGGTAAACATACACAACGGCACTATTGAGTCGTCATGTTACCACTGGGATAATACATTACAGTAAATATAGACACGTACAGTCCCACTCTTGTCTGGGGTTACTACCTCCGAATTCAATCATAAGTGTTATGCCCAAATGACACCATGGCTTTCCAAATTAGGCTGCCATCCTTCCTATATAAACAGTAATCTTCCTCCAGCAGTGAGGGAAAAAATCCCTAACTGAATCATTAAATGAATGACGGGTACACACATCAACAATGTGCTAATTCAAAAACATATGGGATTATCATTAACCCAATTATTTCAATTTAATTCTCAAGTCATTGCACTGAATCATCTGCGCTGCGTATTTCTCCTTACCTGGACCTATCCACGTCATGTAGACACCAGGCATTTTACAAGGCGATGTTACTTACACGCCACGATTCCTCAATTAACATAGAGTGTGATCTCATCGTAAATACAGACTTGCCATGGATGGACACTGAAATACTCCTTTCAGCCACCTCACATAAATACTAGGAGGAACCTAACCTCTCCTTAGCCAATTGACACTTACCATTTCGGCATGAACATTATCTCATCGAATACATTATTTCATGGCATTTTATCGTGGACATTGTTACCTCGTAGATATAACTACATCGTAGACATCGTATACATAATTTATCGTCGCACACACACACATTTCTCATATTTACTTACCTTATTTAGATGTGCACAATGGCGGGTGTCTCCTGTCATTCTCGTTGTCTTAGCGAAATTACGTGATCTAAACATGTCAGTGCAAGCACCTGATAGCCGTATTATCTAACACCCCTGAATCAGATGCTAGTATGAGGGCACAAATAGTATACCTTCCACAATTCAGAAACTTTAAAATGACTTAATATCCCATATGATAAGCAATTGCAAACTACCCGTCTCACATAAATAACTATTTTACTGATCACTCAAGGAATGCTATCCTGAAATTTAATCATGCAATTATTTTCCTATTCTCGGCGTCAATATGGTATAAACAACACACGCATATTGGTTAAGATAATATGTTGAACCCTCTCAACATTCGGTATGCATTCCTACTGTGAACTGCTATGCCAAAGATTGCGGGTTCAAACCCGGCTGAATCGTCGGATTTTTAAGAGGGTTAAATCCTTAAGTATGCCTTCCTTCGGAGGGGAAGTAAAGTCGGCGGACCCATGTCATAGATTTATGGCATGTAAACTACAATTAGTGGTGTGTAGCCACAATATGTAGCTCATTTGGATAGAAACGCTCTATCAAGTTCCATCGTTCGCCACTGGGTGTCAGTGACAGTGGTTTCTGTTAGCCACAGTTTGAACTAGTTGAAATTGAACTTGTTGGGGAGCCTACGGGTGTTCAATTGAAATGCCCTGCTGTGGCCATTGGCTGCAATTCAAATATAATCATTCCTACTGAACTTAACCACTATCCATAAATAGTAGACTACATTATGCAACGAGCCTATAATGGCAATAGGCGAGTTGCATACGACTGTTTATGTTCGACGATAATTATTATAACTATTTTATGTTCGAACATAAATATTCATAAATATCTGTCGAGATTTCCCAGTTTTATGTACTGAACAGAGCGCATGAGACGCAGAGAATGCCTTGTATTTGACCATGGCCTCCTCGATTACCCTACTATGACACTAGGCCAGGCAGTGAAATTTAAATTAGATGGCCGTGGAACTCAGTGCATCTAATTATCTAATTGGTCAAACAACTGTTTCTTGAGCTCTGATTGGTGGGAGAAATTGTTTCATAATGAAAAATAGTGTTATAATGAGCCTCATTATAGTACAGGTTTCTGACATATAATAGTCAGGGTCGAACATAAATCCCATATTCTATCTCTAAGAACATTCTTTTGTCACATTCTGCTGAACTGTGGTAGATGCTAAAAATGAAAGTGAATGTACTCATATGTTCGATGTACAGGAACACATGGTTGGAGATTTCACCGCATGGTGACTTTAGCCAGGAACACTATGTCTTCTGTCTTGATTCCTATGTGATCAACTCTCCTCACTCCGTCATGGTTGCTACCATTTCTCGATGCTCCCATCTCGAATTGTTTATTCATTTTGCAGTGTTAAAAGGGGGCACATACAACTTAAGGAGCCAAGGCAATAACGATTTTAATATTACAACTGTGCCTGTCATAAATCTTGTACAGTGGAACTTGGATAATTCTAACCTCAAGGGACCAGTAAAAAAATTCGAATTATCCAAAAATTCGAATTAAGAAGGTTTTTTGAAAAGGCTAGAGAAAATATATTGTATTACGTTTACATTATGTATAATGCCTGTATTGTGAATAACCTTATAGTTTCAAATGAAAAATAAAACCAAAATGTACTATTCACCTATTTAACGACAGTAGTAATCCAGCAATCTAGTTAAGTCTTAGAGGCATCTACTGTTTTTCAAAATAGTTCGAGGTTTTTACATGTTTCCTACAATTAAGTCTCTCATTCATTACAAAAGAACCTAACAAATTTAAGGAACGGAAAACAGAACCACTTACGTCATTTCTACTAAAAAAAGCCTAAGTTCTGTGATGTGGTTTGTTGCTTGGGCTGCACTCGGAACAGTTTTTTCGGGAACTGACCCAACTGTTTGGCGTCAGATTGGCTTTTTACACTAAAACTTCGAATTATCCAAAATATAATTCGAATTAACCACGATTTTGTAGCATTGATTGTATATAAAATGCTAGGGACCAAGAGAAAAATTCGAATTAAAGAAGATTTGGAATTTTAGATGTTCGAATTAGCCACGTTCCACTGTACAAACAATTATATACACTTCCAAGGAAACACATACAGCTTTCTATTAGAAGCAATTCTTTAAATTTTCAAAATTCAAATCGTAACTATATTTATCTATTTTTCAAAATTTGGTTCTTGCTTTGTGGTGACCTTCACCATTTCCCTCATATCTCCGATGTTTATAGAAATGCTTTGACTTTTCTTTTTTTTAAGTGGGTGCTAAACCTTCAGCTAAAAAATGAAACTCACTCAAACCGTTGTGGCTTTAATTAGTCTTTCTATAAAAAGTTAAAAAAGTTTCTTTCTCAGTTTGCTCAGAAAAATGTAATAATAACGCTTAATTAATTAATTAATTAATTAACAATGTGTAAATTCAAGAGATTCATTTTGTAAACTGCAGGGTTAACGCCCACTTTAAAAATAAAAAGCCATAAAAGTCGTATTATCATGGGAGATATGACGGGAAACGGTGAAAGTTAGCACAAAGCAAGAACCAAATTTTGAAAAATGGGTAAAAAAAACTGACAGTCAGTCTGAAAGACTAGACTTTGTATCATTTTAAATGCTACAAATGCTGAAAAATGCTAGAAAGGCTGGAGGCTTCTCGCTTCGCTCGAAGTCAAAGACTCTTGACATGTTAGAAAATTATCTGCATAATACTTATCTTGCTTTATAATACTTTACCGTGTTTCAAATTATTCGCGAACGGCAAGTGCAAACCAAGGGCAAAGGAAGGTCAAGCGCGTGGGATGCCGTCACGCTCACCAGAGCGCGCGGGGACGGCCCCTTCCATCCAGTCTAAAAACACTTATAGTGGGCGATGTATTGAAGATAGAGATATGCTCTCGCGGACTTTTTTGTAGAACTTTTCATGCTGACCAATTCTTACGTTCATAGTATATTGATATTTTTAACGGTTTGTCCAGCGTAAGCTTAAGAAGCGCACGGACGCCAAGTTTGTTTTCGACTTTTTCACTGAAATCGTTACTGCTTGGCTTCCTTTCATCATACATAAATTATTTCTTACAGAATCTTTCCTCGAGATATCCTTTACAGAATGGTGAAAACCGCATCAAATCCATCCAGTGGTTCTCGAGATTACCGATGACATCCAAGAATCGGGGATTTTTGTCTTATACTAACGAAGTAGAGATTGTCGGGGAACACATGCACTAAGCGGTACTATGACGTCACACACCTCAGTGCATCTGGGTACATTTCGACCCGTCACCGTAACGTAACGCCAGACCCCAGCGTAACGACGAAGTCGACAAGGTCATTTAAAATGATAAAATAGTTACGATTTGAATTTTGAAAATTTACAACTTCGCTTCTAGTAGCAAGATGTGTGTGTTTGCTTGGAAATGTATAGAATTGTTGTACACGATTTATGACAGGCACAGTTGTAACATTAAAATCGTTATTGTATTGGCTCCTTAAGCTAAATGTGCCCCCTTCTAACAATTTATAGGGCACATTTGAATATCATATGAGAGCACTTCACAGATTTTCACAATCCACTGTGTACGAAAGCTAGTAGATTGCTTTATATTTCGTTCTGGTATACCCTATGTGCTTATGATCTCCCATGGTCTCAGTATCTGAACAACGTATGCTCATACGTCCTATAGTTCAGGACCGATACGGGTTACGCACCCTTTCGCTTTGGGCACTGTATTACGGTATGCACCTCGCGATTGTTCTCTCTTTGTGCTGCCTGAATAGACTTTCTATTTATTTATCAGAAGATTAAACTCTTATAGCTCTTTGTGTTGACACATGCACAATCCCTGAGAACTGAACCAGTCACTTCAATTATTTTGCTTAAGCAATTGTACTTAAACATTAAGACTTAAACTTAATATAAAGACGGTAATATAAAATCCTTAGCAGTTGACAATCGTTTATATTACTGTCTGTATGCTAACTCTTTATTGTTTCGTATCCTGGCGCAGTCAGCTGGCATTTGAGGGTGCGCAAATGTAAGGGAGCCGTGTCAGTAGATTTACTGGCACGTTAAAGATCCCCTTCGGGGCAAAATTCCGACACTCCGGCGTCTCTAAAAGCCGCAGTAGTTAAAAGGGACGTAAAACCATTAACATTATTATTATTCTTTATTGTTCCAGAGCAACGTGAACTCAGCACGTGATTTGATCCCGAACTGAAATAATACTATACTTCACATACTTGTTGATTATTTCACTTCCTCTTTATAATTTTACCAGATCATTTCTTTAAGTTATTTTCTGTACGATAATTGCTGACCCCGAGTGATATGGATACCCAGAAACCCTGTTTTATCCATTCATCAGAAGTTAGTTCCAAGCGGACGAACAGTTTTAGCATCCCTGATAATCCCTGGCTTCTCAAACAAGTGACATAATTATATGCATCGATAGAGAAAAATTCGCTGATCATATTCATAAAATTAGTTCAGGAATTTGATTATAGGCAGGGTTATTATGTGAGCGGTTCACACACCATACTTTGTCACGTGGAAGCTATGCATGCATAGTGTGTATTCACAACAACAGATGACTCTGTGATTGCTGGTAGGAGCACAGCGAGCGCTGTGCCGAGCGTCGTGTTGAGCAGCGAGCCTATATCAGAATAGCCTTTCTTCGGGGGAGAAAAGCGAGAGTGTCACAGTGAATTTGTGGAAGCCTGTCACGAATAATCGCCGTCGATGAATTTTGGGCCAGGACATACGATCCGGAACTCAAACGTCAGTCCGTGGAGTGGCGCCATGCTGGATCACCAAGGAGGCAGAAGTTCCATCAGAATCCGTCCCCCGTAAAATTGATGGTGATCGTCGCGTAGGACGTCAGGGGCAGCATTGTGTCCCACTTCGTTCCCGATGGCAGAACAGTGAACACAGAGTCATGCAGGGACTTCCTGGTGCGACAGGTACGACGTGGCGTTCGGGAGAAACGTCCGGATCTTGTGGACAATGCAATCATACAGTGCGACAACTGCGACACTGTGGATGGGAAGAATTGGAGGACCCACTGTACTCTGCTGACATTTCGCCCTGTGATTTCATTCTCATACCAAAGGTAAAGGAACCACTGCGTAGAAGGTGGTTTGCGACACGGGAGGACATTGTCAATGCTGTGCGACAACAGACGACCCGCTTCACACATGGGGTGGCAAATGGTGACGCGGATGGAATTACGCCCCCCCCCCCCCCCCCCCCCGCCCAAACACACACACACAAATTGTTTGCAGTGTGTGGTGGACGTTGCAGGGGTTACTTTCAGGGCCCTTAGACCCAGTTTTGTCATGACAACTGTATGTGTGCTGAGCTGGAATGTAGGTGGTGTGATTGGCTGTAAGTCGTTGATTCGTTAGTTAGTAATTACTTACTGTCGACCAAAATATTATGTGCACTCGAGTTTGAAGGTTGTTTGTGAAGTAACCAATAGGTCTACATAAAATCCAATAACATCATCATTTCTGTCGTTCTATTTTAAGTTAGGTCATGTAGGTTTGGATTTTTTAATTTATATTTTAATATTTTTTATCGCAGTTGGAACACAAAAAGTGCACGTTTTTAAGAGTGTTTCAACCATGCGTCACATTTAAGAATTATTATCTCAAAACCCCGTCATCAGATCAAATCCAAATTTTAACACACTATACATTGGAATGTTGTTAAACTGGTTTATTAATTTCAAAATTTTGTGTGTCCAAGAAACAAAGTTGTTATCATTTTTGTAAGGTAACTTTTTCTCGGCTCGGGCTGGTTGGAAAATGTAGTTCTTGGTCTCGTTTTAATCCTCATACATCAAAATGTTATGCTGTATGACTGTGAAATACGTAAATTAATGCACTAATTTTACATCGGTTTGTATTTGTATAGGAAAATAAGACATCGTTTAGCAGCTATGCGATACAGAGAACGCTGTACAGCGTTGCCGAGTTGGTGCCCATCTCTGCCGAGCGAGGCGAGCCATGACGCGTGGTGGGCTCCAACTCGGTAACGCTGTACAGCGTTCTCTGTATCGGATAGCTGCTAAACGATGTCTTATTATCCCATACAAATACAAACCGATATAAATTAAGTGAATTAATTTACGTATTTAAGAATCATACAGCATAACCTTTTGTTGTATGAGGATGTCAACGCGACCAAGAACTACATTTTCCAACCAGCCTGAGCCGAGAAAAAGTTACCTTAAAAAAATGATAACAACTTTGTTTCTTGGACACTCAAAATTTTGAAATTAATAAACCAGTTATACAACATTCCAATGTATATTGTGTTAAAATTTGGATTCGATCTGATGACGGGTTTCTGAGATAATAATTCTTAAATGTGACGCATGGTTGAAACACGCTTAAATACGGGCACTTTATGTGTTCCAACTATGATAAAAAATATTAAAATATTAATTAAAAATTCCAAACGTACATGAACTAACGTAAAATAGAACGACGAAAATATTGATGTTATTGGATTTTATGTAGGCCTATTGGTTACATCACAAACAACCTTCAAACTCGAGTACACATAATATTTTGGTCGACAGTAGTTTGCACCATGCAACCAGTACTGTCATGAACACTGCAACGTCCACCACACACTGCAAACAATTTTTGTGTGTGTGTGTGGGGGGGGGGGGCGGAATTCCATCCGCGTCACCATTTGCCGCCCCATGTGTGAAGCGGGTCATCTGTTGTCGCACAGCATTGGCAATGTGTTCATGTGAACCACAATGTTCGCGTGTTCATCAATGTCCACACATGTAGTTCCCACCTCGTCCTGGCATCTGTATATGTTGCATTGTCCAACCAGGCTGGTATCTGCAGGAAAGAAAATGTTTGCAATGACTTATGCCCCAACCCTCGTATTTAAATAGCATTCCTTAAAACTTGCACAGAATTGGGGGCTTTCCTGAGCTCATCTCAGCTGATTCACTGGTCCTCAAGTGCTTGTAACTTGACTTTCCAATTAACTACGCACTTCGTTGGCCTATGATTAATAAATGACTTAATTTATTCAAATTGATCTTGAAATTTTGTTTTCTAGACGGTGATTTCCATGTTAATTTCCTCTACGTAAATTTCCAGAAATATAATAAAGAGGTGTGTCGGATTATTGCGACTCCTTTATGGCATTCCTACCGTACCCATAAAACAATAAATCCTTTTGTGTCGAAATTGCCTGTAATTCCCTGGTCTCGTTCTGCGTTATCTTTTGGGTTTTACGTTCGTCTGCTAACCTCACTTACTGGCGCCGTTCTTTGCGTAGTCCCGTTTGCATAGAAATTATGGCCTTGACTGCCTTTGTTCTTTTGCTTATTAGTGCCTTATTTCCGTCCAGTTCATCTGGTATTTGGCCTCAATGTGCTGTCGTCCAGGAGCACAATACTGTACTGTATATACACCCAAAATACACGGGACTGAAATGACCACGATGTCCCAGCTGCTAAATGTAAACAACATCAGTCTGTGATAGTAAGCGCTTCTTTGTTCATTTGCTTGTCCATGAAGATGCGTAAGAATTGATATCAGGTAAAGTTGAACTTGTAAACCCAATAAATGTATAATTATACTATTTTCAGGTCTTTGTTTTTTTTTCATACTGTTCGCTTGAGCCAGATCTAGTATATATGACTGCCTATTATGTGGAAACGAACTAATGCTGTGGTCCAACATATTAAATGTGTTAGGGCCGTGTCCACAGTACAATCCAATATCCGTATTGATTGAAACAAATGGCAAAGCTTAGTGTTAGATCCCCTTGCTCTCGTAAGATATTTCCGATACTTCTGGTTCTATAAAATCAATTTCTCCGAACAAGGCATTATACTGAAAGCATTGAGTAGCTATGTTTGAAAGTTAGTGATGTAAATTCACTTGTATATTATCAACATTTTCAAGACATATGTAGAATTTAAAAATTTTATTTAATACTTTTCAATACTTCATTTTCCCCAATGGTGTGAAATATTGGGGGTATTGGTTTAAGGGACACAACACCTAGGCCATTTGTCCTTGAACATGAACTGCGACAGGTGAGTGGACATGTTTCCGCTCTCTCCTCAAGGTCTGTTTCCTGGAAATGAAGCTCTACCATGAGTGTTTTTAAAACTTGGATGGTGAAATTGCACTCTGGTTTATATTTCCTGCTTTGCCATGTAGGAATCCCAGATTGACGATTTTCATTGACTTACCCCACGCGCCTTTGCTCTCACATTGATGATACTCGTAGATTGCAGACAGCCGATACAGATTTCTGTCTTTATGTTTCAGGCTGGATTTGGAACCAGAGGACGACTCTGTGGTCTTTGCGGTGATCATGATGGTGAACGAGTAGGGGAGTTGAAAACACCCCGTGGTATGCTGGTATACTCCCCTCAAGAGTTTGCAGCCTCCTATGCGCTCGAAGAAGAAAACTGTGTGGTTCAAGGAGAGCTGTGACAACCTTCTGTACCCCATTGTTGCGATATTGTGCTATGTACCCAATTCCTTGTGTCTTTTTGTTAATACAACCTTATATTGAATAAGCTTCTCAAGTGTAAGAGGATTATTTTGTCCGGCATTATCAGACCTGTTTCCTTTCTACTTTCTATCAATATATTTTGAAACAAAATTTGACAATTGTACTTAACATTGATCGCTAAGCAAGAAGTAGCGCTTGAATGCGAGCTAAGACATTAGTACAGTACTGAACTTGGTCTCATTGTAGCGAAGCATTTATACATCTGATGTCCTTTATTGGCTTGGAGCATGTCCACCCATATTAAGCATCAAGAGGACACTACGGTGAACATGAGGAACCTAATGCCTACATAAGCAGGTGAAAGCTCGTCTGAATTTGCACTATAGTGCATTGCGTGTGCAGTAAGAGGCTGATATATTACACCACTTTAACTTTTGTGCAACTTATCTTGTCCTTCAATGTTCTTGACATTCATCAGCACGGTATACTGTGTAACAACAAGTTTCACCAGACTCAGGATCTGTGACGTCTGTATTTTACAGAGGAACTTGAAACATTAACGTAACAAGAGCTCGCATGTTGAAACAGAAACTATTTTTAAGGCAGATACACAGTAGTAGGGCACTGATACGCATTACTATTTAACATAGTCACCATTGATGTCCAGGCACTTGTTCCAGCGGCACGATAAGACATCGGTGCCGGCATGGAAGAAATAACCGTCCAGTCCCTAAAGTCACGTTATGACGGCATCCTGACCGGCCATACCGTTGTTGAATAGCTTGCTGACCAGTGCTTCCTTAATAGTCCGAAAGAATGTAAATCACTGTGTGTCAACATCGCATCGACTGTCAACACGTCTTTCGGTAAACCAGCTGCTGCTGAACGATAGTGTGCACTCTGCCTACTGAGATGTTCAGCTCATTGATAATGTCGCTAAGTCAAATGTGATGATCGTCATGTATCAGACCTTTGATAAAATGAGCAACGATCTGGCCGGTAAAGTACGTCCATCACGTATGCATGGGGCAGAAGTGAGAAACTATGGGGAAAACTTTCTACTCAGTTATCCTCAAGAAGCTAAGTGTACTCCGTTGTAACCCTCAGACTATACTGCAATTTCCTGGCAGAGCTGGATATTGAACGAAGGACTTTTGGGACAGTACTACACCTAGACCACATAAGGCGCCTGGCTATTTATTTTAAAATGTAAGTTATACGAGGGTCATGAGCAACATTTTTTTTACAGAAATGTGTTTATTAAATACGATACACTGAATACATCATTTCAAACGATAAACTGTTCTTTATGTTCAACATAGTCTTTCTTCCTGCGGACACATTTTCTCGCCGTTGTGGAAGTTTGAAAATCCCTCGACTGTAGAAGTTCGTTCCAACACGCCGCCGTAAGCACTGACGCCCTGCTCTCCTCACGTCCTCGTTCGTCTCATAGCGCTGGCCTCTCATCTGCTCCTTTACTAAATCAAAAAGATGTTAGTGGGAGGGTGGATGTGGCATAACTTCCCATTCAAATTTTTGAATGTTCGCGCTGGTGAAACGTTTACTGTGGGAGCGTGCGTTATCGTGTTGCAGGATAATATTCTTTCCAGGACGTTTATCACGCATTGCACGACGAAGCTTGTGAAGCGTTTCAACGTAACGGACACGTAACGTTCATGTTCAAGAAATTCAGCCAGAATGACACCCTCTGCATCCCAGAAGACGGTGCCCATAACGTTCCCAGCAAACGGCACTGCCTTTGTTTTTTTAGTCGGCGAATCCAAATGGTGTAGTTCCATTCTTTGTCGTTTCGTTTTTGGTTCGTAATTGTAGAACCTGCTCTTATCCCCTGTAACAATACTCATCAAAAATCATCTCCTTCATTTCCATGTCTCTGAAGAAGGTTCTGAATGACGGTTTGTCTTTGTACTTTGTGCTCTTTAGTGAGTAACCGTGGGACCCAGCGGGAACATACTTTTCGATAGCCTAACTCACGAAACATTGCCTGCACTGCACTGTGTCCCATTGAGTCTTACCACAATTTTACTGACAATCACACGTCTGTCTTCTTTACTGTTGTCATCAACGCGTGTCATGTTGCACTCAGTGGAGGCGCACTACGCAGCTGATTTTGAATGCTCATGTTTACATCTTTGAAATGTTTCACCCATCTCCGAACACTGCTAACACCCATACACACATCTCCATAAGCACGCTGAAGTCTCTGGTGAATATTAGCAGCAGGGATCCCTTCTTTAACAAGGAATTCTATCACAGCACGTCGACGGAACGAAACATTGATGTTGGCCATTTTGTAACTCCTTGCTATGGCCACGTGATAAAAGCTAATGACGATAGAGTACCCGTACGTGTTCTGGAAAGTCGGAAGATTGCGCTGATGTGCATGGTCACTCTATATTAAAGGATCGTGTTAAAAAAAAGTTGCTCACAACTTTCAGTATGGCTTTCGAAGTTTTATTCAACACACTTAAAGAAATAAATGTGTGGCGCAAAACCAATGCGTTCCGGCAGGTAAGGTGCTTGCAGATGGCAGCACATGTCGCGTGTTCGATTCCCGACTCGGCCAATATATTTAATTCTGGTCAGGGTTTGAGAAGGGTACACTCAGCCTCGTGAGGCAAAGCTGGGAAGATATGGGTTTGCTTCCCACCTCACTTGCCCTACAAGTCGTTTTCCGTGGGTTTTCACTTTTACTCCGGGCAAATACCAGGACAGTTCTTAACGTATGGCCACGGCCACCCCTTTCAAATTCTAGCCTTAATTACACTTCTACAGGCATCACAAGAACGCTGATTATCAGACAGATTCTACATACATCCAAGTATACTGTATGTGGCTAAATGACCACAATGTCGTAAAGCCCCTAAATGAATCAACAATAACAACCTTTTCCTTAGAACAATAAACTCAGTGATGTATTCGTTTTCATATAACTATTGACCTATTCCAATATACGGTATTGGCTGTATCCTTACGCATTCCTCAAAACATTTGCCTTGATTATTTTGAAAGATTTTTGATGTGTAACATCTTTCCGCTCGGTTGCTGGATAGTTTTGTGGGAGTGATTTTGAAAATTGGGGACGGAAGTGAATCGGGCGGAGGTGGATCGAACGGAAGTGGATCGGACGGAAGTGAAGACGCACTGCCAGAAAATGGGACGGAAGTGAATCGGGCGGAAGTGGATCGAGCGGTAGTGGGTCGGACGGAAGTGAAGACGCACTGCCAGCTGGATGTACAATTGAAAATGTGTGTATTGGAAACAAGGCAGTGTGTGCTCTGTAGCGCGAGAATGTTATGGCAATACAGTAGGCAGTGCATTTAGCAGGCACTGGTTTGACGCGCACAGTGGCAAATATTTCACCGACTTTCATTTGTCATTGAGCAGTTTATGAAGTTTCACGTTCAAGGTTGAATATCACATGGGGTAGGACAAAGACGACAAATGCCATTTAAGTAAGTGGCATTATTGTCAAGCTGTGGGTGAGTAGTCAAAATATTAAATGCGTAACAGAACATTGTTATATGAGTGGAATAAAAGCTGTATTTTCATCATATGTGAGACTAGGTCATTTCATGAATGTAGGAAGCCATGTTTTGATTGTTTACGACGAACTGTACGAGAGCTTTGAGAATAATGAATGTTATAGTGTACCCATGTGAGTAATCTCCATGGCAAATATGCTCCTTCCTCCAGCTAGCTTCAGTTCTCGGCGTGTACCGTTCTCCCACTGAGCAGTTGCATAATTTTGATTTGAGACTAAAAGGTATCAACTCTACAATGATAAAACACAACTCTATTCTAAAGACTTTAATTCAGCATTAAATCATGGCTTCAAACAATATAAGAACACAATCCCAACAAACATAATACAAAATCAAACAAAATTACTCCCACAATCCACTAATTATTCACACATTATCCTATTAAATTCCCATAATTGTTCAAACCTTTACCCTTAGGTTGACTTCAACATTCACTCTAGTGCGCTGATGCACATGTAACTTCCATAAAAACTGTACCTTTTTATCGTATGTCACCTGGTGTGACTTCTTTAATTTTCACAAGAATAATTATTTCTCACAACAACATCTTACTTTACATTATGTTCTCAAAACACATCTTACTTTACATTCTGAGTGCCTTCTGTGTTCTAGTTTACATTATGAATGCCTTTTGTGTTCTGTATCTCTCTTCCCACCAAAATGCTTTAGCATGCATTAGCCAATTCATGGGTTGCACTACAAATCTACTTGCAACTCCACCATTATATAAATATACCCCTAAAGTTCCCTCTTTATAGTTCCACTGCATGCCGTTGTGATTTCAATTCCAAAACTTTCGTTATCGCTGTGTCGGATGGTATTATTAAGCTACCCTTGCGAGCGTAGCCTATGGCGTCAAGTGCCCAACTTCATAAATACGTGTCAGTGTCAGTACAAATTGCATCTTCCGACCATTCGTAAGATTGCTAAAATTTAAATCATCAGGGTGCTCTATGATTACCAATGTGTTTTTAAACCACATAAATTCATTACACAATATAACAATGTTTCCTTTCAATACAAACAGGGTCTCAAATCTGTCCTTTCTAAACGTTAACCTTCACGGTTCGTTTTACAACTCAGCCCCTCAGAGCGGCTCGTATACAATAGAGCGAAGTAGAGTGGTTACAGCACATGCACCATCCCTCGCTTTCTGACTTCTGGTTTTTTTTCCCCCAAGCAGTAACAAGATTCTAAGTACAATAGCGTGGTCACACTGACCCACATGATCCCATATAATTTAAACTGAATGGTATGCAATTTAGGTTCTGGACGAGTTTATACATTTATTCCTAACCTTAGGATATTAATAACTGGCCTCAATAGGTCCATTTCATCATATGAAGGCACGAGATTCATAAACACAGGTCGAGTTGGATAGCCGGTATCTTAATAAATGCTACGGTCAGTCAGAAGCTGCCGTCCATAAGATTCGCTTCACAAGAGCCGAATCATTCAATAACAAGTTCTCGGTCGATCAGTTATGGTGCAGAGGTTTCCATTGTTCTCCTCTCACCTACCACAGGATTCGAACCCGGAACATTCCATATCCATCATCAGAGTTAGGGTACAACACTAAATACACTCTGGCACAAAATAAATATTTCTGTACGCCCAAGGCTATACGGGATTTCACACGTCGAACAGATTACCTGGCTCCATGACCCGATGCTCTGATCTCGTCCTTTAATTAGTAAGAGAAATCTATCCATTGCTCTACAAGCTTATTCACAAGCTACAAATTCAATTCTCTATTAAACTCTTCCATTTCCTTGCATAATTATTCCCATTAACACAATATACTCTGGTATTAATTGCTTTCTCAGCCCTTAAGGTATTATCTTACTGCTTGGATAGATAAATATTCCAATTAGCGTAAATATTTCTTGCAACAACATTTCATCCTGATGTATTCATTTATCCCTTTTATTATTATTATTATTATTATTTTATTATTACTGACATAAATTACCATAACCCGACACAACGTAACCATTTTAATAATCGAACATCCGTGTTCGTTACGTTAAGTTTTTACATAACTGATTTGCCATTTTATAATAATAGTGGTAACGATTAATCCACTCAATGATGTATAACAACATCTCAACTCTACTAAAATCAACACAACAAATAATGAACATTTGAGGTTCTACCTCCTAATATTGATTCTTACTGGCACATTTTTATAATTCTGAAATCACATTTCATACAGTGGACTATAGCTACTATAACATCATGGTTTTTGGGTACTTACATACTGTAGGCTATCCAGGTGGCTCCAACCACTCACATCTTCCAGTATCGCCTGCCATTTGCATACTTAGCGAGGCATTTCCACACTGATAATACACATATTACAAAACCTTTGCCTCCCGAAACACACGGCACTTTTCTTTTCCATATTGAGGCACATAACACTGTATAACACTTGTTACAACAATAATTTTATAGATATTTCACAGATCAAGACTATAAAACACACGTCACTATTTACATTTCTTACTGGTTAAATTTCCCTGGCAAGACATCAGAACTGCAGGTGTTGACGGACTCTTCCTTGCTCCTACCATATCCTGATTGAAAGTCTCGATTATCTGCCTACGGATTCACCAACGGTCTATCAATTATCCTACGATAAACTTCCTGATTTGGCATGAATATGCTTACATATCGTCATGAACGTTAATTATTGGTATACTTATGGCATTTCACCAATCGCATCATAAAGTTTATGCCTGCGCAGTCCGGCATACTAAGATCTGTATAACCAGTCAATATTTTATACACTGCGCTCAACATTGTACATAGTATTTATACAAATTATTACTTTCAATAGTTCTGCCTTGTATATCACACGGTACTTCCTATGTGAACACTAACAATTGCTCGTACTGCCGACTATACACATACGGCACGACTGTCCTTAATAAAAGGTATTATAACAGTTTTACTGCACGGCTTCCCACTCTGACGTCCGAGCATCACTCCTTGACTCCGGTAACGCGCATTTCGCATAATAAAGTCTATTGATTACAGTACTTATTATTACTTCATGACTATGCATGATTATATTATCAATAGGTGCATTACACTGCACGGCGAATATACTGATTAACACTAAAATGTTCAAGTCTTTGTGCGCGTCCTTTCCTGGGCCAGAGCGACATACGCTCCGCGCTAGAGTCTGTTCCAACTGCCCTCTCTGACCTGAGTCCACTCCCTTATATTCGTTTCACAAGAAAAAGTAGACCTAGGATTCCCTCGCTGTATCATCTCCTCTCCCAGGATGATTCTGGTCTTGAAATACTGTTCATATGTTCCTTTTTCCTCGCTGATCCCAAAACTGAATGCGTGTTCGAGGATCGATCGGCCAATTAATTAATATTAATTGTCTTTGCCATGGCGTGGGTACGCGGCATCTTGAAAAAATCCCCGGCGACCTAGTAAGGTCACTCCGCGAACACCAAAAGTCCTGTGTTCTTGCGCAGTCCCTTAAATATGCCTCGATTTCACAGTTTAAAGGCTTGATAATTAGCCTCCTGGCTAAAGATTTACATGTGTGCAACTTTCATGTCATTGCGTTGCTCCAATCACGAGTAATCAATGATTTTCACTGGGATCTTCCCACCCCATTCACATTTCTATTCTGAAACGGGGAAGAACTGGGCCATTATTTCACTCCCCGACCTGCTCCAGACGACATAAGTAGGTCAGCGAGAGTGACACGGCTCCACGAGTCTCCTCCCACAATTCTGGAGCTATCAGTAAAATGTCAAACTCCCCAAATTTGTGCTCAAGTCGAGAATAGCCTACTTCCTACAGCCCAATCATGCTTTATTCCAGTCGCTTTCCCTGCATTATTTTAATAAATAATGTCAGCATCAGTTGACATCACAACAGTGACTTCATATATAATTTCCTCTTGGGGTTTTTACAACTAAAACTCCCTCAAAAGATCTCGGGTTCGTTCCTAGGTGGAACCTTCATTCTGAGCTCACAGTCTCTGAGATCCACGATCGATACCAGTCAGCCTACCCCCCTTGGGTTCAATAGTTACTGAGGAATGTGCTCACAGTATTTGAGAGTACTGCCGACGTTGTGTGTCACTTTGTTATTATGAATTATTAATGTAAAAGGAAGGAAGGAAGCTTGTAGTTTTGCGTGTCCGTTTATCTCACGATCATGATCCACGGTACCTCCCTTTTACGTGGAATGCGAACCACAGGACATGGCATTTCAATTCGAAAATCTCACATGTATTGGCCGGGAATCAAACCCGGTCTACCTTGGTGAGAGACTAACAGCTTGACCGCTGCGCCACAAATGTGACAGTAGCATATCTCCAATTCAATCTATACATTCATCACAGTTCCAGTATGAAAATGGAGTGTAAATTAACATTTTAAGAATGTCCAAGCTGTGTAGTATACGAGTAGGATAACATGTCAGATGTTACACATCATATGCGACTACTGTAAGGCTCGTATCTTTTTTTTAAAACTCTGTTTAGTTTTCAAAGAACATTTTAGTAAAACAACTGGAATACATTTTAATTATTGAGATGAGTAATCAGTTACTGTTGCTCACTAAAACTACTTGTATACTGTATTTGAAAAAGATGGAATTCGATTCAGTCATACTTACAAACGTCTACTACTGAAAGCTACAATATTAATTGTTAATAAGACAACACTAAAAAAGGCTTCAAAGTTGTCTTTTTTAAAACAAATTCTCTCAACTGCAAAGAGGCTTCGTCTTATTTCTTCAGTATTCTGAAATATTTCAGTAAAATAGTTGAAATATACGTAATTAGACGTTCGAGGTTAGGTATTCGACTGAATTGATCAATGAATGTGAGGTACTCAGCGACACATTTCTCTAAAACGCTAGGGCTGAAGGATGCAACCCGCAATGAGAGATCATTTATACGATCAAGGGATTGTACGCCACATCATTAAACTTCCTGTATTAGATGTTTATTAGATGTGAACAATGTGACACCTTAACATGTTCATAACAGAGGTTTCAGCCTGAAAATGCACGTTCTTATTTATAATCAACTAGTTTCGCCGAAGTCAACGTATTCTCCACCATGGCTGGCAGGTACGTATTAAGCTCCGGACTTACAACTTCTCTCGATCCTTTTGGGCTTAGGCCTAAATGTTTCTAAATCTGGAAACTACAGAGTAGGCGCTTTCGTGATTTGATCCTCGTGTGTGCCAAGGAACTGTTCATTATGAGATATGAGATACGATATACGATACTCTGCCCAAATCCAGTTGCCTAGATTTGAGAGCGCAGGCCACAATGCTAAGTCCAGAATTGAAAGTTTCAATAGCGTGCGCCGAACCTTCTTAGAAGGAATTGGAAGCTTTGAGCAGCCAAGAAATGGTTAAGTGACGTAGGCGAGAGCGTCATAGTCGAGGCTAAATTGACATTAAATATTTCCCGATGGAGTAGAATCTTGAGACTAACATCAAATTACTGGCACGGACAAGGGAGGAAGAATATGCTTTATTTCGAGGGAATAGACTGAGCGGAAGCTGAGATATGAGATGTTTTAGTTTCAGCATATTTCACGCATTGACCTCAAGAAGTCCGCTTGAAGAGTATATAAGGCACGCATGTCAGAGCCAAGTATGTTCATTCCTTCGTAAGCGCTCAGCCGCTAAACACTCTACGTCGCTCCGAACACTGTTATAATCTTCGTGCACATGGTTGCAAAATCTACGTTATTACCAGCACAGTTGCTGGGACTTAGTGGTATCGACAGTACATGGTTACTGGTCTTATAAAAGTGTTTAACATTATAGTGCCTTCGAACTTTTCAAAAATTATCACCGAGGTGATAAACTTTGTGGCATTGGTAATTATTTACTGCTACAACGGACTTATGAATAGACTTAATCTATATTTTCATTTCCACTGTCCATTAAAATTTAACTTGGATTATTTCATCCAGACAACTTAATAACTTTTGACAACCAAAATAGTTCATGACTGTTCACCTACCAGTCTTGCACAGTTCAGTTCATTAGCAGACATGGGGAATACAAGCATGCTTGCACTGTCTGGAGAGTGAGAAGCTCTGCCCAGGGAACAGATCTTCAGAACTCGAACATGTGTTGCATAATATTGTAAGAGTAGTGACAGTATTGAAGGCATTACAGTTGGGTAATTTTTCATCATGGATCTTTTCGATCTAACCCCAGTCAAGATTACTTCAGCTGTTGAAGCAGCATATTTTACGAACTATTTTCATCAAGATATTCAGGCTACAAGTATGAATACCGCTATGTCTGTGTAAGACCATTGCGGGTATAAAATGGAGGCCGATACAAGATTATAAATAAGTGTCCTAATGGGGACAAGAAGGCTGTAATAATCTGGTTCAGACCAGATTACAAGCATCAAGATCTACAGGAATGTAAGCTACAATTTGCATTATTTTTATGCGTAGTTAGCTGGAATTTCTCAATTTTTCTACAGTCTTACCAACACATATTTTCTTTTCATCGATGTTTTTGCTGTTGCAAATATTTTCTTTTTGCAATAGAAGCTTTGATCTGAGCAGTTTTTACACTCAGAAGTCAATGATTCGAAATGTATGGACGAGCATTTATTTAATTTTGATATTTTTCTAATCACGGTCATCAGCCGTCGTAACTGAAGATTTAATAATAAATTTAAGTTGAGGAATGGATATTTATCCATTATTAAGAAGTCGAGAATGATATTCCCCGAACAGTTTAACAACTTTAAATCCATTTGTTGAGGAAATAATAATAATGTTGATTTAATAATAATTATTATTTTCAATCTTCTGAGATAATAATACTTGTGATTTCTAATAATCATTATCATGTAGTGTGATTTATACAGTTGACATTTAAAACAATTTTCTAAGATCGGATACTTCTTGATTCCGAAGGTTAGTGGTTAACGCATGCCCACAAACAAATAACATATTAATTCAGTCGAAGTATTTCACGCTTGCATTATGCATTTAAATCTTTGAGAAGACACGGAAAGTAATGATACGGGAAGCTAAAAGCATGTATAAAACAGAGTTTTTGCTAGAGTTTGTATAAAAATAAAATCATTATTGAGCAACGTCTTTTAAAACGTTTGGCTAAGAATAGACACGGTGTGGAGTAATGCAGGTTTTAAATTGATGGTAAAATTACTAACTTATAAATCTTCCAGTTGTCGTAACAATCAAAGGCTTGATTATTCTGTATAATTTGGGAAGAAGTAAGTAAGTAAGTTAAGTATGCCATTCTGATTGTGCAATTAAGTCGCAGGAATGAGGTTGTTGAAATGAAGCGTCAACCATATTGTAGGTTGGATGTCTTTGAAATTAGTGGAGGAGTTGAATTTAGCCACACTTTCGTCGAGATATAACCAAAGGTTATTTTGTTGAGCCATCATTGTCAATTCACAGTTTACCCACGTGTTCTAGAAGTATTCCTAATAATTCCTTGCCCGAGAATTGTTATTGTTAACCTTTTACCTTTCATTATGAAAAGACTTTACCGTTGTCTAGATGCTAATTATGATTATGTGATTTTTGACGCATTTAAATCGAATGGGCCGATGCTGTAAATTATTTAAAACTGTTACTTCTTAACAACCACTACAAACTGAGAGGATTTTTGTGATCCTGTAAAAATATATAAACATCTTGCAAATAAATTGTATGATTAACATATTTGACATTTTGTCAAATTATTGTAATTTTGATAATAACAAATGAAATTGTTTTATGATAAATTTTCTAAATAATATTTCCAAGTGATAGTTAATTGATTGAATGGTTGAATCCATATTGAATTGAATTTATATTTTGTTGATAATAATATTTTTGATATAATATTGATGATTGAGTCAAAAGCTCTGAATAGATTTTGGATCGAGAACAGATGATTCAATAAATATTTTCTGTTTATCGAAGTTCGTCGAATCCAAATGCTCGAATGTCCATGTAAATGATCTTGTGTTGTATTTCTTGTTAATAACTTTGTATTTGAACAAATATTGAGATAACTGAATCCTGAAGTGTTAGTTAATTTGCTACAATAATTTTGAAAAAGTGAATCAGTGATATATTTTTCAACGAGTGATATTTTTTTAATTTCAATATGTGAATACTTAAATAAGATAGGAATCAGGAAGGACAATTAAATTTGCACTGACAAAACCCTACTACTGTAAATAATTCTTTTGAGCGAAGTCAGCAGGACTATTAATTTGACCTTCGTCTCAAATGCCGAGTGTTCATGTGTTGGTGAAATTGTAAATCTTGTACATAACGTATGATTCGTCATACATCTATTTATGCTATTTTTGGCATACCTTCAGTAATTTTTAACGTTTTAAATAAAATGAGATAATTTTACAGGTTGTGCTATTTTCAGAAAATCTCCTTCTATCCTTATTGTTGCATCGAGTCGAAAATCAGTAAAGCAATTGTTTTTTGTTGAGTTATTGGAGTCACATTAACCCATCTGGCGCCCCGGGATATTTTGATTCTCGTGCTGACTGATTTTTGGTGAAATGCATATGTGGTCGTCCGGACTTCGGTCTAAACGGGCACAATACGATATTATATAAATTTATGTAGAGCGCATGCGTCACTAGGTAAGCCTACCCTTAAGCAGGCTTTGCAGTCAGCAGTTGTGCTATCAGTGTGTGTTTCTGTATCATCGCAGACACAACATGTTGCTAATTATGTGGAATTATCTCAGCGTTATTATATGCTACGTAGACCGATGTTTATAACTGGTCTAACTACCAGTGCATATCTCAAAATTTGAACAGTTTACAACGGAATATTTTCAAACCTTTGCTGAAAGATAAGCCCTGTTTTCCTATTTAAAATGGAAATTGATCTCTTAATCCACCTCTATTTCAGGGGTATAACAGGATGGTCCCCAACATAAGTGTGGAGGTGAACACATGGGCGCCCGCAGGATTTTTTTTTCGGTTTCATTATCTACCTGTCCCCTCCCCCTGCCCCCCCCCCCCCCCCCAAATCGTTTCCATTCTTACTTGCTTCGTGAAATTCAATATTTGACTGCTCTGAAACCGTTGGCTACTTTGTGGCAAGAATGGGAGGAATATTTTGTTTGAGTTTTTGTCCTTAAGTTCGCTTTTCATCGTGATTCATCGTCGTAATGTTCAGTTCTTAAAAACCGGTAAAAACTAGTGGTATCGTCAAAAATGAGAATCAAATACCGTACCATAGTTCATTAAAATGGTATTGTTAATCCAGTTCGCCAACTTTCTAAATAACTGGACATATTTTCAGATAATCCCAAAGTACTAAGTTAAATTAAACTGTGAAAATATCCCTACATTTGAAACAGGCCAATTATTTAAATAGCACTGTTTCCAAATACGGTACGGTATCTAGTTTGTACAGGCCGTTACAGCAGATCGTCACGTTTTTACACTTCTGCACATCCAATCGGAAATACTTCGCATTGCTCTTATTAGAATCATAAAACACTTGTAGCCTACGAAGTGGTAAACTCGTAGCGTGGGCCTATAGTTTTAGTAAAAATTAGTTTTGGCAATAAAAATATTTCGCTTGATTATTACTAACCACTAAGTAAAATAGATAAAAACCAGTATATAACGTACTTCTTACTACCGAAATTCGCATTCTCAAGTGGCGGTGCAGCCACTTGACTGAAACAAGAGGAACGGTGATAAGAACGTAAACCAACCACTGCTTTCAATGTGTGATTGAGCGTTATGCTCAAGTTTTTCTCTATGAAATTAGTAGACGATTAAAAAAACTAACAGATATTGTACAATTCTGTAGAGTTTTCTAAAATTAACAAGTGATATTTCGCCGTATTATTTTTTCTAAATGTAAGACATACTGTAAGATCGAGTACGTCATGTCTTCCAGGCCAGTGAGTATTCTTTTGTACCTGTGACGTAAATAATATACTGTCTAACCAATCTCATAAAAATACGTTTGTGTTTTTTTAAATTTATGTATGTTAAGGCTACCTTTAAAGAGGGGAAAATTAACCTTCTTATATTCTATAACTGGCATTGTAGTAAATGTTGCTTTATTTGTGAACAGGTTTAAACTTCACCCCTTGTACTTGAGACTGAGTGAAATTCCTGTTTATGCAATAACGTGTCAGTAGGCGACTGTGTATAAGTAATGTTGTTTCAGAGTGCCGGTGCCGTAGTTTTGAGATGAATGCCCCGGAAAATGAAAAATGATACAAACGTGGTATTTCCCTGAAGGTAGTGTTGAAAACATCGTACTAGGGATGGCTGCTGTCTGCGTCGGCAATCAAATTTCGAATATTCAGGTAATCGGTCCTCATCATGGAGCTTAAATTGAGGTACTCAGCTACGCAGATGGGCTTAAGGATCAAATTACTACATTGTGTCCTTTCTGACAATTCATGCCACGTATGGATTTAGGTCGATATTTTGGCAAAATACCAGATCTATGGTGTTCAGGTATTCCAGATTTTTTGATAGGAGCCTGGGAAAGAAAAGTGCTACTCACGCAGCCATTTAACAATTAAAAAAATTATACCCTTCATTTATAAGTTTTATTTTTACACTGTTTCCCAGAATTGCCCGGCTAAGTCACAGATTAGGCCTAAACATGCAAGTTATGATTTTCATGGTTACTGATGGTCAGATTTTTTAAAAATTTGTTGAAGTACCTACCCCTTTCAAATTGCTGGTTGTTACGATTAAGCATCAAGTCGAGCTAAATCTTTATTCTGTGAACAATATACTGTCTAACCAATCTAATGCAAATACTTTTGAGTTTTTTAAATTTATGTAGGCCTATTTATGTCTCATAAGTACATGTTACGCATCCAAAATTGCCTGCCTTGCAAGAGGGTTCCATTGAAATTATATACAACATTCTGAAGTCTATCACCATTGAATTCATCATTTTGTCTACATTCGATTGCGAGTGCGAATCATAGTCGCTTTGATTACGGCACAAACATTGCAGGACAATTTAACCTCTGTATTATAAATTCCTTGGATTGTAGAAAATGTAACACTGCAGGTTAAGAATCTACAACTACAATGGTAGATTGCTGTTCATTCGTAGCAATAATCTCTTTGTTCTCAAGAAATGCGCCACTGTACTATTGCACACCTTAAAAATAAAAATGTACAGCATTTCGCGGCACGAATAACGATCGCGGAAAGGCAAGCCGGCGTAAAAAAATGGCGAGAGTTTAATACAGTCAAGCCCACATTTAGGGTTCTTGACAGAAGAAAATAGGCAACTTTGCTGTCCCCGAATTGGAATATGTAGATTTATTATAGTTTACATAACATATGGGGCTGTTTCTTCACCTGAGAGTGTATATAACTATGAGTGGCATACACTATAAATATGCGTTTACTAAAATTACAAATAAAAAAAATCTTAATACAAAGAATTTACATTAAATTTTATCTGATATCATATACGACCAATGTGCAAAACAATTATTATTTAAATACCGGCAACAACTTTAGGATTTCCTCATTAGCACAATTTCACATTCAAGTCAGATCAACAGCAAGAACACCAAGGTGACTAAGACGATCCTTTTATTCATGTCCTTAAATAATCAACATGGCCAAAGTATATTCTCCTGTGGAGGGTTTAAACTTTAATAACTTGACGTTTAATGACCAAGCAGTTTTGTGTAGTTTTCCAGAAATTTTTCCGTCCCTAAAATCTGCCGCCCTGGACAGTTGCCAAGTTTTTCTCCCCGTAAATACGGGCCTGAATACAGTAAATTATCCAGTATTGTAAGCATGACCTTACACGACCAGTGTTTTACTGGTCAGCCTAGAAAACCGTATTTTAGATTTTAAGATCCGCTAGCGGTGTTCCAATGTCTAAAAATATCTCCAGAACGTGCTTTCATATATCCACTGCCGAAGTGAGGTGGCAAAAGTAGTATACACTCGAAATAGTGTTGGGGAAACATACGGTATTTAACACTAGGCATAACCGTATTGAAAATTGGAGCTATGTTTCCATTGGTGGTTTGGGGCCGATAACCTAGATGTTAGGCCTCTTAAAACAACAATTATCATCATCATCATCCATTGGTGGCAGAGTGCATAACATCATTACAGTAGAACCATTTTTTTTATTGCAAATACATATTACGTCAGCAACATTACAGATTTTTGTTGATGTAACAGTTGTCATTTGACTATCAGTAACTTCCATTTATGAAATGAACTGGTGTGACAATGAACAATCGAATTTCAACATTCTCGGAAATCCAGAGGGGGGGGGGGGCACCACATTGCCCCCACCCTGCGGGTGCCCATGATATTATCCCATGCATGAGTGCCAAATGTCCGAACAGACCCACTTAAAGCTTGAATATTCTAAGAACATTTCTTAGTGAGCACCTACAAACTGAGAGTAATCAACATGCAAAATTTCAGTTTCATAGCCCTTGTGATTACAAAGATGCGATGATTAACGAGTTAGTGCCTCGTTTTTGGATTATACCGGTATATAAAAATAATAAGATAAGATTACATTACTTACCTTTAAATTAAATATAAATCCATTCGTAGGCGATGCACACGAAATAAATAAATAATACTATAAGCACACAGACACAGTCTAGGCGGCCGTTCATATCGCCACTGCCAAAGTGAGGTGGCAAAATAGTAGACACTCGAGATAGTGTTGGGGAAACATACGGTATTTAACACTAGGCATAACCGTATTGAAAATTGGAGCTATGTTTCCACTGGTGGTTTGGGGCCGATAATGCGAAAGCACACCAGCACCATTGCATAACTTGGATACGTAATGTAGGATGATTTTAACCTCCCGATGGGTGCAACTGATCTGACAGGCACACGAGTTAATTCTTATCTCATATTCGTCATTCGTGGGGGCGAAGGCACTTCCATCTTTCATTAGTTACCTCTTTCCATGACATTCAAGTCCATATCGGCCAGTTTGTCAATGACCCTCCTACACATTTGCTGTTATTGCAAAAGTGATCTGCCTGACAGATTGCGCCCGATCGAGCACCATTACGTAATATGTAAAGAACGAATGAGTGTATTCACTAATTGTAGAAAAACTGATATTCAGCAAATATTATAATTTTTTATAATTCAGATTTCTGAGGTGTGCCAGACAGGCTTAATGTGCCCACAGCCGCTTTATGTTGCGCCCGACGGAAGGTTAAATATCTGAAGTACAGTATTTATATTTAGCACAAAATTAATTAGAATACTGTAAGCACTTTTGCAAAAAAAAAGTTCTTTCTCAGTCTGATTTTCATATCGTTTTACTTTTTAAGATTCCAGAGTGGGGCGAGGGGAGGGGGGGGGGGGGCGCCCATGGGTGGAAGTGGAAGTGAGTCATTGTGATTTATTTTGAACAAAAGGGCAGTAAATATTTGGTTATGTTATTAATATCCCTTCGATTGACAGCATGATGGATGGGGGCGTAGTCATGATGACACAATGACGTAGCCACTCTCCTTTGGACTCTAATCCCTGTAATGTTGGGTGGTATCTTCACCTGAACACTTAACGAGGCGTTAGGAAAGGCCTGCGACCACATTGAAATTGGGCCAGGCAAGTTTCGGCAATCGCAAATAATTGGGATAAGCCGAATGGTGTCCTTTACAACTTGGCGGATGCTGTGATTAACTGATTGTGAACTATAATACTAAGAAACGGTGTCCTTTTTAGGTTAATTTTGATCATGCATCTTGGAATGTTGTAGTGAAGTTGTGCAATGATTCTCCAACTTCCTACTAGTAAATGATACAAATGAATAGTAACATATTTGTAGACATTTTCAGATTTGGTTATGGATGAATAGCGTGCAGATAGCGTGTCATGTTCCGGGTGAGTTAGCCGTGGTCGTTACGGCGTGGCCGCAGGCAGTCGCTCACATCCGGGAGGCGAGGAGGTTCGAATCCCCCCGCCGGCAACCTTGAAGATGGTTTCCTGTGGTTTCCCATCGTCCTTCCAAGCAAATGCCGGGGTTGGTCCCTAATTATAGGCCACAGCCGCTACCTTCCAATTCCTCGTCCTTACATTACCACTTTTCTCCCCAGACAACACTCCACACGCGACGGTACTTGTAGCTCACCCAATGGGTGTCCGTATAGAAGCAGCTACAAAACTCTGGCGAGCTGAACATGTCCTCTGACACTCCCGGCACTAAAAGCCATACGCTAAAAAAATAAAAAATAAAAGCGTTTTATGTCCCCATGAAGGGCTCTAACCATAGGATAAGGCTTCAGGTCACATCACTGCAGAGTGTCCGCATGAGACAGCACAGTCTTCCAAAAGGGGAATGTCCGTCCACACAAGGCATACTGTATTTGTCTATAGACAGATGTGTCATGTAGAGGTCCTCCGTATCCAGCCAGGTCACATATTTCGATCCTGTATCATATCTTATCAGGTCCAGCCTTCATCCGCGAAGAGTTTGAGCTGAACTGTTGTAGCAATGCCTTTGCAATAAGGGTGGATATTTACGTTCCGGTAAGTAAAATTACATTCTGAAAATGAATTTAAACACATGCGAATCTGCTGCCCCTACCAATATTGTACACTGCAACCCAACAAACGAGATCCTCGTGAGGGCAATATTTCTCTGCTCGTGGTACTAATGCAAACGATTTTGAACACTATTATCTTTCTCTCCATGTGATCTCCAGATAAGGACCAGCAGTGAAGTTTACCTTCGCAGTCTTGCTTGAATTCATCTGGTAGACCTTTCGGCATAAGAGCTGCCACAAACTCGTAATCCAGTGCATTATTCAGAGACGCAAGCCCATAACCTCACTAGCATACTCTTCCATCGTCTTGTAGTGCTTTAATTTAACTTTGCACAATTTCTTCAAGATGACGATCCGCCGATTCACTCCTTTGTCTGAGTTCAAAATCATGGCATCCTTTACATTATTTATCGTACGTTAATCTTCCATGTAACTATGTAAAAATGTCGTACCAAGTGACCGGGTAGAGCAAACCGTGAAATTAACACTCAAAACTGCGATACCGTGATATGGAGAACGTACGAAATAGCGAACTGGAGGAGTACCGTACTCTTAATACAAGTCTCACTCTCAGCTGTGACGTAGTGCATGAGGTCAAACACTAGTCTTCTAATGAACGGAATGGTCTGCCTCGTTGCGTAGTGGCTAGCATTCTTGGCTGTCAATGCGGAGGTCCGAGTTCGATAGCCAGCTCAGCAAAATAAATAAATGGTGTGAGGGCTGGAACGGGGCCACTCAACCTCGTGAGGTAAAACTGAGAAGAGGTGGGCTCGATTCCCATCTCAGTCATCCTGGAAGTGATTAGTTAGTTTTTGTTTCTTTAACAGCGATGCCATCCGGCACTGTCCTGGAAATGGTTTTCCGTGGTTTCCCACTTCTACTCCAGGCAAATGCCAGGATGGTTCCTAACTTAAGGGAACGGCCGCTTCCTTCCCAATCCTCACCTGCGTTACAAATACACACACTACAACAGACACCACAATAACACAGGTTATGGGACACATTCTACACACACACACAGGGCTAAATGACCACGATGTCGCAAATGCCCTAAATGAATTAACAATTCTAATGATCGGAACGCAATATTGGTAGCTTGAATTCTACACAATACATTATTTTTTACGATATGAAGCTTCAGTGCACAAACACAGACCAGTGTGTGCCACATGCAAGCTATTGTTGTCTTTGAGCGGCGCGTGTACTGCACTGCACTGCTATGCGGTCGGAATGACGCGACCGACGTCGCTTTAGTCGTTCGTTATGTATTCGACTGGCCTGTTTGCCGTCACTTGATGAATGCAGTACATTTGCATTTGTCTGTTGGCACAGGCTAGAGTAAAATGTGGTTTTTCACTGATATCTCAGTCTCATTCATGGCTGTGATTATATGGAAGCTACTGAGGTATGGGTGGTGCTTCGTAATGAGCTAATGACATTCAGGGCACAGTCAGTGCCTGTGGATGGTATGAAAGGTTCTACTCATAGGGTTGTTGTTGTTGTTGTTGTTGTTTGGGTTGCGTTGCTGGACACAGAAGCCTCTTCGTCCAATAACATCCGGCTGGGAATAGACTACAGTAGCCATCGCAGTAAAATGCCGCAGAAAATGGGTCCATATGTTCAAAAACCACTAATCTCTTGGACTTCGTTTGTCACATTGAAACTGATGTCCACATTATCCTCTTCACTATCGGAGCTGATCTTTAGCACTGATGTCTAAATTTATATAGTTATCGCACACGCCAATATGAGGAATAACGGAAACAAGATCTATACATATATATATATATATATCGGTGACCAAAAGCCTAAAAACCACACCCAGGAGCACCAGAACAATAACTGGAAGGACCCCCTAGGAGCCCACCTATGATTTTACAATTGAAATGGAAGGTGATCCAAATATGACATAATGGCATCCACCAATGGAACTGTAGGACTATGTACAAGTGACGCGATATTTAAATGCAAGGGATAATCAAGTCGCCTCAATTTCTCCAACATAATGTCCCGCTGCGGATTGAAGGTTTCACACTGAAACAATATGCGATGTAATGTACCTCGTGCCCTACCACATAAACACCTATCATTGTCCCTGAGATGCATGCGCTCCAAAGCTACTGGTGTAAGAGCGTGCTGGAAGCGCATTCGAATGATGGTATTAATATTGTTACGGCTGTGAGTTTGTGTCATCGCTCGCCGCTTGAGTCACAACTGCCCCAGGGGCTGGGCTGTGGCATGCCTCCTGTATTGCGTGTGCCTTATGCAACAGGGCTACTAAGACAAAGGGATAGTCCAGAAGATTCGTGACTGGACCAGCGATGGAAACCTCGAGAAGCCGTGGACCCTGGATGGATCTAGAACCATTTATTGAGTCACCGGCCTGCTATATAAGAGTGACCCGTGAAGCAGTTGTTGTTGTTGTGTTTTACGAGCTAGTGCGAGCGTTTATTCTGAGCGACAGAAGTGTGGTGACTTGCGAAACCCCTAGTGTAGCGGCGAAGTGAGGAACATACAGGGGACTGCCGTGTTCTGAGTAAGTGTGCTTTCACTGTCAGATATTGTGGTGTCGAAATTAAGTGACATTGTTTCTCCCAGCTGGTGAACAGCGCGCAGCAAGTGCTCGTAAGTACTGTAGTAGGCGCACATTAGAAAGAAGTTGCATGTAGTTCTGTCAAGGCCACTAGGCTCATTAGCGGCAGGATTAACTTCTGTGGTTTGTTGACAAGTGAAAGGGGCAAGAGCTCTCCACAAGCAATAGACTTTGTAAACTGGAGTAAGGTTCCTAATTGCTTGTATTTGCTGATTAGTGTAATTTTCTGGCCGCAATAAAGTTAATTACTTCTTTAAGCAGTAATTGGTGTTGTGCTTCCTACCCACCGTAATCCAGTTAACAAAAGTGCCACTAGGGGGGTGGCACGTAACAACTGGTGTCAGAAGCCGGATTACGAACTCAAGCACAACACCTGACGGTCCTGGTTTCAAAACCCGAGCAGGTCATTTTCTCTAATTTTCCTGTGAGTGCATGCCCTTTACAAGGCAAACAACTAAAATGGAGGCGCAATTGGCAGCATTGCTAGAAAAGTTAAATGGCATAGAAGACGGCCAGAAGAATTTAACCAAGGACCTAACTGCCAAAATGGAAGACGGCCAGAAGAAGAAGGAGGATGGCCAGAAGAAGATGGAGGATGGCCAGAAGAAGTTAGCGGAGGACCTGAAGAAGATGGAGGACGGCCAGAAGAAGATGGAGGACGGCCAGAAGAAGTTAGCCGAGGACCTAACTGCCAAAATGGAAGACGGCCAGAAGAAGATGGAGGATGGCCAGAAGAAGATGGAGGATGGCCAGAAGAAGTTAGCGGAGGACCTGAAGAAGATGGAGGACGGCCAGAAGAAGATGGAGGACGGCCAGAAGAAGTTAGCCGAGGACCTAACTGCCAAACTAGAAGACGGCCAGAAGAAGCTAGCGGAGGACCTGAAGAGGATAGAGGACGGCCAGGAGAAGATGGAAGACGGTCAGAATAAGTTGACACAGGACCTGAAGAAATTAGAACTGGGTCTGCGTGAGGAAGTCACGGCAGTGGAAAAGAAGTTCGACGCCTTACAAGTGGAAGTTGCCGAGCTGCGCCAACGCCCGCTGATGGGGGTGGAGGAGAAATTCAACGCCTTACAAGTGGAAGTTGCCGGGCTGTGCCAACGCCCGCTGATGGGGGTGGAGGAGAAATTCAACGCCTTACAAAAGGAAGTTGCCGAGCTGCGCCAACGCCCACTGACGGGGGTGAAAGAGGAATTCAACGCTCTACGAGAGGAAGTTGCCGAGCTGCGCCAACGCCCGCCCACCGTTACACCGGGAATATCAGGAACGGGACATAGCAGAGTGACGCCCCCAACCTTCGACGGAAAGGTCCCGTGGAGCACCTACTTACGTCAGTTCGAGGCAGCCTGTTCCATAAATAACTAGAACAACACAGAAAAGGCTACAGCTCTCATTGTAGCGCTGAGAGGCGACGCCCTTAACGTCCTTCAGGCCATCCCGACTGGATCCCAGGACTACGCCGCACTGATCGCCCATATGGAGTCCCGATATGGAGATAGCCATCTTCAGCAGGCCTACCAGATGCAGCTCCGGACCCGGGTACAGAAGAACGCGGAAACCCTGCAGGAGTTCGAGATTGACATCGCACGCCTCGTCAGGCTTGCCTACCCAACAGCGCCGGCCGACTTTCTGGAGCAGATAGCGACGCAGACCTTCACCGACGGGCTACGGGACTCGGACACTCAACAGGCGCTGCGACTCGCGCGCAATAAGACCCTGGCAGATGCGCTGAGCCACGCACTTGAATTCGAGACGGCAAAACAGGCATCCAGAATGCACGCGCGGGTACGTCAAGTGGACGTCGATGAACCAGCAAAAACCAACGAGACCAAGCCCCTGGCCGACGAATTGATGGAGGCGCTAAGCCGTTTCTTCGATAGTCGCGGCACCACCAGCAACGACACAGCCGGAAGACAACCGGAGAGGCGGCCTGGAAGAGGACTACCGACCTGCTGGGCCTGCGGTAAGAAAGGCCACCTGAGCAAGGACTGCGGTGATCGCCGCCGCCGAGGGTATCCGACGGGAAATCAGTCGTCTGAAAACCGCGCGGCCCAGGGAAACGAATATTAGCCAGCCTTGGGGGGGCAAAGGTTGGCTTGTGACAGTCGTCAAGCCCCGGCAGTCCAAGTGCGTGTGACGAAGTTACGGAGGGACAATAGCAGCCTGATGGTCGACGGAGTCATCAACGGAGTGAGCTGGCCCATGCTGATCGACACGGGAGCATCGAGGACCATCGTCAATCCCACTGTGATCCCGAAGTGGAGAGTGCAACCCACACAAAGGAACCTCCAGCTAATAACCGCGACCGGAGAGACCGCACCGGTACATGGCGAAGCATCACTGGAGTTCGTCATTGGTCGACGGGTGATAAAGCATCCAGTGCTTGTGGCTGACGTATCAAACGAAGTGATCATCGGACTGGACTTCCTGGACCAGAACAACATCATCCTGGACCTGAGTACCAACACACTGCACTTCGGAGGTGAGGAACTTGCTTTGCAACCAGCACACGAGGCCGTCACAGCACGACGAGTAAGGCTGAGAGAGAACGTCATCGTTCCTGCCAGGACGGAGGTCAGCGCCGCCGTAATTGTCGACGGAACTGCTGAGGGAGTGGCGGCTGTCATCGAGCCAAAATATGAGGACATCCAGACAAAAGGATTGCTAGTTGCCAAGACCCTCATCAACACGACGTCTCGGCCGTACGTCCGCCTGTCCAACCTGAACGACTACGACATTACGGTTCACCGGGACACCAACCTAGGAGTCTGCGAGCCCGTTACCTGGATTGCCCGCATCACCGACACGACGGACGAACACCTGCAGACGGACAACCGAAGAAGACGCACACTCCCAGAAGAACTACAGAAGCTGTACCAAGGATCCCAGGACCATTTACACGAGGAACAATCACGCCAACTTCAGGACCTGCTACGCGAATTCCAGGATGTCTTCTCCGTGGGGAGCAAAGACTTCGGCAGGACAAGCTTGGTCCAGCACAGAATCGACGTTGGGGACAGCGCACCGATTAGGGCCCCATTCCGACGTGTCCCGCTCGCCAAGCAAGCCGAAGTCGACCGGATGGTAGAAGAGATGAAGGAGCAAGGGGTGATCGAGCCATCACATAGTCCTTGGAGTTCTCCGGTCGTGCTTGTGAAGAAGAAGGACGGTTCCCCAGGTTCTGCGTGGACTACAGGCGGGTGAACGACGTCACGAAGAAGGACAGCTACCCTCTACCCCGGATCGACGACACGCTGGACACCATATCAGGGTCAAGATGGTTCTCCACCTTGGATTTGAAGAGTGGCTACTGGCAGGTGGAGGTCCACCCTAAGGACCGCGAGAAAACGGCGTTCTCTGTGGGCAGCGGGCTCTGGCAGTTCACCGTCATGCCATTCGGTCTGTGTAACGCCCCTGCGACCTTCGAAAGGCTAATGGAGTCCATTCTGAGGGGACTACACTGGAAGACCTGCCTGGTCTACCTAGACGACGTCATCGTTCTGGGGAGAAGCTTCGAGGAGCACTACAGCAACCTGAAGGAGATCTTGTTGAAGCTACGGGCTGCCCAGCTGAAATTGAGCCCCAAGAAGTGTCAGCTCTTCCAGAAGCGGGTCCAGTACCTTGGGCATATCGTCTCCGAGGAAGGGGTGCGCACCGACCCAGAGAAGACCGCAGCTGTGAGAGGGTGGCCAGTTCCGAAGGACAAGTCCCAACTACGAAGCTTCCTGGGACTCTGCACTTATTACCGTCGCTTCGTGAGGGGATTCGCCGACATCGCCAAACCTTTACATCGCCTGACTGAGAAGGACCAACTCTTCACGTGGACAGCAGAATGCCACAGTGCCTTCGAACAACTCAAGCAGGCTCTGTGCACCGCGCCTATTCTGGCCTACCCCAGACCTGGAACAAGGTTCATCGTCGATACCGATGCCAGCGACTTTGGCATAGGGGAAATCCTGTCGCAGGTAGTGGACGGCGAGGAGAGAGTAGTGGCCTACTTCAGCAAGGCCTTGTCAAAGCCAGAAAGGAACTACTGCGTCACCAGGAAGGAGCTGCTCGCCATCGTGAAGACCATTGAACACCTCCACAAGTACCTGTACGGGCAAGAATTTCTCATCAGGACCGACCATGCATCCCTGCGGTGGCTCCTGAACTTCAAGCAGCCCGAGGGTCAACTCGCGCGGTGGTTAGAGAGGCTTCAACAGTACAACTTTGAGATTCAGCACAGGAAAGGCCAACTGCATTCTAACGCCGACGCCCTGTCACGAAGACCGTGCCCCGAAGACTGCACCTTCTGTGCCCGAAGGGATGAGAACACCGGGATACTGTGCCGACGGACTACTGTGGAACTTCAAGGGAACTGGAGCCGCGAATCTTTCACGCGGGCACAAGCAGAGGATGATGACCTGGGACTGATAGCCGAATGGAAGAGGGCCTGTGTCCCCAGACCCGGGTGGAACATTGTGAGTGACTGCAGCCCAAAGTTTAAGTCCTACTGGGCACAGTGGGACTCGCTGATTGTAAGGGATGGCCTCATCTGCCGTACCTGGGAGAGCACCGACGGGAAGACATCTCGGGAACAAGTCGTCGTTCCAAAGGCTATGACGGAGGAAGTCCTGAAGGAAGTTCATGGAGGATCATCTGGTGGACACCTAGGGATAAAGAAGACCCTGGAGAAGCTGAGAGAGCGGTTCTACTGGATCGGATGCCGAACAGACGTGGAGAACCACTGCGCGAGGTGCCACGATTGCGCAGCCAGCAAGGGCCCAGGACGAAGACGACGGGGTCCACTGAAGACCTACAACGTGGGCGGCCCCATGGAGAGAGTGGCCATCGATGTTGCTGGGCCATTCCCGTTAAGCGAGGCAGGGAACCGCTACATATTAGTCGTCAGCGACTACTTTACCAAATGGCCGGAGGCGTATGCGCTCCCTAACCAAGAAGCCGCGACGATTGCAGAGACCCTGGTGAAAGAATTCGTCAGCCGGTACGGAGTACCCCTGGAGCTGCACTCCGACCAAGGGAGGAACTTCGAGTCGCAGGTGTTCCAGAACCTATGCCAGCTGCTGGGAATCCGGAAGACAAGGACGACGCCGCTACACCCTCAGTCCGACGGGATGGTAGAGCGATTCAATCGCACCATCGAGAACCATCTCCGAATAGTCGTCAGCGAGCACCAGAGGGATTGGGACAAACATCTTCCACTATTTCTCCTGGCCTACCGCGCCGCCGTGCATGAAGCCATCGGGTGCACACCAGCCCGGGCCATGTTTGGGAGGGAGCTCCGTCTACCTGTCGATCTTGCCTTCGGCCGACCTGGGAATGATCCGATCCCGGTAAGCCAGTATTGTCAAGAACTGGTCGACCAACTGGAGGACGTGCACGCGTTCGCGAGGAGGAAACTTCGGATCGAGACCGACCGAATGAAGACCCGTTACGACCAGCAGACGGATGCCGGCGGATTCCACGAGGACGACCTGGTCTGGCTCTTCAACCCATTACGGAAGAAAGGCCTGTCACCCAAACTTCAGAAGTCCTGGGAGGGCCCGTACCGAGTCGTGAAACGGATCAACGATGTCGTCTACAGGATCCAGCGGAACCCGAGGGCGAAGATGAAGATCGTGCATCGAGATCGCCTGGCAGCCTACGGAGGGACACAGACGGACCAATGATTGATCGGGACGATCAGCCTTTTTAGGAAGGGGGTGGTGTTACGGCTGTGAGTTTGTGTCATCGCTCGCCGCTTGAGTCACAACTGCCCCAGGGGCTGGGCTGTGGCATGCCTCCTGTATTGCGTGTGCCTTATGCAACAGGGCTACTAAGACAAAGGGATAGTCCAGAAGATTCGTGACTGGACCAGCGATGGAAACCTCGAGAAGCCGTGGACCCTGGATGGATCTAGAACCATTTATTGAGTCACCGGCCTGCTATATAAGAGTGACCCGTGAAGCAGTTGTTGTTGTTGTGTTTTACGAGCTAGTGCGAGCGTTTATTCTGAGCGACAGAAGTGTGGTGACTTGCGAAACCCCTAGTGTAGCGGCGAAGTGAGGAACATACAGGGGACTGCCGTGTTCTGAGTAAGTGTGCTTTCACTGTCAGATATTGTGGTGTCGAAATTAAGTGACATTGTTTCTCCCAGCTGGTGAACAGCGCGCAGCAAGTGCTCGTAAGTACTGTAGTAGGCGCACATTAGAAAGAAGTTGCATGTAGTTCTGTCAAGGCCACTAGGCTCATTAGCGGCAGGATTAACTTCTGTGGTTTGTTGACAAGTGAAAGGGGCAAGAGCTCTCCACAAGCAATAGACTTTGTAAACTGGAGTAAGGTTCCTAATTGCTTGTATTTGCTGATTAGTGTAATTTTCTGGCCGCAATAAAGTTAATTACTTCTTTAAGCAGTAATTGGTGTTGTGCTTCCTACCCACCGTAATCCAGTTAACAAAAGTGCCACTAGGAGGGTGGCACGTAACAATATGACGCCGCGAATATTTTCCGACCCGGAACCAAGGCGCTGTAGTTACGGATAGTTTTATTAAGAAAAAAATTTTTGCTTTACATTTTGCTATCTCAGTCCATTCATTTTGCCAAGCACTAACGACTCGCTGATGAATTATCGGTACTATATCCGGATACGGTATCCCGATATTATAAACTCTTCCCTGACTGCATGCCGCATTCTTTGCCCAGAGATCTACTGTTTCGTTTCCCGCTATATGAGAATGCCCAGGAATCCACATGATGACCACGTCTTGTCCTGTGAGTGTGAATGTATGGAAATATTGCACTATTTGTTAAAGATACCAATTATTTGAGTGCAGAAAATGAGGTAAGGCATTAATAACACTCAAAGAGTCCGTGCATATTAGCACGTGATGTAAACGATGGGCATGAATATAGTGACAAGCCTGGCGTATAGCAAAGAGTTCAGCTGTAAAGATTGTAAGATGAGGGGGGAGGCAATAATTGCGACTAACCTGTAAGTCAGGAGAGTAAAAAGCCGACCGCACGCGATCCGGTCGAACCATCTTTGAACCATCCGTACAAAAAATCGTATTATTGGAATACAAATCCTGAATATCTCGAAATGCACGAGAAATGATATTCGGATGATGCTTGAACATTTGAAATAGCAATGGAAAGGAATTATGCAGAATCTTAGGTTGGGTATGCAAAACCCTGTATGGGATTGTATATGGAAGTGCTAAACGGGTGTGTAACACATCCTTCCTGAAGGGTTGTAAAATCTCATAAGCCATGTCAAGTGCCGGTTTATGTGAGCGATCTAAACGATTTTGTGCGTAATATTCCGACAGAAGTTGTAATTTAGAGATAATCGGAGGTGCCACTAACGACAATTTGTAGGCTAAATATTTGCCCGCTATAAATGTGCGTCGATGTGATAAAGGTAACTCACCGGCTTCCACCAACAATGCACTCGTGGGGGTGGAGGCCAAAGCCCCTAGAATTATGCGGATTGCTTTATATTGTAGTCTATCTAACATTAACAAGCGACTGTTCGCCATTACATCGTAAAAAAAAACTACCGTAATCTAATTGTGAACGAATAATGTTCTTGTACACTGTCAATAATAATGTGGGGTCCGCTCCCCAACGACGCCTTGTCAAAGCTCGAAGGACCTGTAACCGATTTTCGATTTTAACTTCAAGATATTGTACCTGCCGTGTCCACCGGAGTTTATCGTCAATATAAATGCCTAAACATTTGATATTGCGCACAACATCTATGGTACACTGTCGAAATAAAATAGGGGTCTGATCGTACCGCCGTTGATGCGTGATAATTATAGCAGAGTTCTTACCCGGAGATGTTTCCAAGCCATGATTACTTAGGCATTCATGCGCTAGAGTTAAAGCAAGATATAAATCTGTTCGACATTGATGTAAAGTGTCACGGGAACAATAAATCATAAAATCATCCGCATAATGTATGATACGGGCATAAGGCAAAATCACCGCTTCTAATACCGACAGCATTGGCTCAGCTGGCTAAAGCGCAGCATTAGGTCATGGGGCCAAGCTCTCTGCTGACTCGGTAGACGCGTGGGTTCGAGCCCCACCGTCGGCCGTCCTTGAAATGGTTTTCCGTGGTTTCCCATTTTCAACATCAGGCAAATGCTGGGACGGTACCTTCTGATAGGCCACGGCCAATTCCTTCCACATCCTTGCCCTGTTTCGTTCATCCTCATCCATTCCATCTCTCATCCCGACGCGCAGGTCGCCCACGGGCGTCGAATAGAAAGACCTGCACTCGGCCTCTCAGGAGACCACACGAAAAAAAAAACGCTTCTAATTGTTGAGTACAAATGGAAAACAGAAACCCACTAAGTATGTCCCCTTGCGGCAAGCCCTGAGACGTCTGACGGTGGTCCAGCATCCCCTCGGGGGTACGTAATATGAGACGCCGATGAGTTAAAAAAAATTGTGAACAATACAAAGAAATGGAGAGGGGAACTGAAGCTCCTGCAGTTTCCGTTGTAAAATCATGGGATCTACGGCATCGTACGCCCCCTTAATATCCAGACAAACAGAAAGGGTATGATGTTTGCGTCCTTTAGCTAATAACACATCACTTAAGAAAATAGAAAGAGCATCTACAGTACTGCTACGTTTACGAAATGCGAATTGATACTTAGAGAATAAGTTGTAATATTCAATACACCATTGCAAACGTTGCAATAATACTTTTTGAAATATCTTCCTAACACAGGAGCCTAAATTGATCCCACGATAATTCTGAGGGTCACGTGCGTCCTTCGAAATTTTTAAGATAGGAAGGACCTCAAAGATATTCCACTCAGTGGGAAACGTGCCAAACCGTAAAACTTCATTATATACAGAAATAAGCATCTCCAGTGCCTTGTCGGGAAGATAGGCAACCATCTGATATGTTATGGAATCCACACCCGGACTAGTCGATTTCGTACCTCGTAGGGCAGATTGAATTTCCACGTGCGTTATAGGTTGCAGTAAAACATGGAAATGATCAGAAGCTGTATAAGACGGAAGCGGGCCCTTATTGATAACTGTATCTGGCGTGAGATTTATACAAAATTCTTGAAAACCCTGCCGGCTAAGTCCTGTAGACGGCCCCATATAACGCGTATTGGACAAACTTTTGATGGTAGACCATAACTTAGTTAAAGAGGTTGTGGCATTTAATGAGTTGATGTGATTCTTCCATGCATCGCGTCTCTTTTCATTAAATACTCGTTGGATCGTGGCTGTGACGCGCTTATACAAGATATAATTGTCATGTATACCATGTTTCCGATATTTTCGTAAACACACCTTCCGTCTTTTTACTAGTAAGGCGCACTCTGAATCCCACCACTGTATAGTCCCAGGGCGTTGGAACCTACTATACGGAATTGGACGCTTCGGGTGATAACAATCCAAATATTGCTGAATAAGGTGATACAAAAGAGAGTATTTCTGACGTGGGAGGGGTGGGATGCGGCCCAGATTATCCTGAATGAATGTCTGAAAGAAGTCGAAATCAAAGTATTTTAAGGAACGAGTTATTTTAGTGCCCCGGTGTATCGATGGTGCTACCCCAGTGCGATCATAAAAAATTAAAATAGGGAAATGATCACTCTGATGCGTGTCCCCGATCGTGCTCCAATCTAATTTATGCGACAAGTCCGGGGTAGTGAGAGTTAAATCTACCACACTTTTGGGACTTCCCGGGGGTGTCAATCGCGTAGGAGAACCGTCATTTAACACATTTAAGGAAAATGTGGAAATGGCATGAGCAATATGTCTACCTTTGGCATTAGTTCGTTCACTGCCCCAGAGTCCATGGTGTGCATTAAAATCTCCTAGAATAACATGCTTAGATCTTTGAGACACATATTTAAAATACATGTGCCACTGTTGTTGCATGCCCTGAACACGTGGTGGGCAATAGATATGACTGACATATATATCTCCCACCCGAACAAATTGATGATAACAAAAAGGGAGTTGATAAGGCAAAGACAGCGGAGTTATTTGTAAATCCGTTTTACAGAGGGTTATTAAGCCTCCGTATCCCGGACCATCTTCACGAAAGACCGTATAATTGGGAATTTGAAAACGATAATGTGGGTATAACCACGTTTCTTGGATAAATACGATCTCAGGGTGATATGTCGATATTAAATGAAGCAATTCATGCTTCTTATTTACCACACTCCGACAGTTCCATTGTAGCAGCCACATCCTTCACTTATGAACAACATGAGATGAAGAAAGAGACTAAACGAATACAACCCAAAAAAGAAAAGGAAAGAAACTATTGACAAACTGCACCAGTGCCCCTTGGTAGTGGTTTTTCGAGGGGTGGAAGTAATGGCAGTATTTTATCGAATAACATTTTAACACAGTGCGCCCACTGTGCATTGTGGCCTAAAAGATCCATGAGTTCTGTAAATTCGTCGAGGATGATTTGAGTAGGAGCAGACTTATCGGGCCCCAAATCGGACTCCAGGCGCCGGACACCGGATGTGCCCGGTTCGCTGGGCTTCTCAAGGGGTGATATCCGTTCCACGGTTGGGGTTTTTATCAGTTGCAGATATGCCGACCTATCATATCCCAATGGTGTAATCAATTTCGGAGCCGGATGTACCAACTCAGTAAATTTACGCTTGCACGGACGATCAGATCGTTGCCCACTAAATGAAGCTGCCAAAGGGGGGAATTGTTGGGGAGTGCTAAAGGGTGAAAAGGGGTACTTGTCTGGCGCTTCACAATTTCATTGTATGATTTGTTTTCAGTACACATCAGCCTCTTTATCTCCATTTGCTGCTGATGCACCTCACAGCGCCTCGCCCCTGCCATATGATTTCCTTGACAATTAACGCACTTGAATATCACTTCTTTACAGTCACTCGTTAAATGCTCCTGCGCACATTGTCCACATCTAGGGCCCCGAGCCCGACAGTGAAGTTGCACATGCCCGTACCTCTGGCACTTCTGACATCGAAGAGGTGAAAAAATGTACAAACTTACTTCTAAAAGAACATTGAAGATGCTGACATGAGTCGGCAAGTTTTGAGTTTCGAAAAAAAAAAATCACGGTGTCCGTTGCTATTTTTTTCCGATTTTCCATCTAAGGTTTTAGTACGAAAAAACGTTGTAAGCGAACGATAGGTACGGGAGAGTCAATGAAACGCATTAGTTCCTCCTGCGTAAAGGAGGTATCTACCCCCCGAATGAGTCCCACTCGTTGTATGCTTGACGATGGAATAAAGGCCATTAGATTTCTATCCTTTAATACCGGATGTTCCAAAAATGAATTGGCATCTCGAAGTGATTTAAATTGAATTTGAACCCGATTGCGCCCTTTTCGTTGGATTTCTTGAATTCCTGGGATTTTACGTTCGTAAAACAAACGTCCCAAAGCCATTGGATGCAGATGTCCAATCGCTTGAGGCTCAACGCCTTGAACGAAGATTATATACGGTCCCTATATGATTTGGGAAGTAGCGATAGTCACTGGGAGGGGTACGAGGTTGTACAGGGGTTTGGACCACAGGAGTAGCCCGAACTTCCGACGTTGTAGTGTTCTCATGTTCATCCACAATATTCATTGATTCAATGTTGGCGTAACCATCAATAATAACCGCAGACGAATTATCCGGTGGGAGGCCTATTTGACCTCCCCCACTCTTCTCCGACATTGCGGCGAAGAATTTCCGAATGTATAGTACTTACAAAAATCGTAACCAAGCACAAGGAGATAAAGACGAAACGACAACTTAAATATGGATAGCAAATCGCACACCACACCGCTCACTCAAACACCAGACTAAAGCGACGGCTATGTTACTGCGTTCACAGCGGACGAGCGACTGTACTCATAGGGTTAGTAGGCCTACTGGTAGGTCAAGCCTAGGGTTAAACACTACCGGAGAGTAGGAAAGCAAAGCGAGGAAGGGAGGGGGGAAACAAAAGAAAATATACATTGTAGGCAACACAAGAAAGAAAAAATAATAATATATACAATATATACAATATATACAATATATACAATATATATACAATTTCGATGCGCAGAATAAAAGTCTTCATGGAGATTGTAGTTAACGACAAGAGCGCCATCTGCTTAAAAGTTGTAGAACTTGCAGTCATAGTTCTTGAGATGACTGGAATCAAGGGGTTCAACGAATTGCCGCATGTGGAGCTGTAGGGTAAGCTTTACAAGGAAAATGCACATCTGAAACAAACTTCTAACAGAATAAACAAGTGTACAAAGAAATGGGAAATAAAAGAGCGTGAAAAGAAAGAGAAGCAAAGAGTAGTGACTGCTAACTCTAACAAGACGTATATTCCATAAAATATACCACCTACTGCTGTTCTGACTCTGGGGGGGGGGGGGGGGGGCTCAGCGGTTTAGCTGTATGCCTCTCACCAAGGCGGTCCGGGTTCGATTCCCGGTCAATGCATGTGAGATTTTCGAAGTGAAATGCCATGTCCTGTGGTTCGGATTCCACGTAAAAAGGAGGTCCCGTGGCTCATAATCACAAGATGCACGGTCACGTAAAACTACAATCTTCCTTCCTTCCTTGTTCTGACTCAGTGAGGAAAGCAATGGCAAACTACCTCACTCCTCTTCTTGCTTAGTACGCCTCACTATAGTTTTTGTGTGGGTATCTACCCACATAACCTAACGGTGGTACTTTTTGAGGATCCAACCAGCCTTCGGGCTGACTACCTAACAGACAGACATATAATCGACGGGCGAATACGTTGACATGCTTCTTATTATTGAGGTAATAGAATACATTTTTCAGTTTTGCCTAGTTATCTACCACATAATGCTTTTCAATCGGTCAACACAATTGGATCCTATTAAATATCTCGTTTTTATTCAAAAAGTGTGTTAATTAAGTGATAAATAATTCATGTAATATTTCCTTCAGGTTGAAGTTTTAATATTTGTTGTTGTTGTTGATTCATTTTAGGGACTTGGGACATCTTGATCATCAGCCCCGTGTAGCTGTGTGTATGTTGAATTTGACTGATAGTCTGTATTTATGTGATTGTAGTAGTGTGTGTAAGTTAGCTGTATTAGGGACAGAAATGGGGTAGGTGCCCCGGGACTTGAAATAAAGTACTATCCCGGCATTAACCTGGAGGGAGTGTGGAAATCCCGGGGAAGGACCATGCTCAGGATTGCCCCTGTCAGCGCTGGAATTCGAACGTATGATTTCCAGACTTTCTGCAGCTGCCTGCGCTGTCGTGGAGCATGATTCAAAGAGCACGGCTACGCCTCGGGACTTAAATATTTGTACTCTCTAGGTAATCTAATTGTTCACAATTTTGTTGACCGACTGAAAAACATTCTTTGATTATGCTCCTTATTTACGAGGAACCAAGAGAGAATGAATTGCATGTACTACGTCTGCTATCCGGGCGGGAGACATCCGACTGCAAAGACTTTCCGCTGGGTGAAAGAGGTTTACAAAGAACAGGGGGTATTTCAGACAAAAGCACCTGCCCAAGAGAAGGTCGCAACGTCTGGTGACACAGCTCTTAATAACCCACACACGAGTACACGGGCAATTACACAACAGGTGGACTTCAGCTAGGTCCCCGTGATTCACCCGTGCCATCTAAAGTCTGTTCGCCGAGTCGAGATAGTGGAAGTAAACACAGTTGTACGCATGATTGCAGGACTGCCCGCAAGTGGTGCATAGAGCTGTGCCTGTTGAACGTACGCCAACTTCAGTGCTGTGTATTGAACCCAACGGCGTTAGGCTGACTGGTGTCGAACGTGGATCTCAGAGATAGATGAGCTCAGAATAGAGGTTCCAGCAAGGAACGAACACGAGATCTTTTTAGGGAGTTTAAGTTATAAAAACCCCTAGAGAAAATACATATTAAATCACTGTTGTGATATGAACTAATTCTGACATTATTTGTTAATATATTGCAGGGAATAATAGCAGAATACTGCATTATTGAGCTGTATGAGGCATACAATTCTGGACTTGAGCACAGAAAGTTTGAGCGTTTGACAGTTGTCAAATGACTCTGGAATAGGGGCGTGGTTTCTTGGAGCTGTGTCACTCTCTGTGACCTACTTAGGCCGTCTGGAGCAGGTCAGGAGGGTAAAATATTGTCAAGTTATTCCCCGTTACATAAGGAAGATGCCAGGAGGATGGGGAGATAACAGTGTAATTTAATGATTACTCGTGATTGGAGTAACTCGGAGACATGAGGCTTGCACCTATGTGAATGTATAGCCGAGAGGCTAATTATCAAGCCATTAAACATTGAAATCGAGGCAGATTTAATGGAACGCGCAGGGACACAGTAAATATGAGGTTAGCGGCGAGATCTAACCATGTCGTCGGGGATTTACCTAGGACGCGGTTTGGGGAAGCGCTGGCAAAGGCAATTAATATTAATTAATTGACCGATCGATCCTCGAGCACGCAGACAGATCTGTGATCAGCGAGGAAAAATGCACCATAAAAACGTTATTTCAAGACCAGAATCATACTGTGAGAGAAAATGACGCTGCAAGGAAATTTTCGGTCTACTTTTTCTCTCCAAACGGATATAAGGGCCAGAGAAAGGACAGACGCAGCCAGTTGCCAGTTGAACCATACTTGAGCGCAGGGAGCACGTCACCCGAGCTCAGAGAAGAGACGCGCGAACTTTAACAGTTTAAGTGCAGCAACATAATAATCATAATAAGCCATGAATTAATACCGATTAATGTAGCCAGTTGAACCGAAGTCTAATGCGAAATGCACGTTACCGAGGTCAGAGAAGGGACGCTCGGACTTCAACATGAAGAGCCATGCAGTAAGGCATTTATTAATCACAATTATTAAGGACAGTCGTGCCATACTTGTATAGTCGGCAGTACGAGCGATTGTTATTGAGCACGTAGGAAATGTATCGTGTGATATACAAGGTAGGACAATTGAAAGTAGTAATGTGTACAAGTACAATGTACAAGGGTTGAGCGCAGTATGTAAACTATTGGTTAGACATAGGATGTCGGACTGCGCAGAGATAAACTGTGTTATGCGATTGGTGAAATTTCATAGGAATACCAATGTAATTAATGCTCAGGACGATATGCAAGCATATTTATGCGATATCAGGAAATTTATCTAAGGATAGATATTGATAGACAGTTTGGGGGACCGATAGGAATCCGTAGGCAGAGAATTGAGACTTTCAATCGAGATGCGGATAGCAGTGAAGAATAGTTCTTTTTGATATTCTGCATGGAGAGGTCAACCATTAAGAAATGTACATAAGCATTCGTGTGATTTTAGTGATGATCTGTTAAATATATGTAAAATTAATAGTGTAACAAGTGCTATAACGTGTTGTGTGAATAAGGAAGCGACAGCTTCAACATGGAAAAGAAAAGTGCCATGTGTTTTGTAAGGCAAAAGTTATGTATAATGTGTGTGAGAAGTGTAAGAATGCCTTGCTAATTTGCAAATAATGGCGGGCATTACTGGAAGAAATGCGTGGTTGGAGCCACCGGATTAACTAATGTAAGTACCCAAAAACCATGATTTTGTAGCAATTATAGTCCACTGTTGTTGAGTGATTTCAAAATTTATAGAATATGCCAATAAGAGTCAATTTTAGGAGGTAGAACCTCAAGATATTATTGTTGTGTTGATTTTAGTCAAGTTGAGATGTCTTTGTACATCATTGAGTGGATAAATCGTTACCACTAATGTAAAATGGCAATTCAGTTATATAGAAACTTAACGTAACGAACACGGATGTTCGGTTATTGAAAAGGGTTACGTTGTGTCGGTTATGGTAATTCATGTCAGTAATAATAATAATAATAAGAAGAAGAATAAACGAATGCACATCAGGGAAAAATGGCTGTAAGAAAAATATATATGCTAATTGGAATATTTATCTATCCAAGCAGTAATATTATACATGTAGGGCTAAGCAAAGCAATTTAATATCAGAGTATATTATGATAATGGAAATAAATATGCAAGAATCAAGGAAATGGAAGAGTTTAATAGAGAATTGAATTTGCAGCTTGTGAATAAGCTTGTAAGAGTAATTGATAGATTTATCTTACTAATTGAAGGACGGGATCATAGCACAATGGTCAGGGGAGCCAGGTAATCTATTCGACGTGTGAAATCTCGTATAGCCTAGGGCATACAGAGATACTTATTATGGCCAGAGCGTAATTAGTGATTGACCCTAGCTCTTTGGATTGCCATGAAATGTTCCGGGTTCGAATCCAGTGGTGTATGGGAGGATAACAATGGAAACCTCAACATGACACCTGATGTCGACCGAGAACTAGCTATTGAAATAATTCAGCTTCTGGGAAGTGAATTTTGTTGGCGGCAGGATGTGCCTGACCGTAGCATTTAATAGGATGCCGGCTAGCCAGTTCGACCAGTGTTTGATGAATCTCGTTCCTTCATATAATGTGTATGGACCTGTTGAGGCCAGTTATTAATATCCTAAGGTTAGGAATAAATGTTTAAACAAGTCAATAACCTATCTTGCATACGGTCTAAGTTAAATCATAGGGGATATGTAGGTCATTGAGAATGCACTGTTTTATTTAAAGTCATTTGTTACTGCTTGGAGATAAAGAGAGATGGGAGTTAGTAAAGGACAGAGCACATGTTTTGTGACCGCCCGACTCATTCCCATTGTATACAAGTAGAACCGAGGAGGAGATGTTAAACGACCCTTGAAGGTTGACACTTAGAATGGACAGACTTTGAAACCCTGTTTGTAATAAAAAAAGAGTCGTTCTTGTATTATGTAATGAATGTGTGTGGTTTGAAACACATTATTAATTAAGGATCATCCTGATGATGTAATACACACATCAAAAAAAGTTTTGCATCACCTCGGTTCCAAGAGTTCCGGAACCGTTAAATACAAAGGGAATAGAGATCAACACAAACAACATTTCAGCTCGTTTTATTGCTCATGAGACCCACACATTGCATGTTGTACCATCATACAGCTAGACTTTCAGCATTTGTGGTCCAGATTGCAGTACACACCACTACCTCTAATACCCAGTAGCACGTCCTCTTGCATTGATGCATGCCTGTATTCGCCGTGGCATACTATCCACAAGTTCATCAAGACACTGTTGGTCCAAATTGTCCCACTCCTCAACGACAATTCGGCGTAAATCTCTCAGAGTGGTTGGTGGGTCAAGACGTCCATAAACAGCCCTTTTCAACATATCCCAGGCATGTTCGATAGGGTTCATGTCTGGCGAACATGCTGGCCACTGTAGTCGAGCGATGTCGTTATCTTGAAGGAACGCATTCACAAGATGTGCACGATGAGGTCGAGAATTGTCGTCCATGAAGACAAATGCCTCTCCAATATTCTGCCGATATGGTTGCACTATGGGTCGGAGGATGTCATTCAGGTATCGTAAAGCCGTTTCGGAGCCTTCCATGACCACCAGTGGCGTACGTCGGCCCCACATAATGCCACCCCAAAACATCAGGGAACCACCACCTTGCTGCACTCGCTGGACAGTGTGTCTAAGACGTTCAGCCTGACCAGGGTGCCTCCAAACACGTCTCCGACGATTGTCTGGTTGAAGGCATATGCGACACTCATCGGTGAAGAGAACGTGATGCCAATTCCGTGGGGTCCATTCAGCATGTTGTTGGGCCCATCTGTACCGCGCTGCATGGTGTCGGGGTTGCAAAGCTGGACCTCGCCATGGACGTCGGGAGTGAAGTTGCGCATCATGCAGCCTATTGCGCACAGTTTGAGTTGAAACACGACGTCCTGTGGCTGAACGAAACGCATTATTCAACATGGTGGCATTGCTGTCAGGGTTCCTCCGAGCGGCAATCCGTAAGTAGCGGTCATCCACTACAGTAGTAGCCCTTGGGCGGCCTGAGCGAGGCCTGTCATCGACAGTTCCTGTATCTCTGTACCTCCTCCATGTCCGAACAACATCGCTTTGGTTCACTCTGAGACGCCTGGAAACTTCCCTTGTTGAGAGCCCTTCTTGACACAAAGTAACAATGCGGACGCGATCGAACTGCGGTATTGACCTTCTAGGCATGGTAGAACTACAGACAACATGAGCAGCGTACCTTCGTCCTGGTGGAATGACTGGAACTGATCGGCTGTCGTACCCCCTCCGTCTAATAGGCCCTGCTCATGCATGGTTGTTTACATCTTTGAGCAGTTTTAGTGACATCTATGAACAGTCAAAGGGACTGTATCTTGGATACAATATACACAGTCAACGTCTATATGCCGGAGATCTGGGAACCGAGGTGATGCAAAACTTTTTTTGATGTGTGTATTTAGCAAACTTATGAGTTGTTGAAAGTTGCATTTTTATACTGACATTGTCACTTTGTTCTAAAGGTCGACACTAGATGCCATAGGCTATGCCCACGCAAGGGTAGCATAATATACCATCCGACACAGTGGTAACGGAATCTTTGAAATTGAACTCATGACAGCATACAGTGGAACTGTAGAAAGTGAACTGCAGAAGGGAACTGCAGAAAGGGGTATGATTACAAGTAACTGTGGAGTTGCAAGTAAATTTGATGTGCAACCCATAAATTGGTTAATGCATGGTAAAGCATTTGGTGGGAAGAGAGATACAGAACACAGTTGTACGCATAATGTAAAATAGGATGTGTTGAGAGTAAACAATTAAGATTGTGAAATTAAAGGGGTCACAACAGGTGACATAAGATTATAAGTACAGTTTATGTGTAATTTACCTGTGCATCAGCGCACTTGAGAATGAATTTTGATGTCAATCTCATGGTAAATGAATGAATAATCATTGGGATTTGCTAGGATGAAGTGCGAATATTAGTAGATTGTAGGAGTAATTTTGCATTGTTTTGTGTTATATTGTTGGGATTGTGTTTTTGTTTGTTTGAAGCCATGATTTAGAGATTAATTAAAGTCTTTAGAATAGAGTTGTGCTTTATTATTGTAGAGTTGATACCTTTTAGTCTCAGATCAAAATATGCAACTGCTCAGTGGGAGGACGGTACACGCCTGAGGACTGATGCTGGCTGGAGGCAGAAGCATGTTTTCCATGGAAATTAATCACATGGGTACAGTATAGCCTACATGTGAAGCGGGCTGACTTATCGGTTACATGCTACAGCGCGGTTTATTTGTTGTTCGTTTATGTATTTAATTAATTAATCAATCAATTAGTTCTTAACTGCTTATGACAGGCAACAGTATACAGTGCAGCACAGCATTAAGTGCAACATGTCTTGTCTTTTCTAGGGCTACGGCAAGACTAATGATCTCGGAGCTTCTTGGTTACCCCTGTCCGGCAGAGCCGATGACGTGAACTGGGCGTCTTTCCCTGTCCAGTCAATCAAGTGACCACGTGCAAGTATTTACGCGCACTATCTTGACTCGGCGAACAGACTTTACAGCTAAACCAGGTGCTCCACGGCCGAGATTTTGGAGCTCCAACGAATTTCCTTCAGTGGCTGTTAGGAAATGGAGAATGATGCTGCATTCCTACGGAAGTGTCTGTTCTAGGACGAATTACGATTTTACAATAATGATACCGCCAATCGCCACAGCATACATTATTGGAGTGCTGACAATCTCCACTGGGTATGAAAGGCAGCCCATCAAGTGCAATGGCGAATGGATGTATGGCGTGGAACCTTGGATAATCGCCTTATTGGAATGATGTGGTCTAACAGGTTGGAGCGCCACCATACTGAACGTTAGCCCTCCGTAACTATCTGAATGAGACACAGGAGAACCTGTCTCTAGGCCCACTAGGTCGTCAAGTACAGGGTCATCGAAAAATAATGCCAACATTTCAAACAATGATAGCACCGAAACCCTTTATGTTACACGTGTAATTATTTCACTGAACGCCAGCTGGTTAAAGTAAGTTTTGTTTTAGAGGGGACGTGACATTGCTATGCGCACACTATATGCGCAGTAGCCAAGGTCAGCCGGGGGCGCACACACCAATGACTGCACCGCCCGACAAACTGCACCGAATTACAAAGCTGTCATTCGATGGTTTAATCAGTTTATAGAAACAGGGACTGTAGAGAAAATATCTAGGCCAGGCCGACCACCAACATCGGCATTGAACGCACGCTTTTCCAATGGCTGGATTGGTACGTGCAATCATTTCAGAAGTAACTGTCAAGATGGCAGCAAAAATTCGCTCCCACAGGTGCTCCAAATCCCGATTTTTTTCTGAATACACAATGTTTTTAATGTACCCCCAGAAAAAATCCAAAGGCGTGAGGTCAGGACTTCATTGGCGCGCGCGCCCCCGGCAGACCTTGGCTACTGCGCATCTAGTGTGCGCATAGCAATGTCATGTCCGCTCCAAAACAAAACTTACTTTAACCAGCTGGCATTCAGTGAAAGAATTACACGTTTAACATAAAGGGTTTCGGTGCTATCATTTTTTTATGTTGGCAATATTTTTCTATGACCCTGTATAACACCATTAGACTTCTTCATGTGGAGGCATAAACACTTTTACACCCAGGAGGCAGAAAATCCCGAGCACCTTTGACAATCATCGCTGAAACCTGCAGATCAATAATAGTCAATTCAGCGACGTGCAGGGATCTGTAAAAGCCAAGCAGGTCATCACTTTGAACACGTAATATAACCCCTGGCACTACAGCCCGTGAAGGGCGTAGGCCTATCAATCGACCGCTGCCCAGCCATTTGGCCTGCAGATATTGGGGTGATGTGGACAGTGCAGCGGGTCCCCTCGACCGTTAATCTTGGTTTTCGTGACTAGGGCGCTGCCTCGCTGTCAAACAGCTACTCAATTGTCCTCATGAGGCTGAGTGCACCCTGTTCCAGCCCTCACGTCAATTTCTAAAATCCCTGACGGAGTCGGAAATCGAACCCGGGGCCTCCGGGTGAGAGGCATGCGCACTACCCCATCACCATGGGGCCGGCCACTTGGAACACTTGCTAACGTAAATTACAGTAACTCTACAGCACAGTGCTGTTCGTTTTCCCCCATTACCCACCCCGCCTTCGTCCAACCCTGATGACATACCGGCGCTTCTTACGGCCACATTCATTCACTGAGAGTGTTCATAAAGAGGATATATGGTGTAAATTAAGTGACGGTAAACACTAACCAAGACAACAATAGAACAGTAGCCCTGCTCCGGACTCGAACCTATTTCTCGTAAGACTGGCGCACCGTAGCGTTCGGCTTGTTCTCACCATCTACGTTATACTGCACCGCGGTAAAATGCGTGTAGATTACAACTCTTGAGATAGTTTGAACATGGTTGCAATGTCAAATTTGTGTTCCACACACGTTTCATTTACATATCAGATCATTTTGACAGCACACTCAAGATTATATTATTTAATCATTTAATCAGAGTAGGATAATGCTAATTAAATAATGAGTGGTTGACTGAATGAATGATTACTAAAATTATATAAGATTTAGTAGATTTAAGCGATGGAAGTAATAACATTTTAATTTACTTCTCTTGCGATTAGTTACTTATTGGTATTGTATTTCTTGTTGTTGCCACCATACTCAGTGTCCAACTGTAATGTATAATAATAAGAATAATATGGAATAATAACTTTCTATTTCTGTGTAGACCGTAAATAATAAGATATCACTTTCACTGTAGACTATTCATTGCTATTCATCGGAAGGACATACTATGTTTTCAGGACGTTACTGTACATAAAACTGCGGTTTTGCATAAAACCAGGAGCGGTTGGTGATTAAAGGCTCTCAAGCGGAGCCTCTCTTGAAGGATTCTACTATGTATATACGAGTATATATCTTTAATAAAGGAATTTATAATTTAACTTAATTAAAAGCATTTGTAAATTTCACTCAGTCCATTCAGCCACAACAGTTTGGAACTGTTGACTAAAAAAATATGTTTTTCAGATGGGTAGTAGCACTGTTAGGCGGAGCCTTAAATTTCTCATTTCTTCCTAACAGGGAGGCGTGGTTAAGAAAACTCCATTCATTTCCATTGTAACTGTGGAGGCTCCAGGGAGTAATAAGGAGGCGCCCTGTCAGCTCCCTAGCAGGCTGTAAGTTGAAGCATTGACCACGCCTCAGAAAAGACTCTAACTGTCCGTACCTCTGCCTTCAATAGCAAATAATACGGTGTATTGGGGTTATTGTAAGGCTTAGTAGTAGGGGGGTAAGGGGGGTTCTAACGCACTCATTTTATTTGTACCCGACTGTACATGTTAAAATAATGAATATCTCTCAAACGCATGGTCCGATTTTGACAAATGAGGTGTCGTCAGACTCGGGCTGAAGTCCTCTTTCCTATGGACCACTCGTTATATTTTTGAATTTTTTTTTTTTGAAAATTTTTGTTTTCGAAAGTTGGTGATAGTTTGAAAACCAAACATGATAGAACGTTGTGCCATAGTTGAAACGAATGGTCTTTATAATCTTTATTTTTTATAATAAAACTTTTTTATTTTTTATGTTTTTTTGAAAACACTCGAATTTTGAAAATCATATATTTTGGAAACTAGAAATTATACAAAAAAGTTTGTTTGACGTAAATGAAAGGTCCCTACCCCCTCTACCCCCAAAATAAATTTCAAGTCTCTAGGATGAAAACCTGTAGTAGTGGGATGAGGGGAAAGCTGCTTACAAAAGCAAGTGGTGAGCCCCTGCGACCTTGGAATGGAAGGAGCCATGCTAGGAGGGCGTGCTTGGATTCGTTTTTTCGTCTCGTCGTGCTCTTTACGGGAATGTAGGTGTCGAAAAGGTGAAAATCTGGAAACACGGTCTTTTTGGGGTAAAAACGTGATTTTAGACTTATTGCTATATCTCGCGAACCAAGTATGCTAGAGGCGTGTACGACGGGTCCAAGGACTCGGAGTGACGTCCTCTTTGCTATAGACCACTCGTTATATTTTTAAAAAATTTTGGAAACTCGATTTTGGGGTAAACACGTGTTTTTTGTGATTTTGCCGATATCTCACGAACCAATAACGCTAGAGGCATGTACGACGGGTCCAAGGATTCGGGCAGACGTCCTCTTTGCTATGAACTACTCGTTGTAATTTTAAAAAAATTGGAAACTCGATTTTGGGGTAAATACGTGTTTTTCGTGATTTTTGCAGATATCTCACGAACCAATAACGCTAAGGGCGTGTACGACAGGTCCAAGGACTCGGGGTGACGTCCTCTTTCGAGTGTGGTAGATATTTTTTCCAAAAAAAAATTCACAAAGGACCTAATGCCATACATGTTGAAAAAAACTGTTTCTTTTTCTTTACCTGTTTATAATGTTCATGAAGCGTGGTGGTTGAGAGAGACGATACGGCTGGGTGTGTGTGTTTCAACGAACCTGTCGCTGACCACGGTGGCTGTGTTCAATAGATTAATTGCTATTTCGACGGGTCGGTTTATGACAGAGCGAGGATGCGTTTTCTGATATTTTACCTTTAACGTGTAAACGGTGATGAGAACTTGGTTCTATGTTGGTCGAAGCGAGTACAGAAAACAAACTTGCCGAGGAGCAGGAGGTGAAGGTCATTTGAACTTATTGGATGGCGTTGATCTGACTTGACAACAGGTGACGCTTGAAGGTGAAATAATCTGATCATTGTAGTGGCAGGGAAGTGCGAAAGGCATGTGAACTTGTGTGAAACCAGATGTAGGCTAAACCAGTGACATCCTGTCTTGCTTCGTACGTGACAAAATGCAAGTCCATGTGAAATTTGATCTGCCACAGGTGTTCGCCTGAGACGTTAGCTGTCCACGTGCGCGATAACTGTTAACAAGTGACATCCTGTTTTGCTTCGTACGTGACAAAATGCAAGTTGACGTGAAATTTGATTCGCCACAGGTGTTCGCCTGGGACGTTAGCTGTCCACGTGCACGATAAGAGAATGTTCTAAGCGTGGGAAAAAAGATTATACATGCAACGTAGCATATATAAAGATATGTTGTTATCATTTCCACGCTCACTTAGGTTACTACCTTTGAACACACTGCGTTGCATGATACCCCTGGTCTAGTTTATCAGTTTTGGTGTTGGTGGAAAATACTTAACCTTGTTGTGGGGTAGGTATATATTTATTTATTTATATATTTATTGATTTTTATATAAATACATGCAATTATTTATTGATTAGGTAATTAATGATTTTATTTATTTATTTGTTTGCAGATAACGTGTATAGCCTACCTGTCGTGTGTCTGTGGGAAATATATTAAAGAAAGAGAAAGACAGACTGATAGAAGAGGAAACCATTTCCACACTAGCCCACGAGACTGGAATAGAGCAAAGCATTACACGTGAAGGTGAGATTTGTTTTATTAATATATAACCTGTTTGATTTTGTTTATGAAAGGCATAAACTATATGGAATGGTTATACTTATGGTGGTTTATTTTATTTCTTTTTAGATATTTGGAGAAAAAAAAAGGGGTTCACAGCTATAGCAAATACAGTTGAAAACCAAGTATCAAGCAGTCTACAGCTGAAAACTCAGGTGAGAGTGTTCTTTCAAAATAATGTCTTTTACTGCTGCGGACACGTTAACTTGGGAACCCCTAAACAGTTGTTTCAAATCACGTGTGTGCTCTGGCCGCGTAGTCAATGTTAGAAAAAGTTTGATTCCCAAATAATTTTTAGAATCTTGTTTTGAAATTTTTAAAATTGAAATTTGTACAGCGCAAAGGTTGCATATGGCTTTAAAGGTGAATACAGAACTGGTGTGCGATTTTATATATAAAAAGAAGGACGTAGAGCATAAAGAGACATTTTATATTTGCAGTAAAATGCAAGAGCTATTCATAGCCCATAATTTGGAACAGTGGTATGAAACCCATGTGGTGAATGCCTTGCTATCAAAATTTGATAAACTGCAACAAGGACCGAGTGGCCTTGCCTTAGACAAAATTCATCATTTACAAATCAACATTTGTCAATTCAACCCGCTGAATGCTGGGTCTAGCTATATTGAAACACCACCAGCCATAGCTTCGAAAAAGGCTGTGGTGAATATTGAGAACCATGACAATGATTGCTTTCTGTGGGCTGTGGCTGCGTTTTTGCAACCAGCACAACGTGACAGTTGTCGACCAGGAAAGTACAAGGCCAAGTTTAATGAATTGAAACAAACTTTAAATTTAACTAGAGTGTCGTTCCCTATGGACTTAACCGAGATCCGTAGGTTTGAACAAGACAACCAGGACTTTTCGTTCATGGTGTATGGCCTTGATGGTGATGAGATTGTGGGTCCTCTTTATGCCACAAAAGAACCGAAACGACATCACATTCATCTTTTATATTTATCTGTAGGAGAGGTGAATCACTATTGCCTCATTAAAAGCTTGAGTAGATTGCTAAGCAGACAAATGTCTATGAAAAAGTGTGCAAAACATATTTGTGATCGATGCCTGCAATATTTTACCACTCTTACGCTTTTGGAACGTCATAAGGTAGATTGTGTTTCTCAGGAAGCGGTGAGATTGATATTGCCACAAGGGGACAAGGCTGTGTTAAAGTTTAAGGACATTCACAAGCGTGACACTGTCCCCTATGTGGTATATGCAGATTTCGAAGCTCTCACCACACCCATGGCGGGATGTGAACCAGATCCCACCATCAGCTCAACCACACCCATTCAAAAACATGAACCCTTTGCCATAGGATTTAATGTGGTGTGTGCCTATGACCCCACACAGTCCGTTTACAAATACCGCGAGGGGCCAGATTGTGCCAAATGGTTCTTGGATGAACTTGTCAAGTTGGCTCATGATGTACAGGAATTACTGGACCACCCAGTACCCATGAGCCTATCTCCAGAACAGCAGCAGCAGTATGAGCATGCCACGACATGCCATATTTGCGAAAAGCCTATTTTAAATAGAGAGGAAAAAGTCAGAGACCACTCGCACTTTACGGGGAAGTTTCGTGGAGCTGCGCATAGTAAATGCAATTTAAACTTTCCAGCTCCTCGTTTCATCAGTGTCTTTTTCCACAATCTGGCGAATTATGACATTCAGTTTTTGATTCGTGAATTGGGTCATGTCAACAAGGGCTCGTTTACCATTATCCCCCAAAACCATGAGCGTTTTACAGCCCTGACATGGAGGTTGAGCAACTTTAGCATTCGATTTTTGGATTCCTTTAAGTTTATGGCATCCTCGCTAGACAGCCTTGTGAATGGCTTGAATGAGGAGGAATTAAAAAATACTAGAATGCATTTTAATGATCCTGAGCAATTTCAATTGTGCATTCGGAAAGGTATATTCCCGTATGATTTCTGCAACTGCTGGGACGTGTTAAAGCAAAGAAAACTCCCACCACAAGAGAAATTTTACTCGAAACTAACACGCAGTACCGTTTCCGATGAAGACTATGCACATGCATGTCAAGTTTGGCGAGTGTTTGGCATGAAGACGCTAAGTGAATATGCTATGCATTACCTAAAACTGGATGTATTGCTGCTCACCGATGTGTTTGAAAAATTCCGTAACTTGTGTCAACACATTTACGGTCTTGACCCGGCTCACTATTATACGAGTCCTGGGCTCTCGTTCGATGCCGCTTTGAAATACACTCAAGTGGAATTGGATTTACTCACTGATGTAGACATGGTTCTATTTTTTGAAAAGGGCATTCGTGGCGGCTTTGTGTCGCTTAACCAACGCCATGCTGAAGCGAACAATGTCTACATGCCTGATTATTCACCAGACAAACAAGAATCATACTTAATGTACTATGACGTGAATAATTTGTACGGTTACGCCATGAGTCAGCCTTTGCCCTATGGGAAGTTTGCTTGGCTGACAGACAAACAAGTGTCAGAATTTGATGTGATCAAGGCTAGCCAAGAAACAGGCCGTGGATATGTGCTAGAAGTGGATATTGAATACCCCTCATCCTTGTATGATGAACATGCCGATTTCCCATTCTGCCTTGAGCAAATGGTTCCCCCTGACAGTAAAGTGAAAATTGAAAAACTCATGGGCACACTTTACAACAAAAATCGGTATGTGCTACATATCCAAATGTTGGCGCAATGCCTCGCCCAAGGCTTGGTGTTGAAGAAAATCCACAGGGGTATTTCTTTTGCTCAAAAATCATGGCTTGAGCCATACATGCGACTCAACACAGAGCACCGACAAATGGCAACACAGCAGTTTGGAATTAATTTTTTTAAATTAATGAACAACTGCATTTATGGCAAATCCATGGAGAATGTCCGCAAATACCATGACATTAAATTGGTGAATGTCTGGGAGGGGCGGTGGGGTGCCCGGCGGTACATTGCCAAGCCAAATTTCAAATCGATCAAAATTATCGATGAGGATTTGGCCACTATTGAAATGAGTAAGACCAGCGTGACCATGGATAAGCCCATTTACTTGGGTCAAGTCATTTTAGACTTTTCTAAATCGGTCATGTATCGATTCCACTATGAGTTTGCCAAACGCCATTTTGAGAACGTCTCTCTTTTGTATATGGATACGGACTCATTCATTTACCACATTCGCCACTGCAACCCCTATGACGTCATGAGGCAGCATAGTGACTGGTTCGACACCTCTTGCTATAGCGTTGACAACGTGTTTCAGCTGCCCATAAAAAACAAGAAGAAAATGGGCGTTTTAAAAGATGAATGCGGTGATTCCATTATGACGGAATTCGTAGGTTTGGCCTCAAAAATGTATGCTTATCGCACACTCGACTCTAAGGAAGCCAAAAGAGCAAAAGGTGTAGGTAGGGCAGTGGTAAAATCGCTACGTGTTGATGACTATCTAGCGGTTTTACGCACTGGCAAGGCTATGTCTCATACACAGTGCAGGATACAATCCAGCAACCATCATTTGTATCTTGTGGAACAGAGAAAACGCACTCTAGCCTCCATGGATAACAAGCGTGTGTGGGCTGATGACCTGCTCACCAGCCTGCCCTGGGGTTATGATCGCAAGGAGGAGAAGGTGTGATTTCATTGTTTAATCGTTTATGGGACATGGCTTTATGTAACTTGTAGATTTAGTATTTTGTAAATATTGGTTTCTGCAATTGTAAATAGTAGATTTTGTAAAATAGTGACAACTCACTTGGACCTTTTGCTCTTTAAAAGTTCTATGCAACCTTATTTTTAAAAAAATTTTTGATTGGTAAATAGTTTGATTCTTTTAACGCTGTACAAAGTTGAGTTTTTTTTGTAAATATGAAATAAGTAAGATTTTTAGTAACTTTAATAACTAGTATTTAATTATTTTTCATAATGTAAATGATAAACTAAAAAGTTCTTTTGGGATGAGTGTGCATGTCGAGAATGTGCTTTTGGGAATAAATAAAGTGGTTGTGTTTGTTCCCAAAGACAGGTGTGAATGTATGAGTGGAGAGAGAAAACTGGTGTGTATGATTGACCAGAGCAAACACGGTGAGGTAGGGTGGGTGGGTGGGGAGGGGGGTAAATGGTCACTTATATACTCATTTTGTTTTAAATAGTTTAGTTTTTTCATTGAAATGTGGCAGACAATAGACATTATTTTTGTAAAAACAGTCTTACCTGCAGTAGTCGTAGACCTCGACGTTTCTCCAAACACCCATAAACTCACTGCAGCATCGTCATGGTCATGCACTTGCATCAACATCATTGTCAAATCTCAACTTTCGACATACACCAAAGGGAAAAATGTGAAAACAGTAAAATGGAAAATCAATGTTTCCATATCACCAAAAACGCAAAACTTAAAACGAACATTTTTAAAAACTGGAAATGGGCATGTGTGAAATTTGAAAATTCAAAAACTTCAAACAGACATTGTTTAAAATGTGTCATCAACAAACTGGAAAAATCCATCTCATCAAAATCGCAAAACTTGAAACGAACATTTTTAAAATCTGTAAATTGCAAAATGACAAATGGCAGTGTGTGGAATTCATCATGTGTGAAATGTGTAAAATGAAAAAATCAGCCATCAACATCACGATTTTTAAAAATTAAAAATAACATAACATCGTGCTCTGGTAAACCTTTGTTTTTATTTCATAGTGAATTGACAAAAGAAAAATAGAATACAAACACATCCCAATTCCTCACTCCTCAATGTTTATGTCCATGCATCATCAACTTTCCTTTCATAGCACTCATGACAATTAGGGCTGCCATCCTTTCACCCACTGAGGCATCACTGGATGTGAAACGTTGTTTAGCTTTCTTCAATAACAATTTATCTGCCACATGTCTTAAACCAGGATGACTATGTCGATAAGAAAGGTCATGTTCCTTGCATGCTTGATCCAAAAGATTAATGGGTACATCACCACGTTGTAAACGTTTTTCGAGACGAGTTCCAGGGCCGCAAAAACGATAACCTGGAAGATGGATTTCGAAAGGTAAGTATTGAATCACTTTGTCAATGACGCCATTGCCAGTACAGGTCTGGCATATCCTTTTCCATCGATGGTAGAAAGGTTTGGTCTTCCTCCTCCTCTGTGGACGATGTTTGTGTTTGTTGTTGTTGTTGCTTTTTCTCGCCATGACACTCGTGGAATGATTCAACAAAGTCTTTACATGGACTTTTATGACCGTGATACAGTTTCACTAGCTGGCAAGTCGCACACTGACGCATAGACGGTATTTTTGCCATGGCCACTTGCTTATGGTGATCGTAATCCGTACAGGGTTGCAATTCACTCAACACAGGGTCTTGAGTCCATGATTTTGGTACATGTTGCCAGATTTCTTTCACTGCGTTGGCGGCTACATAATAAATGAACGACTTGGGCAGCGCCAAGAGTTCCTCTTTGGTAAAACTGTCTAGTTTCTTTTTGCACACAAAGAACTTGCCGATGGCTTTGTCCGTAGCATTGCCTTTCTCCATGGTATCACGTGCTGTAGATGTTTACACGTCGCTTGTAGAAATCTCACTGACGTCATTCACAGGTAAATCTTGAGTTATTATTTTGTTCAACAACTCCCAGCAGGCATGAGTGGTTAACCAATGAAAGAGATGCCACGCATGCGATAGGGCTGTATGGGTAATGTTGCCACAGGAACAAGTATCCATGAGCGTTTGCAGGGAGGGGCAGCCCAACTCCATGAGGTCGATACATTGGCAGTAAGACGCCAAAAATGGTTGCAACCATTGACGTTTTTCATTACCTTTCACAAATACCACATTGGCCGAGGACAAGTGTGCTTTCATAACCACATCCAAATATTTATAGGAAATGGTTCCCTGATTCCAGTCTAGTTGCCTATGATTTTCAATCCACTGGGTTTGTTTACGGTCTTTTTCACACAACAAATCAAAAGCATGGGGTGGTTTAAATAGCAAATGCGTAGCTTGTGATATCCAAAACGTGGTACAATCGATCACGGCCACTTGTTTAAATATAAATTTGTTGTCACCAATTTTAAACCCTTGGCAATCCACAATGAGTGTGCGCAACATGTTGACGCTTGTCTGGACCAAGTTCAACTGACGACTGACTGACGATCAGGTGTGATCATGGCATGGACTTACCTGCCATGCTAGTTCCAAAAAAGAAGGTTAGGGTAGGACAGAGGCAAAAGCAAAAAAATAAGAATTTAAGAATTACATCATTTTATTATCATTACACGTCTTACAGGCCTTTGTCATTTTGGGATAAGGACGATAGCAACTGATACAACAATATAGTCTCTTGTGTTTGTAACGTCCATAACACCGATGATGTCCCAATGTCTCTAAACTAGGTGTTTTTGATGGTGAGCTGCTCACCGAAGCACCATGGATACCATACGGTCCACACGTATCGTAACTTGTATTTTTTTCATCACCCAGTGACACAAGTGAGGGATAGCTTGAATGACAGGGTATATTTCCCACTTCCATTCTACACAGGTAGGGGCAGGTGGGTGACCAGCGCTGATGTTCCTGCATGGGTTCATCGCCCTCCTGCCATTGGTCTATGATGATGGGACAAAAGGCACATTTCACTTCATCTCTTGTTTTTAAATAGTAGAATCCAGCGGCCGCCAAGGCTTGAGGGTTTATGAAAGGCACTGGCCACGTGGCAAAAGTCTTGAAACGTTGTTCCTCAGAGTTTAAATTCATGGATGTAACGTCTCTTGAGGCTTTAAAGCAAGACATGACTGAGCGACTTGACGTGGGTTGAGCTGTTATTTATACACTCGTCACTTGGTTGGACAGTGGATAATAGTTGACTTGTTTGTGATGAATAATTAAACAGTAGGCCGTCGTATTGGCTGGTACATTGTCATGCGTTTCAAAATCTAGTCGAATGTCGATATTGGATGGCTTGACAGACTCTTCCAGGTAAGAACAGTCAAAGACAATCAGTGGCGCTCTTGCCTTAAACGCTTGGGGTAGTAGCATGGGGCCGTTCTCTTTTTGATAATACGACCATCGAAATTTAGAAAACAAGTCGTACAGGGGGCCAAATTTATTTTTTGAAAAATCCAAATCCAGTCCTTCATAGGGAAACACAGCTCCGTTGAGGAAAAGACGTGCATTTCTCAATTGCAGGTGATCAAATTGCGTGGCATCTTTGGTTTGTTGATACTTGCGATTCGTTTGAAAACCCACGATCAGGTAGAGAGGTCTCTCTGTATAGCGAGCTGTTTTTACAGACCAACTGTGTGTGTTGATGGTGGGCAATAGTGGATACTCATGGAGTGCCCAGCTTCTAAATTCCATGGGTAGAGGCATATCTCTCTTTACCATCTTGAGTATGTCCAGTTTTTTGCTATCGTTAAGGGTCACATGAGGCACTTTCCATAGCAAGCGTTGTAGTTGAACTTTTGAATCGATGGGGGCATTGTCGGCTCCCTTGAGTGCATTATTATCACTCCTGTCTCTCACCAGATAAAGCACTTGCCTTGCGTTAACCACAATGCGTTGGTGATCTTCAGCAAAGCCTAGAATCAGTTTAAGAGGTAAATATCCAGTAAAGGTTCCATCAGTGTGTACCATCCAGTCATTGGTCGAGTCAGGACACCAACCTGCCATGCAAAGTGTTTTACCTTCTTCCTCACTATAAGAGGGGTATAGTTTCATGACACTGGAAATGCCCACATTTCGAGTGCTATCCACCACGATATCGTTAATGACATACCGCACTTCAGAAAACAGAAAGGCCAAACCATGGTTGGCCAACTTGGATGTGGTGGGTGTAGAGCCATCGGCTTTGGTGAGCCGACCTTCAATCTGAATGACACTTTCATGCGGTAGAGTGTAAATATCTTGGTTGTTGATAACAAATTGAATTTCATCATTGTTATTGAGTCCAGGTGTTTGAGCTTGATAAGAATGCAGATCAATTCTTACCACTCCTGGTTGCTCCTCGATTCGGTTCGCTACCTCTAGAATAGAATTCATCGCGGGGGTTAATGTGGTAACCCAAATGCTGTAAAATCTGCTTGTTCTGAGATGTTAACGTGTATTCACGTGGCAAACAACTAACACTATTCCTAGACGGTGTTGTTGCTTTATACACAAATTTCATAGTGGCTTTAGCACCAACTTGTAAGTCACTGGTGTGGTAGAATCTAGATCAATGAGTTGTTGATCTCTATTGATCAGTCTTAATGTTATATTACTAATACTATCGACAGCCACAGCATGAAAAAGCACCACTGGAGGGTTTTCACGAATAATATACCCATAGGGCGATGTCACAATAAAGTCATAAAGCGAATGCGATGGTTCTTGATTGGTGTACACTTGGCTAATAATATTACACGTCACCGTCACATGATGGTCCTCAATGAATTTCACTTCATGGTCCGAATCATGTTTTTTGTTGGGCTCCAACACACGTGGTTTAAATCCTAGTAATGGGCCAATGGAATCGGGGTGTGTTTTAAAGTCAATGTTGAAGGTAGAGAAAATACTACAGCGATGAGTGTTGGTATTGCCTACAAGTTCAAACTTGTGCGTTCCATCGAGAAATGACTTTAAACCATACTGATTGATCAACACCACATAAATGTGTTCATAAATGTCATCGATCGTGTATCCACCAGAGTTCAGGGTGAGCACGGAATCATCATAGTAAAACTTGTTGTTCACATTTTCACGTATGTTGTATATTCGATTGTACGTTTCAAGAGAAACAAGTCCTAAACCATAGGGTTTTTCACTCAATTCGATAGGCGGGTAAAAGTCTAGGCTGACTTCAGGTCCACGTCCATGCAGTGTAAACGTTTTACTTTCTGCCGACATTCTGGTGGCGTTTTAGCTTATGCTGCGTCTTATATAAAAAAAATAAACACAAACGTCCACACTGTTGGCTGTTAAACGTTTGCTCACGTTTCACATTATAATATATCTTGATCCTGTTTCCAAAATAGGTCACTAGTTCCATGGGCGGGGGCAAATTCCCAAAACTGTCAAAGTACCATACCATGGATCCCTCTTAGACATAAGCTACATAATGTGTTCCTGGTCCTCGGTGATCATCCAAATTGACAACAGCACATTCCTGTTTCCAGGGTCGTGGGGGTAATTGGTTTCGCATAAACACACCTCGAAAATGAGAAAGCTTTAGTTGTTTAGCATAGCTTTCCACTTGTTGATGCGTCAGGGCATGTCTCGCTATGGCTGAGGTTAATTTTTTTTTTAATATTTCGAAATGGTGAAATCCCAAATCCTTGTTGATAAAAGGCTGGCTTTAAATTGGCATTTCTAGCCCCCATGGCAATCGCTTCCATCGTTTCATTGTGTCGCTGACTTTCTTTGAGTTGTTGCTTGCCCTGCTGCGCGGCGTTAATGGTTTTCGCCACTGCACTGGCACCGCCCAAAAGTGAACCCAGAGCAGCCAAACCGGCAAATAATGCAGGTAAAAATCCCGCTCGTTTGGGGACGGGAATCACTCGCCCTTGGTTTGAACTCTGTCGCCGACGTTTTGGAATAACATGTCTCTGTGCTGCTCGAAGGGCTTTCCTTATGGTCAATACATTATTTTTTCTTTTTTTCTTTCGCAAGGGCTTGTCCTCGAATGTTGTAAGCCTAGGCTTTGCCAAGGACAAAGTCCTTTTTTTAGTCTTTCTCACTGCATACCTTTGTTTCACCATGATGATAATGACCCACAACCTTTCACAAGAAAGTTTAAATCGCAACTAACGTCAGATGGTTATTTCATGGCTGTATATTCCAATTCCACATAAAGTGGGAAATCGTTTATGGTTTTTCCCGCTTGCTTTTCATCCCATGTCAACATGAGATGAAGGGATAATTCGTCACCTGCATTGACCATTTCATGGTTATGGATCAACATCCTATGACCATTTATCTTTATTTGTAAATGGTTCTCATCGGGTATGGCATATTTGATGTGAATGGTTCCATTATAGTGTAATCGATAGTGGCTTAAACCCGAAGCAAGCACATAGGTCAAGTGCTGATCATGGACTAGCGGTAAATGGTTTCTGTCATTCACAGATTTTTCATTTGTCAGATACACTAAAAATACAGATGGGATAAATTTATAAAGCCTTTTCATTTCATGGGTCACGTAACGCTTGGTACAAACATCGTCTTCGTCTTGCGGGTCTTCCACGTGAATAATCCGATGGTGATTAGCGCTATAGCCATTCACCGTAAGCTGGGGCACTTTGTCATAAAACTCATACACTTTGTTATCCACATACCTTTTCGTAGTAACGTCTGTAGACACTTGAGGATGTTTTACATGGGTTAACCGCTTTCCCTTAAAGCCATAATCTCCCTGTTTTGTGCGTGGCACTACTGACCTATCCACATAGTGTTTATTAGCAGGATCTGTTTCCTGTTTAGGATCATGTATGGGGACAGACCTAGCTTTGGCCATCAACGCACGTCCAAAGACATCCATCGTCAACCTGTAGTACCAGTCTACTGTTTCTATGACAAGGCTCGGTGTCCTGTATATAGACAGCCTGCTAGCCTGTCTAAGCCTTAGTTGACATGAAGATTATTAAGCAGCAAGAGTCATTCCCCGTGGGGGACATGGTTTCCCATCTCTGTCCCACATCACGTGAACAACGCCATGGTTCACTGTTTCCATCTTCCATTCGCTGCATCATTGTGGGGCCTTCCGGCTGTGGAAAGACAAATCTTTTGCTAACGCTCATCACAGCGCCCAATGATCTGCGTTTTCAAAATATTTATATTTTTGCAAAATCTCTCTACCAACCCCTCTACGTGTTTCTGGATCAAGTCATGTCTGGATTACAAAAAGAGAATATGGGTTATTTTACATTTTCCATGCAAGAAAATGTGATTTCACCGGATGAGGTAAAGCCTGATTCACTCATGATTTTCGATGATGTATCCACTGAACGTCAAGGCATCATTCAAAGCTATTTCAGCATGGGTCGTCACAAACATATCGATTGCTTCTATCTTGGACAAACGTATTCTAAAATGTCCAAACAGTTGATTCGTGACAATGCCAATGTCATTGTTTTATTTCGTCAGGACGAGAGGAACAGTCGTCACATTTATAATGAACATGTGAATCCGGATATGACCTTTCAAATGTTTACAGAATTGTGTGCCAAGTGCTGGAACACTCAACGTCATGCCTGTTTAGTGATTGACAAACAAAGTGAACTCAACCAAGGACGGTATCGCTTAGGGTTTGATCATTTTATTG